>VXAB01001337.1:31292-86108 GCA_013399175.1 Odontophorus gujanensis
GAATACTCCCTTTATCTTGACATAAAAGATTCTTTAATTTGGTGAATTGCTTCTGCTTACATCTCCTTCATGTGACTTCCACTTCTATCAGAGATACACTCCATGGTTTTTATTGCAGGCAGATGGTAAGATTTGTGTGGAAATCATAGGCAATTTTTATTGAGCTGTTAATTACTTACATTTGCATTATTAGGCATGGTAATCTTTTCTTATTTCTGCAACAATTACCCTTCTTCCGGAGAGAAAAGGGACTTGCATTAGTCTGTGACTTTCTTGTTTTCTTCTTTAATTCAGATTGTGTTAGATAACAACAAGGAGGAGACTGTTCAAATGCTTCTTCAACGGCATTAAAGTAATTTTGTCAGGCTTGGGAAAATGCAGTGTCATTTTATTGTAGTACCTCTGCTCTTCTGTGCCCTGTAGCTTAGTGTGCACTGTCCTAACCTGAACTGTCAGGTAAAAGTTTGATGTGGCTTCTCCTAAAGTGGTGGGAGAAACTTGCTATTAATACAGTCACTACTGGTTCTCATGGGCAGAATCTAGGAAAGCTGTGAATATTAAGTACCAAGTCTGACTATCTTTTACTTAATGCTCTGTTTTAGTTGGGATAGAAATACGCTTCTGAAGATCAGGCAGATCCTCCAGAGTATTATAAGTACTGTCTGTCAGCATAATACAATTATGTTTTGGAGTCCTATAGAGACTCCTAAGAATTCAGAAACACAAGGTCAAACCCTGAGTGCTTTTAGGTGTTCACTCCCAAACCATATTAATTTATGATAGCAAGAAATTGTCTCTATATCTGTCACATAGTGGAAAAATCTGAAGAACTACAAATCCCCGTTAGGATTAAAAAATGAAATATCAATATTTTAGTTCCTCTCTCTCCGTATGCTATTATCTTTCTGTTCATATGGCACCTAGATTCTTGATAAGGGAACAGCCCTATTCAGCTTCTTAAGCACCAGTGCAGGATAGGTCTGTATGAAATGTGTATAGTAAGCTTTCCTTTCCTCCAGAATGAGAGATATATTATAATCATAATTTGTTCTATCCATCCTTGCCTGAGAAATGAATACTTCTCAGTGCAGGCTTTTAATGTGTTAATTAGACATTTCTGCATTTTATCTTAAGTTCATTTTGGAAGCAGTGCTGTCTTTGTTCTTAACCATCACTTTTTATTAACTGTTGGGAAGCCACCCTATTGCATATTAGGAGATTAACTGTAATTAGATTCCATCTCACTAAAGCACTGCTATGTAAACCAGTTCACCTCCTGTTTAATTGAGAAACTGAACGTGGAGAGGCTTTATGTTAACAAGGAAAGAATGAATATTTAAATTGGCCAGAACGGTATTATGGCTCTTCTGGGTCTTCTAAGTACATAGTTATTGGCATTACCTCCTTTCCTATGCTTATGTAGTCCTTATTTTCAGGATGCCCAAAGCTTGAGAAATGCTCTGGAGTCATAAATAATACACTGGTAGCAAAGTTGAGATGTCAGGTGTTCAAAATAAGCCCATCAGCATATATATATCATGAGCAAATAAACACAGTGTGTTTCCTCCCCTGTGTCTAGTCAATTCTGAATCTGTGGAAAATGACTCTTAGGCATAACATGTTTGTGGCAGAGCTTTTTCCCGTTGCAGGGGTGGAGTCACAGGGTCCAGCTCCTTTGGTGGCAATGTTGTTTACAGATTTCAAGGCATGGTCTGTGGAACTCCATCATAGGTTTCTTTAAGGAATTTGCAAAGGAGGCCTTGAATCAATGACCTTAGATTGACTATAGAAACCTCTTGAAGTACCTCTTTACTGGAAAACTCTTTGAGGTGTAAACTTGAAAAGGAGGGAAAACAACTATTTTGTTGCAGTGTTTATACTGTTCCTTTCTGCAGGGTCATGTACTGTGAGCAAGGAGATGCCCCAGTTCTGTCTTCTGGCAAATATTTTACACATTGACTAAAAGAACTCTGAGGATGCTACAGTGCATTTTACCTTTTAGACACTGTCTGTTTTGAATATCTGCCCCCAAAGCTGATAAAATCTAGGTTTCCTAGAGTAACAATACTGTAGACTGACAGATGTCTTGGTTTGATGCACAATGAACTTCTGTACATGCACCATTAATATTAAATAGTTCTAAGTTTCTTGCACTTCAGCTGTGTTTCAAGGCTACCAGCTGCTATACCTGAAACAGAAAGGAAGAAAACGGTAACAATAATTGTGGAATACTTCAATTCTAGACAAACACGACAAATGTTTTAAATCTTTGACTCTTATTCTGTGACTATGGTGGAGGGAAGAGAAAATTGTCTGTACCTTAAGAAGCCCATGTCAAATCCTAATGAGCGGGAGCGTTCTGGATGCTTAGCTACCTGGTTAATTTAGGCAACCTGCCTCCAGTAATACAGTTAAGCATTTCTTGCGGTGAGTTTTCAAAGTCTTTTGTAGATGGAGCTGTTTGGATTCTGACTGGGCTGAATCACTGATGAAGATTGGAGCTACAAGAAGAGACAGTCTGTGGATTTTCCTGTTAAGGTTTCCATCTAGGTGAGGTGAAGTGCTGGCAGAGCACCCTTAGAGTGAGATATCTGTTAGACTTGTGTCTTTTATGTCATGTTCTCCCAAGAAACCAGAAGGGTGATTATTAACTAGAAAGCTCTAGACAGTCTTCTAGGTATGTTTTAAATCTCATTTTTCTAGGAGAAATTAACGGAAGAGTTGTGATTTATAAATAAATAAATAAATAAATAAATCTCCCTCTAGAGATCAGGTTCCTTTATCATTTGTAGTTTGATTATATGTCTGGATATAATAAAAGAGATAGATTTGAGGATTCTGTCTAGCAATGGCTGAGATGAGAATGTCCCTGCAGATTTGGGATGATGGGAGGAAGGGTGGTTGCAGGTTGGGAATATTTTTGTAAGAGCTGCTTGGCATGTTTTACTTGAAATATGTCATTTAATTTTTTTTTAAATATATAAGCCTTGAGTTGAGCACATAAGCTAGGTATTTCAGCGTAAGCACATGTAAGCCTCCGTTAAAGTGCATAGAGCTAACTTTATGCTAAAGTATTTTGCCAGGTCAAGTCCCTAGATAGTTCAGTGTAAATAAATATGCATCTAAAAATGAGAATTGTTCCCAGATTTGGTGAAAGTATTTTTGCTTTCTATATGTATGTAAATCTTAGTGTAAGTCTCAATTGAATGCAGTTTTGATATAATGCTGATGTTCAGCAAACCAGATACAGGAAGCATACCATAAATATTCTTCCCCCTCTCCCTCCCTTCCCCCAAATTACATGAGCGTATGATTGCTTCTGTATATTGGTGCTACTATTAAGAATTTTAAAAAAACTAAGCAGAAGTAAGATACCTTTCTTTTCAACAGCCTAGGGGCTGGATTCGTGCACTGTTCCATGCTGTTATATAAGAGACAGTGCAAGACATCACCTGCCTTCCTACTCCAACCCAGCATAATACCAGTCATTGTGCTAAGAAACTCTATTATCACTCTGCAAATAGAATTAAGACACTGTTCTCAGTAAGAGTTATTCATAGTTAGTTTTGAAAGAATCAGCCCACAGAAGTGGATATCAGATTCTTATTTTTGGTGATGGGGGTTTACCTTGAGTGTGAGGAACCCAAAGTTCCTCAAAGCCCAACTGGCTCTGCTAAAGAGTAAGTACCAGGGGTTACCCCAGAACCCAGTATGGTTGCTCTTTCTGGTCTATAGGGAACACTGTAGTTCCACAATGGCTTTTCTATTCCCTGTGGAAAACAGAAAGCAATTGCTGCGACTATATGTCACTACTGGGTTGTCCTCTGCTTACTGCTGTAAGGAGTGAGTAGTGGGATCACACACAGCATTAGCTGCCAGTGTTCCCCAGGAAGGATTTGCAGTTGGGCTCCCAGGAGCACCTTGTTAGAGCAGGTGTCAGTAATTGAGGCCCCATCTTCATTCTTTCTTTCTTTTTCTTTCATTTGGATTGTAGGTGCCCTGAATTCAGCCCAGAACAGCTTTCTTGTAGGGTGAAGGTGCAGCTCAATGTGATAATGTTAATTTTAGGCATTTCAATAGTTATCCCAATTTAGGCTGGGAAAAATCCAGGTCACTGTGTCTTGCTTCAGGAATTTTCACTGTTGTGATGAATCGTTTATTTCTCTGACTTGCCCTGTAGAGTCACAGCTCAAATTTGGCTTAAATACCTGTTCTGTACCTTTGTTTTGTTTTGTTTTGTTTTATTTTTTTTTTTGTTTAATGTATGACTTTGCTATTTGCCTTTCCTCTGGGCATGCAGCAAGTTGTATTGGACCACAGACAAATGTAAAGAAATCAGAAAATATAGTATTTAGAAGTGTGATACAGTGGTTGTGAAATGGTACTTATATCTAAATAATTGATTTGCCTTTGTTACAATTTTAGAACCATTAGTGAATCTTTCAGATTTCTCAACCTTAACATCTTCCAGAAAACTAAAAGAGAGTTTTGGTATGATGCTGTGGTTGTCAAGAAATAATAATTTTATTGTAAAAACAAAAACAAACAAAGAAAAAGCAGCAAGGAATTGATCATCTTCACATATAGTATATGAATCACAGAATTTACAGAAAGTAAAAAGATATTGGATTACATGGTTGATCTTCTCACCACTGCAAATTGGCTCTGTACATTAAATTTTACAGTGTTCTATGCAACTTGGTGTTAAATATCTTTGCAAATAACAGCATTTTGATAAATTCTGTTGGGAAGCATTGAACAGTTTATTCAAAACTATCACACGATATTTTACTTCATATTTATCATTCATGGATATATAGGTGGATGAACCTAGATATATTTTAAAGGACAAAATTTTAACTGATCTTTTCTGGGGTAGGTGGATAGAAGAACTTTAAGTATTTTCCAGTGCCATATGTATCCAAATGTAAAGGTTTTTGAATTTTCATACATGTTTTGCTACAGGAAGGGGCCCTCCTGATGAGAGAGAGAGGAGATACCGTTGAAAAAATTATTTCAAATAAGCCCTGATTAAGAAACAAACAAAAAAAACCAACCCATAAAGGTTCTCCTCTTCCCATGACCTCTCATCACAGCTATTTTGTGCACTGATAACTGCAGCATCTGGTAAACAAAAGAGTAAGAAAAATGAGATTTTTAAATTATATCCCTTTATTTTAAATTGATTTCTATTTCTCGTTATTGCTGTCCTTAGTAATTCTTGTAGCCAGCCACTGTGGATCTTTGTAGCAAGTCCTTCTAAAGTAACAGTGTTATCATTGAAACTAACTGCACAGGTCTTGTTCTTTTAATCTTGTTACATACTAAAAATCAAGTGAAAAATAACATAGAAACATAAAAAACTGGCATTCACTTTCATTTTGTTTCACTGTTTAATGAATCTGTTACTGTTCTTGTTGGAAGATGCAATAGAAACAATTTATTTTGTTTTAAAATACATTGTAGCACATCTGTTTGCTCATAAATATAATGATTTACCATCTCTGTGTGTCAACTGAGATGATAACAATGGCTTACAGTGTAAAAGTACACAGTGAAAAAATGATAAATAGAAATCTCAGAAATGAACACTGGTCAATTTAAATAAACTTGAAACATGGCTTGATAAACTGTTTGTATCAAACTAGATTTTGTATTTGCTCTAATTTCAAAATAATAAATATACATAATATTTTAAGTATTTAAGTGATATTTTATTCACTTTCTGAGTAGTTAGAATTTTGAATAATAAGTGACTTCCAGTATTTCTACTCTTAGGAGTAGATTCAGTCACGGTTAAAATTTGCTGTGCTCAAGTAGCTTAATTAATTGTATCTTAAGGAAGTAGCATTGTTGTCTACATAGCTATTGATCTGCTTATGTCCTAACAAGGGGATTTTAAACTCCTGTGGTCTTCGCTCCTTAATTACACACAGCATGTTCCTGATGTTTTCCCTCTGTAATGATAGAGCCTCGAGAAAGAGGAAAAGAGTCGCCCTCTTTCCTTCCCAAAAGTGTTGTTGGGACTTAGAGTGTCAGTAAGTACTTAAGTGATATAAAATGAGTTGGATGTTTCATAGAATCATATAATGGTTTGAGTTGGAAGGGACTTTTAAGATCATCTAGTTCCAACCTCCCTGCTATAGGCAGGGACACCTACATCTAGACCATGTTGCTGAAAGCCTCAGCCATCCTGACCTTGAATGCTTCCAGGGAGTGGGGCATCCACAGCTTCTCTGGACCACCTGCTCCAGTGTGTCACAGTAAAAAAATTCCTCCTAATATCTAGTCTAAGTCTACCCTCTTCGAGTTTAAAGACTTGTCCTGCCTACAGGGCTACATGCCCTCCTAAAAAGTCCCTCCCCAGCTTTCCTGTGAGGCTCTTCAGATACTCTTCAGATACTGGAGGGCAAACCCTTCAGGTTTGTCTACATTCTGTCCTGGTAAGGATGCTAGTTTTGTATTGTAGGGTGCCTGCGTGGGTGTTTTGCTTAATGAAAGTAAAAATGAGAATTAAGGTAACAATGAATGTGTAAGGAAGTAGTGCTTCCAGCAGAAGGAACTTTTGTGGATTTTGCTCATAAAGTTGCAGAGCAGAATACGCAAGTGGACAAATCTGTTGCTCCAGAAGTGAAAAATAGAAGTCCTGAAAATTTGTGTGGCATTTTTGAGAAGGACCTCTTAGACTGAAGTCAGTTTCTTATGAGAGATCTTTCCATCAAAGCTTCAAATGACAGAGGAAATGCCATCTGTTTCCCTAGTTGGGAATTTTCTGGATAACCAGTACAGCTAGGAGCCAAAGTCACCCTGAGTAACTCTGATCAGATGTTAAAAAACTTTATACTGAATTTTCATTAATCATGCTTTGTGTCTAAATGGTAATTTCCAGAAAGTAAAATCTTATTTCCTTTAAAAATTAGTCTTTGTCTCTCTCCTGCTCTTATCTTAAGCATTTTTAATTTTTTTAAAGCTGATGAATATCTATCGTCATCTATAATATGATACATCTACACTACTATCTAACAATGTAGTGAGCCGTCTTCAAAACAGCTAGCTTGGGTGTCAAGCATAGTGCAGCCAGACGGAGTCTGGAGCTCCATTTAGGCTCTTTAATGTATTTAGGCTTTAATAGTCTTTAGAGACCCATTCTGTTCTGAGATGTACTTTTCTGAGTCCCCAAACAAGTGAATTAGAAGTCAGCTTGTATACACACAAACAACACTGCCAAGTGGCAAACTAGAGTATTCCTTATTCTTTGTGATGTGTGAAGTGTGATGAGTGTGCCCTGGTCCCTGGTGTCAAGAGTCCTAGCTTGTAAATGCTCTGACGTGGCTTCCAACTGAAAAAAAAAATCACTATACAGGAGTTGCATCACTGTTTTGAGAGTTTATAATGTATGATTCCTCTCCATGGGAGATGTGTAAATGACCAAGTTCTGTCAGAGCAACTGATTTGGACAAATCAAACTTAACAGAGAATCTTATGACAGCATTGAGCATTCAGCCCAATCCTCAAATCATTAAGCATCAAAGCAATCAAGCAAACCAACATCAGTTTCATATATCATTCACATCCTCCTTAGATTACTTATCTGAGATATATTTTTACAAGTTCCTTTTTATGGTATATCTTCATTGTCTTTGAAAGAAAAAAATACATTTTTCAAGCAGAATGTAAGAATATTACAGTGTGGTACCCTTTATTCATGACTGTACTTTATTGTTTTTTTCTTTGCTTAGTGGTAGTAAAAATAATTTTATTTACCACTTTCATAGCACCCCAAGTATTGAAAAGAGCCTTGCTGGATATCTTCTGTAGGCTAGCTGTGTGTTCATTTTAGAGATAAGCTGAGACAGAAAATCTTGAACACGCCCTTTGAAAATATCCAGAATTGTTGGTCTCCAAGTTCTCTGTTGTCCAACTTCAGTTTCCAAACCTTCTTGGCACACCTTCCTTTTTTTTGTTACCTTTAATGAAAAAAAAACAATTATTACTCCTGAAAATGGAAAGAAAATTGACAGCATGTGTTTGATTAAGATGCTGTTTCCTCATCTGTGCATTGTGTCCTTCAGTATCCAGCTGTTTCATACCATACCCAACGTATGCTCCATCCAGCATAAGAAAGACATGGAGCAGTTGGAATGGGTCCAGGAGGAGGGTCACAAAGACGATGAGAGGGCTGGAGGAACTCTGTTACAAATAAAGGCTGAGGGAGCCAGGCTTCTTCATCCTGGAGTAGAGAAAGCTCTGGGGAAACGTCACTGCAGCATTCCTGTACTTAAAGGGAACTTATAAGCCAGAGAAAGACAGACATTTAACATGGTTTGATAGTGATAGGACAAAGGTGAATGGTTTTGAACTAAAAGAGGTATGATATAGATTAGATGTTGGAAGGAAATTCTTCATTATGAGGGTAATGAGATATGGGAACAGGTTTCCCAGAGAAGCTGTGGATGCCCTATCCCTGGAGGTGTTCAAGGCCAGGTTGGATGGGGCCCTGGACAGCCTGATCTGGTGGGTGGAAGTCCTGCTCATGATATGAGGTTGGAATTTGATGGACTTTAGGGTCCTGTCCAACCCAAACCATTTTGTGATTCTATAAACTCCTCAAATATTTACTAAGGCAAAAAAATATATATAAATAAAAAAATAAAATCAAATCTCAGACAGACTTTTGAATAAAGGTATATTATAAATACAGATAGAAAAGGACTTTTTTTTTTTTACTGAGCTTCAATGTATTCTAGCAAAATCTACGAATGATTATCTGCAGAACAATCTTGACTGATGTCTCTATCCTTCAAGCCAAATGATTTACAATGCATCTTAAGAATTTCATAATATTCCAATATTTTTATAATAGAAGCTTTAAATGTTGACTTTCACAGAGAACTCCTTTCTCTTTTAAATTTTCAAGTGTGATGTGTAGTCAAAAGAAGGTTCCTTGGCAAAGACTTAAGTTTAACTGCACAAGCTGTTTTTGAAGAATGAAAACTGAAAATAAATTGTTTTCATTTTTTACAGCAAAAGACCTTTATTTTTGAAAAGCCACATAAAAATATCTTGTTTGAAGAGCTGTCTCTTTTGTCTAGTGTAAGAAAGCATCAGATTTATTACTAAGTAGCAATTTTTCGCTGTAGGTCTGTATTCAATGCATTGCAGCTACTACAAATACTTGAACAGCAGTTAAAAAGAAGTTTTTTTGTTAAATCTTGCAGTACTTAACAACTCTTTTTACACATTTGGCAGAACTGTGCCCCTGGGAAATGAAGGAAGAGGAAAGACAGAGAGGCTTGCCTATGTTCAGGCATAGTACTTGTGTATGTAAACCTGCAGAGATGAGATCTCTGAGCCTGTTTAATGATTTTCTACTACTAACAGGAGGATTTTAGCTTCTGCTCTCCCCTACTTCCTATTCTGTACTCCCTTACTTCTACATCCATGGTCCAACCTTTTTTGCATGTGCTGGTGTTTGTTCAACCACTCATGAGCTGATTGAACTCATTAAGACAGCAGAAAGCAGTGTTGGGCTATGGATATTTTGTTTTCATTTGTTTGTTTGTTTGGCTGAACAAGGCAGACTTTTGCCATTGTATTCATATTGTATTTGTCATAGAAGAATCTGGATACACACATAACTAAAAGACAGTAATTGTTCTGAAAAACATATGGTATTTTAGAAATCAGTAGAATTTAGGTATGTGTTTAAACTACTGCTAGTTCAGGGCTCAAATAAATAAATAAATAAATAAAATATCCAGTGGAAAATAAAATCAGGATATTCTGATATATTCTGATAGGCAACAATGTACCGGAATCTCAGAACCATACCTTCTCAAATTCTGCAAACCCAAGAATAATTGAGAAGGAAGTATTTTCATTTAAAACTGTTTGGTATTTGTAATTTCACAGACACTAGGGAAGTCAAGGTTTAATTGGCTTCCTCTTCAAGTTTAAAGCGGCATTCTTTCCCCTCCTTAGCCTCTCTGATTTTAGTCCCTTGTGTTTTCCAGAACACTGAGAGAGGGACTGCTTTCTCTAGCTTGTTCATAAATGCAACCTCTTGCCCATTCTCTGTTTTTCTTCTGTCAGATTTTAGTTTGATCTAAAATAGGTGAATTTTGTTTACTCTTAATTGAAAATGATAATGAGTAAAACATCAGGAATTATTAATCAAAATACTGGCATTTTAAATCCATATTGAAAAACAGTAGAAGTGATAAGCTGAGCTCCACCAGGACTTTTTAGTTTTCCAATTCATTTAGCAGTTCTAATAGCATTAATATTGTCTCAGGTCATAGTTAATGATGCTTATGGAAAAGCATTGGTTTCATTTCTGGTACCAGATTTCTTTTTAGTTCATTCGAGTGAGAATGCACCCTATCAATCTTGATTTTTTAAAACTTGATTGTTACTGAATCAACATGTTGTACTTTATTTCTGCAACTGTACAAAGACATCAGTAAAATATTATCTGAGAATAGTAAGCCTCTCCAAGGGCCTTAAGTAGACATAACATCCTAGTAGGTGTGTTCAAGAGTTTCATGTTTTAGGATCTACATTTTAACCTACAACGTGTTTGCTATCAGCAGCAGAGGTCAAGCCTTCTCATATTATTCTGTGCACAAGGAAGATCTTGGAATTTGCCTCTTTCGGGGCATTCTGTGGATGCTTTTACCCTTAGCTAGTGTCAGAGGTGAAGACAAAAGGACTTGAATCAATGATTCATTGTCTTTTAAATTGTTTACAGTCTTTTCTTCAAATCTAACTATAGATATGCCCTCTGAAAGCAGTAACTACAGCCCACCTACAGTGATATGATGTTCCTTACTGCATAAGGGACTGAAGGGACTGAAGGAACTAGGAAGGAAAGGAAAAAAAAAAGGAAAATCTTTTTAAAATGCCTGTTATTAAAATCAAAATGCATATTCTTGTATTACACGTAATTAGAAAAATGAAATAAGAAACTTTGTATGTTGAAATAAAGTCTTATGGCTATCCTAAATCTAAGTGTCTGTAATAACACTTGTGCTGTAGATGATGAAAGCACAGTGTGTGCTCTAGAAGCACAATGTAAGGATAGCAGTAGTAAATGAACTGAGTTTACAGCAAACTAACTGGTGCATGATTTGAGTCAAATATCAAAAATATTGCTGAACAATGTAGTCTTTCCTGTGTGGAAACAGGATATTGAGTATCCATAAAGCAGAAAGATAAGTAATGCCATTTGTCTCATTGCTTTTCTAGTAGCATACAAGAAATAGATTGGGTAGAAGTTGACAACCATGGAGTGTATAGATTAGAGAAAAAAAGGAATGAGTTTTGAGTTTTATTTTGTTCTTTTTGCCTCCAGCAGTTGAACTTGGAATGAAAAAAAAAATAAAATAGAAATCTTATTTCTAGATGTGGTATAGGCTACATGTCTTCAATTATAAGCCTTAACCTTGGACTAAATGCCTCCCAAAATGATCAGAGTTTTCTAAAATCTGTGGTGTAAGACTAGCTGGACAAAAGTTCCAGAGAAGCAGTTTTCAGTGTGAGAAGTATAGAATGAACCTCACTTGGGCACTGTCACAGTACAAAGCTTTAAGAGAGACAGTTCCTAAATCTTGTCCTTCAGTGTGCAGATCCAGAGTCAATGTGATTACTTACTGTTACCTTTGCAGATGAACAAGCTGTTTTGCAACTGTTTTTGAATGTTTTGCTGCCATTAATTTGCAGTCAATTTTTATTTTTATTTTAATTTTGTGGGATTTTCTAATTTCAGAACTTGAGGTTTATCTACACGGTTCAATTCATGAAAATTAATGTGAGTCAACGAGTGATACGGCTTAGAAATAGATCAGTTAAACATCATTAAAACCCCCAAGGGCCTTCTTATCCAGAATTCAAGTGGTCCTAATTTAATTTAATTTACTTCTACACTGAAGTTAGATCATTCAAATGTAATTCTAAAGGAGAACATGCACATTAGAGTTTAATGCATTTTTACAGCTTCTCTTTAAAGTAACATTTTTAGTTAATTCACTTCCTGATTGTCTCCATATAAATAAATCCCTAATCCCACAAGTGTTTTCAGTTCTGGCTAATCCTTGACACTTCTTAATAAGGGACTGCATAATCCAGATAGCGTCTCTACCAATTGCTGAGCTGGAAACTATCCAATTTCCAGAGTCTGCTGCATCTGTTAAGACTTTGTCCCTGACTGTTCAGGTTTACAAGCAAACTGTAGTGCAATTGTGAGACAGACTAAGATCTATAGGTTTTTGTTTCCCAAATCAATTAGCTGATACTAATACAATCAGACTCTCATCTATTAACTGAGCTAAAAAGCTTTTAAGCTGATCTGCAAGGGATATCTTTAGTATCTTCATCCAAACATCCCCTCAGGGGTGAACCATTTTCAGTCATGCGTGCGAGGATGCTCGAACCCTGCGATAATGATGAGGTATAATTATTGGATACAGAACTTGAGAAGTCTATGTAGGGGGGGGAGATTTAAATTCTGTTACAATTTTCTTAGATGTCAGTGAGTAAAGACTGCCTAGAGGATGTATAAGATCTGTGTATATCTCAGCAGGCAGCTCAGTACCTCTTATTTGGGTAATTTTAGGTGCTTCAAGTGGATGCTGCTATTATTTGTTTCTGCAAGGGGTCCTACTGCTGATAGGAAAGGCTGCTATTTGAGCTGTGGTAGTAAAACGAATATAAACTGTTACATGCTTGTTTAGTTTGCTTTTAAGGGGAGCTATGAAGTAAAGACACTGCAGTGAAGTACAGATACAGATTGTGATGGCACTGTGGAAGTGCAGTGTCCCTTGTTGTATGTAGAGATGTGAATTTCAGTCTTGTGACAAAACTGTATGAGTGACCCTATCGTATGCTGGTACTTAGTCATTTGAATTCAGGAGTCAGAAGTAATGAAGTGGGTTGAAACACGCACCATTTTTTTTTGTTTAAAATTGGCCACAGAAACTGAGCTGTTAACCATGCTAGCCTTCTGAGCTTTCAGGTTCAGAACAAAGTTGTGAGTTCAATTGCTTTATGAATTCTATTGGCTATATTGACCAGATACTCACCAGCTACAGTGAGAGAGAGAACATGTGGCTCACTGTATTTATATTTCTTAATCTAGAGGTAAGTCCCATTGTAGTAACTTTTCACTGAGTATCAAATGTTATTTCTGATCTTTAGATCTGTATGCAGAGTATAACATGGTATGGTAAATCCAGCATTAGACTTTCATGGAAACTACTCTGGCTACAGAAAAGAGCAACCTGAATCATACATCTGGATTAGAATTCTCTGAAAAAATTTTGGTGGTCTAGCTTTGCTCCTGCTGTCTATGCAAGTGGGAATGCGTAGTCTTTTTCACTAAAATTTTAAGGAGAAGCTGGTATTTCTGTAGTGACATGGTTGTCACAAAACAGTGAAGTCAGTATAAGCTCCAAGTTGCCTCCACTGGTGAATTCAATAGAAATATACTTATGTGCTTGCAATTAAGCCAGAAAACAGGTTTACTGCTACTTGACCTGGCAGTATGCAGGACTACAGCTTCATATCCTACTGAAATAGGAGTACAGGCATCTCCTCTTGGGGAGGGCAAGGGAAAGTCTTTTGAAAGGCTGCTGCTAATGTATTTTCTATTTTAGAATTCACACAAAAGAAAGCAATACCAGTGGTTAGCTACCTACTATCCTTGTTGTGAATGTACAGAGGTGTGATAGTATTATCACCATTTCTTCCTTCAAGTTTTCTGAAAAGTTTTCTTATCCATGTATTTTATGTAGATCACTCTGAAAGTAATGCCTCCTATTTATTTCCACGGACACTACAGCAGATACAAGGAACACAGTAACACTATTTGATAGAACAAGTTATCAGTTACAAAAAGCTATTTTTGACATCATCAGTACCATTAGATATGCATTTTCACCAGTGATGAACTAGAGCCTGAATGGCACACTTGTAAATGTATGCACCTGCTTTTTATTGTGTACTGCTCGGTACTTCTGCCTCACAGCTGCAGTAACAGCACTGCTCTTAGGAGAATGTTGCCCATGCAGTCCACCTTTTGCTGTGCTCACATCCACTGTTTGGTCTCCATAAATATTTACAGGTGTTCATGAATGTCAGTGGGTGCCATTTTTTCTGCACGAAAGAATTCAGTTCCACACCTCAGCTCCATACACATTTCCATGTCAGATGCCATTCTGACTGACTGCCCCTCTGCTGCCATCTGTCACACGACAACAACTTGTAACCGAACACTGGTGGGAAGGTTCAACCTCTATTCCCATCCCACCAACATCAACCTCTGATACTGGAGGCCAGCATCAAAAAACAGGAGACATTACTTTCAGAGCAGCCCTTGTAAGACGCCCCAAATCCTTCTCTTCTGAACTCTGATAATTCATAGCCTGAGGTGGTTTGATTGGAGAGTAAGAAGCCATTGAATAAATAAAATGCTGAAATTTCACTCTCCATGGGGATTATGACTTTCATTAGCCTCAGTGAAAACCACATTTCACTAAATTTAGAGCTGCAGCAGAGCTCAATACAGATAATGCATTTAATGTATGCCCTGGGCAGTGAAGTTGAAACTATTTGCAACTGAATTTCTTCAGTGTAAGTTTCCTGATAACTTAGGATTTTTTTTTTTCTCAGAACAGCAAGTGATACTTTTCCACAGCAGCCAACATCATCCATGACAAATCTTTATCATCATTTTATAGTGTCTTGTTTTATCTCTGCCTGTTAATATAGTGTCACAGTATGATAGTGCATGCAAAGATATGTTTTTTTTCCCAGTCATGTTGAACACTGTTGAAAGATATAGAGACTTTCCATTTTTTTCCACATGCCTCTTAACTCTACCAAACTAAGGACAGTTCAAACTTGATGGGAAGACAATAAAATCAGAAAATTGAAAGTATTTAGGTATTTTAAGTTTATAGAAGGCAACAACATGAAGTGAAGATAGAGAATACAAAGCATAAAATTAGAAATACTGTTTTCTTCATAGTATTGTTAACTGCAGAAATTACTCTGTATTATGGGTACACTGCAGGTACTTTTGACTTCCATGTATTCAAATTTCTGTCCTGAATTGTTACTTTTGACAATGTATGTTTATATTCTGTAGTAAATTTACATTTTTTCAATAGTTAAGGTGATGTGACTTCATGGTCTATGGCCAGAACTTATTGACTTTTATGGTTAAGCAATAATTAAAGTAAATATATGCTTACTTGAATGTTTATGCCTGCTCTGGAAAGATTTATTTTTAGCAATGTGTTTTAGGCTTCTTCCAGCTAAAACAGGAAATTTTCTAGATAAAAACAAAAGTAGTTTTTTGTTTTTTCTCATACATTTGAGTCAATTTCTTGATGTGGTGGTATATTATATTTAAGAATTTGGTTAGGAATAGACTTGATTCTTTACTACAGAAAACTTCGTATTGCTACAAAGAAAATGGTGAAGTTTCTCATCAGCACAAGATGGCCACTTTTACTGTTTATTCTAATTTAGAACAACTGTAAAGTTGTTCTAAACTGTAGAAAACTTGTTTCTGCTTGCACAGAAACAAGGTGCAGGGGAATCTGGCCAGATAGATTTTTTTTTAATCTGGTGACAGAATTAATAACTAGTGATAGAATTAGTATCTGATTAATAGATTACTGTTTTTATTATGCTACATTTTACATTGTTTGATAGTAACTAAGAACTTCAAGCCTCTTGCATGCTGTTTCTCTGAAGGTACAATTTGATACAAAGATTTTTAACAAAATCTCGTGTTTCCTCACAGGGACTTGTGTCTCTTGCAATTGATAAAACTGTAAATTACAATCCTTCCCACATTACTGAAAAAGTGGGAACAATGCACTGAATTGAGTTTTACTTTAGAAAAGATTAACTAATGCACTGTATTTTCCTTTATTTCTATGCTGTAATTGATCTTCCAAAGCTGAAAAGTAGCTATAATTTATTTTCTTAGGAAAAAATATGTTTATGTCATTACTGTTCATAAAATAGTGGTATTATCTGGGCATTGTAATGCTGAGATCATCCCTCTTACCTCCTTCATCTTTTTATTTGTTTGTTTGCTTTTATTTATTTTTTTGGGGGTTTGTGAAGGAAATAATAGCCAAGAAATTAAATTATACCAGAAAAGTTTACATAAACATATTATCATAGAAACTATATATGGAATTCTATGGTCAAGTAAGGAATTAGATATAGAGATGTGCACTAACAGTTCCTGTTTCATAAACCCTGTCTTTTATGGTTCATAGGAATTTTGCTCCAAATAACCAACAACTGGGATACTACATCTATTTAAAATTCTGCTTAAATTATATGTGGGAATTTTAACATCATGGAGTCTGACTCTAGAAATGATGAAGAGTTCTCTAGAGAAAGTAGGTCTTCTGTGATGACAGGTACAGTCACTGTTTCCATGAGGTTTAACCACTGAAGAGTTCAGTGGATCACTGCTGGGGATAGTTGGCTCTGAAAGTTTATTAAGGGTGTAGATTTAGTGGTTGAAACAATGTTTTTTAGGTAACTGCTGAAACTAAGCCAATGCAGAGCTCCATGTGATGGACTATAGATTCTACTAGTGAAGTTGTCACTTAAAGGATTTTGGAAGAATAACTCTGTCTTTTAGTGAGTTATACAGCAGAGTATGTTTCTTTCATTCTTTGATCTTTCCAGAAGGATGATGACACATAGGAAAGAAATATACTTCTTTATTTAGGAAGGTAAATCTCAATACTTTTTTTTTTTCTAGTTAGGAGCTAAGTAGGGCATTTTCTCATATAGGAATTTCAGGAAAAGCAAATCCTGGTATGTAGTGCAAAGAATTGTTGTCTACTAAATTTCCTACTAGCTTCAGTTAATTTCTCTATTTAGTCCCAAGATAGAAGTGAAGTGTTACTCATTTTGCAACAGATGCCACATTCCCCTAGGACTAATTTTGTAGTGGGGCGGAGGGCTGTCATATCTCTGGTCTACCTCTCAAAGCAGCTCTCTGTCTTCGTAATGTTAATGAACAACTTTTACTGCTGAGTCTTGGCACTCCCAACTTTGTACACTTTCCATATTTTGTTCTATCAAACTCTACTTCTTCCAAGTTTCTCCTGGCCCCAGTTTTCTGTCATCAGTTCCTCCCAGTCAGACTGCTTACCTTTATTTCTGCATTTTTTAACTATATGACGTGTAGCATCCTCCAAGTATGAACTTGCAAGGATGAAGAGGTGCACGTCTTTGGCAATGACAGATACAAAGTGGGCACGCTTTTCTTCCTTTGGTGTTTCATCAGTCATCTCCATTTGATAATGCTTTGGTTTTAATTTCCCTAGTTGAAAGACTCCATAAAATACAGCTTTTCATACTTAAAGTGCAGTGAGATACGGGTACATGAAAAACTCTTTATGAGGAGCCAAGTGTTATTAGTATTAGTAACAATAATTATTTAGTCATTCTTTTTCAAAAATAGCACCCATTGGTCTTTGTTGCAATGCACTTTGTTGTGCATCGCAGGAAGGAGAGCAAGTACCTTCTTTGTTAGGAAGCTAGCTTAAGGAATTGTTTTCAGTTTCTCTCCACTACATGGAGCTGACTATAAATTAGTACATTTTCATCCTGTAATAGATGTATTTTCTATTATTATTCTATCATAGCAGAGCCTGTCTATTACTTGCTGTGACACTGCTAATATTGTGGCACTTTCGCTCCACTGCTCCCCTGAGACAGATACCTCTTGTTTACAGGATTAACTTGAATAAAGGAGAGGCCCTTTAGCATGGCTTCTTAAGGATGATGGCGACCAGAAGACTTTTGCTTCAAAAGCTTTTTATTTCACCAGCTTTGCCATCATTCTTAATTCAATCATTTTATTTATTTATAAAAAAAATACAGACAAATAGAGATGGCAATTATTGCAAAGACACAGTGACAATATAATGTTATTGTTTCCAGAATGCAAACAAGAATGGAAATGCAAGGAGGATTATTCTTTCTTTAAATGCTGTACTATTGGGATATTTGACTTCATGTTTGTGAACCTAATACGTCTGTCTAGTTAGATGGAAGTGGCTGCAATTCTCAGTGAGCTCTCAAGATATCCGTCAGAGATTTTACTCTTCCTGTGCTTCATCCCTGAAAATAGTTGTTCACAGATGTATGTACTGCCAAATAGTCATGGATAGGGCATGTTTGTGAAGCAAGGGGTGTTTCTCTCTGATCAGAGAGGGCTTACAAAAGTCCAGTAAAGAGACATAATCATTTATATCCTTTGAGTTGAATATCTGATTGCATACTCCACACATTTCATTTGAAAATTCTTAGGTAATTTATTTATGTCATCTGCAAATTGAATTGCAAATAT
This sequence comes from Odontophorus gujanensis, assembly GCA_013399175.1. NCBI lineage: Eukaryota > Metazoa > Chordata > Aves > Galliformes > Odontophoridae > Odontophorus > Odontophorus gujanensis. The sequence goes on from VXAB01001337.1 coordinate 49,684, forward strand.
ACAAAGAAAAAAATTCATGATTTTTTCAGCAATATTGAAACCTGTTCTCAAATTCCTTTTATCAAAATAGAAAGCATGGCTGCATAGTTTTTGCTGTTCATGAGACTGTACTTAGCCAGTGTATTACAATATATACAATTATTTGCCGTAACTGAGTTAGCACTGTACAGCACTGCCCATGTCCCAGTTACAGCCCAGGCAGTGCCAATTGCACACTGCTTTGTGGTTGCTAGCCACTTGTCTAAGTGATACCAGTTTGATCACAATTTATTACTGGCACCAAGCTAGAAGTGAAAGTCATCTTAAAGTTCATAGTTTCTTAAGCATTTTGACTCCTCATGCCATATACTTTTTTGCATTCCATTTTATATTATAAATAATAATATTCTTATAGAATCATAGAATGACTGGGACTAAAAGTGACCTTAGAGATCATCTAGTTCCAGTCCCAGAGTTGCCACCCTCTAGATCAGGTTGCCCAAAGCCAACCTGGCCTTGAACACCTCCAGGAATGGGGCATCCACAACCTCTCTGGGCAACCTGTGCCATTGCCTCACCACCCTCTGAGTAAAGAATTTCTTCCTAGCATCTAATCTAAATCTCTTCCTTTTTTAGTTTAAAATGGTTCCCCCTTGTCCTATGTCCATCAGACCATGTAAAAAGTTGGTCTCCCTTCTGTTTATAAGATCCCTCTAAGGACTGGGAATCCACAATGAAGTTTCCCTGTAGCTTTTTCTTCTCCAGTCTGAATAACTCCATCTATCTTGGCTTTTCTTTGCAGAAGAGATGATCTGGTTCTCTCCTGTAATGTCATGTTCTGTACCTTTGCTCTTGTCTCTGTTTAGATGTGCTCAACAGCAGTGAACATAGTGGCAGTTTATAGAATGTTAGAAACTGACTTCCAAAACCCCAATATTTTAAAAATCACTGTTTATTATAAATGACTCTGCCTCATTTATAATTTAGAAATCAATTTGCCAGAAGTGTTATAAACATGCCAGAAGACAAAAGGAAGGTCTACCTACAGAGCTGATGGAAGCCAATAAGAAAATGTCTAACTGAATATATATGGGTGTTGATAATAGTTTCATGACATGGCCTACTTAAAACTTGTCATATTCTATCACTCTCATGACAAAACAAACCACTGTGATCAGCATTAGAGATGATGGAGTTCTATTGCAAAACATTTATTTCTATTTGAAGAACTAGTATTCATTTTTAATATATACTTATGTAAACTGCAGACATTTTAGAATTATTCTACAACCCTAAGTTCTCCATGAACTTTAATTTTTCCTTCGTTATTTGCAGGGTGAATGAATGTTTGTTCATTTCTGGGTGAATACAAAGGTATTTTTCTTTGCCTTCCCTTCACTGCCCATGAAGGTCTAAATGTAGTCAGAATGCGACGTGAGTATTCAGTGTGGAAAATTCCTTCACATAGTGTCCCTATAAAAAACATGTACATTTTAGATAAGACAGAGATTTTCATCCATGTCAAATGAACCTGAGGCATACTGCACACTATGGAGTTCCTAAATATAGTACATCAGAGGTTGTACTTTAAGATACTAAATGAAGTATGTTCCAAAGCTTTATGCATTTTATTATGTTTCTGATTGGCTTTTTCAATCTAAAAACCTGTAGGTCCCAAATTCCCCTTATGCTGTTTAGATAGTTTGGCTGCCTGCTAATAGTTGTCTACAGCTGAAAGAGTTGACATGTAACTGCTTGCAGGGGATGCAGAAGTTAAAGGAATCCAACATTTTGAAACCATTCAACAATGATAAAATCTGATAGTTCTACAATAATTTGTGACATGTATAGATTTTCCTTTCCAGAATATATACTGTTTTTTTTTGTGAGTGTATGTGTGTGTGTGTTTGTTTTTAAGTTGTCTGTATTGCTAAGGCTATCATTTTAGCAAACAGATCGTCAATTGTATAAGGTATTGGGCAAGAAAGCTAATCTCACAGAAGACATGGGAGCATTTGCAACAATAACCGTTTTTATAAAAACCTTTATCATTGGAATTAGGAATCTTTCCCATTCACTTATGGTTCAAAGTTGTAAAAAGTTTTTCTCTCACGAGAGAGAGAATTGACATTAGCATTACTGCTCTTCACAGAATTACTGTGAGGAAATACTTGCTTTTAATATTTCTTGACTCAAGCTTCAGATGTATTTTTAAAAAACTAGGTATTCTGATCATGTATCTCCAGTAAATTAAAATCTGAAAAAAATGCTAGAAACTGCAAATGTGCAGCATACAGTGCACAGTTCAGTGTGACCTTAGTTATAATTTCTTATAACTTGAGCTAATCTGAGTGAATTTCAGATCAGTGTATATGAAATGAGATGAGAAAAGTCAGTTCTTGGAAGCTGTTATTCATCAATCAATTAACTTGGGAATTTTATTAAATTCTAATCTTCCTTCTTTAGCTATATTGAATTAAACTGTGATATCCAGGCAGTTAAATTTTCTCCATGAAATATATACTTTGATACAGTATTTGAACATCCATCTGCTTTCTGAGGTGAGCAGATGTGGCTACTCTACAGCAGTATGAAGTAAGAAAACATACTGTCTCGTTTCTGGGAAAAATGGAATCAGCCTGTGCATATGTATTCATTTTTAAGTAAGACTGAACATATCTGTATGAATGAAAATTAGCTGCACTTGCTAAAAGGCACTGTTGTCTTCATTTTGTTATTGGTGCGACATCTTCAGTTTATAGCTGTTTAACTTTTCAAATGTGAAATGCATCTTATATTGCTGGTTTACAGCACAGGATGTCATTTCTTCCTCAGATTTGCCTGAATTATTGCATGATGTTTCTAGATAAACACAGGAGTTATGTGGAGGAGCCCTTCACATTAGCTAGCACATTTTAGTAATCATGTTTTAATGTCCTATCAAAATATTGCCTTTTATTTGGCCATGTTTACCAGTTTGAGTCAAAAACTACAGGAATAGCTGTATTTTATTTTTAGTAGCTCATATTTTTTAGAACATCCATGTACACTTGAATTTAGAAATTGTAATTTTAAAATATTTAAGCTAAAGTAATTTTAACTGTGCCTTTTTATCCTTATCTTGGCAATGCCATCATAGTCTATGATCAAAGACTAAATTTGAATAAGTTAAAGTTTTTATTTTTTTTCTTTCTGTTGGCATAATACATTGCTTTATTAGGTACAGACTTTTTAGTCGTCCTGTGTGTGACACACTGTGAATGAGATAAGGTGTACAAGACCAGTGATAGATTTAAAAAAAGCTTGTCAATACTCAAACTGATATTGAGATCTGCTTATGCCTGTATTATGTATGCAACATGAGCAGAAAATTGTAAAAATTTACTCTCATAATACATAGTTGCCAGAGTTAATACTTAAAACTCCCCTTTTAGAAAGCAATTTTGTTTAACATAGATTCAACTTTCCTTTAGTGAATACCTAAATGTAAAGGCAAGCTGGAGAAGACAGATTTGTTGGAATAACAGCTGCCACCACTACTGATAAGTGCTCAGCATCCAACTTTTCTAGCTGCTGTTAAATCACATACAATTCCTTAGGCTGAGAAAGTAAATAAAGATAACTTACTAAATCAGTCTGTGTGAAACCAGGGGGAAGAACACAGTTTGCAGGGAGAAGGTTTGAAAGACCACACGTAAGCTAATCTGCAAGCACGAGGCTTTGATGATAATTGCAGTCTCAGCATCTGTATAAATAGTTCACTTCTTAAAAAAAACAGGTTAGTTTTATAAACATGGAGTTGTCTTGCATTATTGTCCACCATATGATGCAGGAATATTTCAGCAGTAGAATTCCAGAGAGGCACACCTCTTCCTTCAAATGAAACTGGGAATAAACTGTTGATCTAGTAAATTCTAAAACTTTGATGATAGATTTGCAGACAACCTACAAAAACAAGGAAGTGTTTGAAAAAGTAATTGAGTGTATGCACAAAGGAGTAAAGATGAGAAAATGGCAGTAAAGTTTTTTACTATCCCTTTGGGAAAAGTTGGAAGAGAGGCGAATGAGATGCTGTTGTGCCTGAAATACTGGAAAGGCTGATAAAAGTACTTAATGAGTAATGTCTACCCATGGAAGGTGATCATTCAGAATAGGTTGTGTTTTACTGTTTTAAGTAGAAAGTATTCCACTTAAAGCCAGGCAGCAGAGGAAATAATTATACCAAGAGCTGAAAACTCCTGTATCCCTGTGAAGCTCTGGAAATATTAAAGATTCCTTGTTAATGACAGCTTTGTCTGTGGGAGACAAGTTTCTCACAGGAAAGTTTATCAAAAGGCAATAGCATGGCTTCTAATAACCAGGACTGTTGTACTATCTGTGGAAACTATCAAAGCAGTAGTGGATAATGGAGAAAACAAATATACTGGATCAAATTTAAGAAATCCAGTAAGTAGGAGACATTGAGGCTGATAAGGTAAACTAGTACAGGCATAAGAAATCAGCACAAAAATCAGAAAGAAAAATGTCTTTGTGGACAAGGATGAGGAATATAAATAGTTCTTACCCTAATACTGAAACTATCATAGCAGCAGTTAGCATCAGCGCGAATAATGGAGGAAGTCTGTAGAAGAGATATTTGCTATTTGTGATTGATCCAAAACCCAAACCACATATTCACGTCAGATAATATTTGCAGTTAAGTTATTAGACTGGCAATCAGTTAAATTCCATCTGTATTATAGGACCTGCTGATAAGTGAGAGTTATAAGAGGTTACGTTTAAGAAAGTTGTCTGATGATGAAAAACAGTAAAACTTTCCTGAAATCAGTGGGATAAATACAAACTCTCCCAAGAATCCCACCACAAATGATGCACTGTTGATTAGAATTTCTAGTATTCCATATGCAATAGTTCCTCTCATGGTTGAACAGCAGTGAAATCCATAATGGAAGAGGCTGTTTTCTGAGTACACTCCGGTGGCTCAGTGTTATCAAAACTCCAGGACTACAACATGGAACAAGTCATTGCTAGTAGCAGATACTGAGCTGGCTTTCCAGGAGCAATGCACAGATCTCCAAAAATGTATTCCAGTAATAGATTGATGTAGATGTATTCCGTATATCTACTCCTTTTCATGAAGTGATTTCTCTGTGTCTCTCCCTCTAGCCCTCTCTATCTCTCTCTCCTACTCCCTCCCTCCCTCTCTCCCTTCATTCTTCCCTCCTCCCTGAACATTGTACTGAAAGTGGGGATCAGTGTGAGTAGAAGAATTTATACTCTGACATTGACCAGACTGTGAGGAGCAAGCACCAGATGAAGCTATCCCTCATATCAGTTGATAAATGAAGTGCGTGGTCAAGGCATTTTGTTTATTGATAACTGAGCCATAGAAGCTGTTATGAAACGGACTGCATTTGATATATGAAATTGCAGACATTACTAAGACCAACTGTAGAGCCTATCTACTTAGTAGGTGTAAAAATCTAATTGAGAGCATATATGTAGCTGGATGATAAATTAAAAAACTACATTCAATCCAGTTTTTACACATCTCAGAAATAGTAGAAGGTGAGAATCTGCTTCACTTCTGGTGGCTATCATCAATGGGACACTACACGTGTTTTTGGGGAAGTGGTTGTCTGAAGGACACAAAGGCAAGGACTCTTAATAGGGAGCCCTGGGTGTATTTTGCAAAGTAAGTACCTGGCCTGAGATTCCTGTACTCAGGCAATGGTCCATCCTATGTTGTAGCTGGATTTAATGGGGTCAACACCAACAAGACTTTGAGCGCAAGGACAGCTTCTTATAGGTAACACAAAATGGTGGCTTGGCACAATTGGCAATCAAGACAGTCAAGGGCATTGTTGATCTAAAGCAAAATAGAAAGAAAGGCAAACAGGATAATATCCTTACAGGTCAGCAATGGGAGCAGGTAAAGGGATGAATGCCAAGCTTAGCAGACAGTCCAGACAAGTGAACATCCAGATGAGTGAAAGTCTTTTCATTGTGCCCAGATGATCAGGATAGTGTTCATGCAAAGCAGCAGTATCAGGCAGCAGTATAAGATATGGCAGGATAGTGATAATTTGAATAATGGAAATGAAACTGAAGGAGATAATGAAGTGAAACAAAGAGAATACAGTGGCACAGAATGCAGAGAACTACACTTTGGAAACCTGTATTCTAAAAGCAGCTGATGAGTAGGAAAACATTGGTGGACATTGGAAGAAGTATATTAGAACTGTTTGACGCACTGAAAAAAATCTTAAATGAATAGCAGGCATTTAGAGGAAAAACTATGCTGTTACTATGGCCTGCTTTCTGAAAACATCTGTGCAGGTTAAAAAAAAAGAGAGAGAAAACCCCTCATTTTCAAAATAAATTACCTGTAATATAAACATCTTACACAACGCAATAGTAAACTTCCATTTTGAATATGCATTCAGTTTGGTTGCTTTATTTCACTTAGGAAATAAATGAAACAGGAAATTCAAAAATGAGTAATGAGGATGATTGGAGGCCTCCAAAGTCTTCCATACATGTGGAGATTAAAAAGATTAAAGTATTTACGTAAGAGCAGAGATGAATAAGAGGTAAAATGAAAGAGGTGCATAAATTGTTAATGGTTTAGAGAAGGTCAAGAAGGCACACTGATTCACCTCTCTCAGAATACATGAACAAAGAGTTCACAATGGAACCATAGCTTTTCAGTTTAAAGCTCGTATTAGGAAATGCTTTTTACCTGATTGTGCCTCAAGATCTGAGGCAATGGATATCATAGAATTTCTTGAGTAATCACACAATATATTTGATCTGAATCTTTAAAAATTCTCAATATATTTATCCTTACAAGAGGCTTCTGAGATGGGAAAGCATTATAATACTAATGAATGCCTAGAGAACGCTGGATGCTTTGTCATGCTCACAGTAGAAATCTCTTGTAGAGGAAAACTTAATCTTTGTGACCTGAATGCCACACTGATACCTTTATATGTGGACAGTCCTTTTTGCCATTGTTTATTTATGTTGGTGTTGCTCAGTCTTCCTGATACAATTGTTCATATAGCTTGTAGAAGCACTTGCATCCTGTACCATGGCTTTTTTGTGTTCATGTGTTCAGCGCATAATACCCTGTCCAGGGCACTCACACTTGCACATTAAATTAGATTAGTCCTTATGGCCCAAATCAATGGGCTTGAGTATGCTTGCTAAATCTGATGCTTCCCTGGAGAAATGAAAGTGTTACTGATATATGATGCAGCATATACCTATTTATTTCTATCAAGAAAAGCCTTGACTGTTCTCTACTGCCACCTCCAGAGTCATTGATCTTTCTCAGTCCTGGCTGCTTGCCTTCACAAGAGCCCTTCACCACCATTTTCTCATGTTATAGCACGTCAGGCTGCTGGAAAAAGAGACTGGACACTGATCCATTCAGGTGGCTGGCAGTCCTCCTCCTTACTCGTGCCTTAGAATAATGAAGAGAGCAGCAATGGCTACCATCTAGAGTGTAAGTTTTCAGGGTGTAATCTAACTTCTACCTGCCAATATAATGTCAGACATTTCCTCAACAAGGAGGAAAGTTTAAACTGTTGCATAAATTACCTGTCTGTGGCTACTGTTGAAGACAGGATAACGTATTGAATAGACTATTATATTGATTTGATGCAAAAATTTCTAAATAAGATGCAAGCCAGTAAGAATGCAACAGTGAACAGTTATTTATATGGAGGAATGTACGAAAACACAGACTTAACTGTTCAGTCCTTCTGTTTGTTGACCAAGAATATTTAAAAAAAAAATTACCTGGCATTTTTATCTTTGTTTAACAATGGGAATGTTAGAATGTGGGGCTATAAAAGGTCTTGGAAGGTGTTAAGTTTCTATGTGTTGTCTCAGATGGAGAGAATCTTTATGGGACTGTTTTATGTTGAGGTGACGAATAACTGCTCTTCTTGCAGAACAGATAAATATACCTCTCTACAGTTGAGTTCCTGATTCTTTGTTGTGGTTTAACCTAGCATGCAGCTAAGCACTGGACAGTGTTTCCCTCACCATCCCTCTTCTGTGGGATGGCAGAGAGATACTATAAAGCTACTGTGAAGAAAATTAACTATATCATAGACATTTGTCTATCCTAGACATTTGTTTATTAATTTTACAATGGCAAGAATGATAAAACTATGAAAACTCTGTTGTTATTTTTTAAGATATATCTTCTATCTCTGTAATCTTGAATCTTCATGAAGCTGTAAATATAACTCAAAAGCTTTTCTAAAAAAGTTTATTATAATATCAGTGCTACTGTGAGACTTTTTTTTAAAAACCTTTTTTCCTTCTACTTCTGGACTGGCAGTACGTGAACTGGAACTTTATTTCCAAAACAGATAGGCTAACAAAGATGACAAATTTAAACCCAAGAAAATGAGATTGGCCAAGACCTACAACTTCAGCTATTACATCAGTCATAATTCTTTGCCTTTTCCTGGTAGCCTCTCACCACCTGTTGTTGTTTGTGCCTTCTTATTTTTCCAAATGCATGGCTGGAATTGTCACTGCTTACCAATATCTTCTATAATGGCATATGTGATTCTGCATCTGAAAAAATCTCAAATAATATATTCTAATTTCTTCTTTAATTTTTCCAGAGGTCCATTACTCAGTGATGTCTATGGTTAGCCTATAGGCATACTCTGATCTGACTGGGGCTCTAGGCAACTAAACAGCTGAAATTTCATCACACACAGTGTGTACTGTACTTGCTCTCAGATAGATGCTGATGTAGGAGACGAAGGAAGTTCTTGTTTCCTAGTCTAACTGTGCCTCATAACTAAGAAAAGTCATTTTCTTCAGTTATTTTCCTCTAGTGACTCTCTGTATTTCCTGCAGAAAAATTTGCAGCTAGATCCTCAACTAAACAGTGCTGCAGTCCACATTCTATTTTTTCTTCCTTTTTCTTTTCTCCTCAGATAATTCCTATTTTTCTCAGTGGTGACTTGGTTTTCTTTAGTAATGACAATGCTTCTTTGCTTCATATAACCATAACCCTCTTTTTTATTTGTTATTTATTTTTATTTTTTTATTTTTTATTTTGCCAAGATCATTAAAGAAATTGTAAAAAGAAGTGTCCCAAAGATTGATCTTTGATCATTAAGCTGTCTTTGGTGTCAAATTGTACCTTTCAACACTGTCAACTGCTCAGCACTGTATTTTCGCTTTTTTCAGACATACCCATCTAACAGTTGCTCATTCACCTCCTTCTTCTCTAGAATTATTAATTCCCCACATAGCACTGTATCACCTATTCTACTGAACTCCTCATAGAGGACATCTAAGGATTTTCTTTTAAAATCATCTCTCTTTGAAGAGCACTGTTCTTGAGTTTAGTCTGGATGGATCCTTCCTTGAATCCTTTTCGTATTTTGTTTTTGTTTCCATGTACCTGCATTATCTTTTCAAAAGACCTGTGTTCAGCTGAGGCCCAAACAGTGCATTAATTACTATCTGGAGCACTCTCCAACTGCACTGCTTTATAAGCACAAGCTCAATAATCACTGCTATCTGTTTGTATGACAATATGAAACAGTTACTTATTTTCTTGTGTGTGTGTGTGTGCTTTTTCAGACTACCAGATTGGAAATTGGCAGATACCCTATAGTTCGTGAAAACCTCTGAATATTTCTCAGTGATCATTACCACCTCACAATTGCATTCCCAATATCCAACTTTTCTTTACTCTCAGATCAAAATCATTGCTCTTTTTATTTTTATTTTTATTTTCTGGCCTGATGAAGTATAAATTTAATTTTGGACCTATTCATCTTAATTTTCAGTCTTGGACACAAATCAAGGAAATAGCTAACCTTTGAGACCCCCGAGGTTGTTCCAAAGGACCCATCCCACTGAGAAGTCTCTCATATTCTGGTATCTCTGAATTGTTTTATTGCCCTCAGTATCCTGGAATTCGTGTTCCTCGAAGAAACATCATTTTTTACTGTGCTTTAGCACTTCCATGTTTAAGTGGTAGAAGATTTCTGCTGATTCATTGGCACAGCATTTGATGTGGCAGTATGATCAGCTCTGTGTGTATGTCTAAAAGGACTATATTGCAGGAAAAAAGATAGAACTAGAAGGCATGGACTGTTAAATGCAGGGGATTCTTTATGGACCTGGAAAATCCCATGACATAAGAACTGCATAGAAGTGCAAATCAGAACTCCACCAGATGGACTGTGAATTTCTTCAGTACTGTGGTGAACCAATAGCTATGAAAAAGAGCAGGCCTTACATGATCAAAAAGACATTCATAACAGTTGTAAAATCCTTGTATTTGACTAAAAATCATAATATCTACATATATCTACATAGTTATTATCCAGAAACAAACACTGCTTTTGGGTCTAATAACTGTTACTGGCTTTGAAGTGAGTTCAGGATTTCATCATGAAAGCGTACAGATTCTGGCTACTCATCATCTCATGTAAGATTTGCAATTAATTTTTTTTTGTTTGTTTTTATTGTGGAAGAGCAGTGATCACTGTTCATGAGCAAAGATAAACATCTGAACCACATCTCAAAGATCTTTACCAAAAGAACCTCACACTCTTGAGTGTTACTCATTTACTATATTTCTGATTTCATTCTGAGAAGAAATTCATTATTAACTGGGAGGTATTCTGCACTTTCCTATTTTGATTCAGAAGAAGTAGATCTTTTTGCTTTACAGGTAAGAGGGAGAAAGGAAGAAATGTGTTTTTAAACTTAGGTTTACACTGTAAATGCTATTTTCAATTTAAGGCCTGGCATCTTTTTTGATGTGACTCATTAACGGAACTCCTTTCACAAGAAAGGATTACTCACTCAAATAAATGAAGTAAAATGTAGCCATTATCTTTTAAGGGTAAATGATAAAACCTGTGAATTAGACACTTTAAATAGAACCATTAAAAATCTTTAATTACAGTACAACAACCAGCCACAGTAGTAGTGTGCAATAATACACTCACTTTTTTCCTGCTGTTTCAGTGTGACATATCATTATGGAAGGAATGCTTAAGACCTATTTTTAGAATAAAAATTTTGCCAACACAGAAAAACCAAAGCTGGAGGAGCTGTACAAGCAACTCATATTATTTCAGGCAGTTTGATTTAAAAAAGAACACAGTAAAAAATAATTATGTACTGTTGTCAGAGGGGTACTTTATGGGGCCCAGAGGAGCACAGGGTCAAATGCTCTATGCTGTGCATCTACCAGCAACCAGTCTCTGTGCTCTTTTATTAAACATGTAGTCATTCCACCTAGTTGACAAAAAAAAAAAAGGCAACTTTTTCGAGGCTTACTGTGGACCTCTAACAATGATGAAGTTACAGCAGACCAAGTGTGTACTGTCCAGAACTACCAGACCTGTTTCTCTGTGCAATCTATTGAGAAAACTGAGAACTGTGTTTAGGTATCATGGTTAACTGAGTTGAGTACTGCTGCTCCCAACTCTCTGCTTACAGACAAGTCTTACAGACTATGAATAATATATACTGTGAATAACTGATTGCTTGAGTATAGATTCCTTAGTAGGCGGTTAAGACCTCTTTGTGCACTGTGATAGGCAGTTTTAATATTTCTTCAAGTATTTTGTCTTTCTGTCTTGGGTGATTTTATTAATAACCTATTACAATCTGTATGTGGAAGGAAACTGATGAAAAATTGTATCAGAAAGGTATATTCATTGCCGTGAGGATGCTCAAGAATTCAGATCATAAATTTTCTGATGAAACATTCTTACATAAAAAAGTACACTTTCAAAAACTATAGCTTTCTGCAGAAATGCACTCATTTTCATTAAGGTTTCGTTAGGTGAATGTTTTGCAGGTACAAAGACTCAGTCCTACATTTGTGATGTAATTTGTTGCACACATCTAAGAGAAGTCACAGGCATACATTAGTTTATTTATCAGAACAATAGAATTGTAAGCTATAGTAAATGAAGTGTTACTTTCACTGGTAGGATGTTGGCTATCTGGGTGATGTTTGATTCTTTCAGAATTCCAGCTTTTGAATTCTTCATGAATAAATTAATGCTCTGGTAATATGCTCAATATTCTTTCTGTAGAGTAACAATATAAATCCAGTTCTCTGAGATCTTAGATAAAACACCTGGCTTGTTCATGTTTCTAAAGATCACTTGTTTTAGCTCCTTTTGTCTGATACAGAAGTTGTTTCCTGATTTTCATTTTCTCATATTCTGTGGTTTTGAGTTCCAAATAATGCAAATTATTTTTCATGATTTGTAATTAAATGATAATATTCCTGCTAATTGCTAATAAAAAAGAATACAGTTAGGTAAAATTTTAAGGATTTACTCAAAAGATGAGAAAAGCTCCCATGATGAAAATCTGTTGTTTTTTCTTTTTTAAATAAATCACAATTATGTGTGCAAATGGTGAAAAACCTATCACTGCCTGTCTTCTGAATGTATACAATCTTTTTATTTTTTTTTTTAGAGGTGCTGTGATATGATAGGCCTTGACAGGCACACTGAGGAATAAAGAGGAGAACTAAGAAAATGCAGGACAGATGAGAACCTGCGCAAATTAGGACATGCTAAGAAACCCCTTTCGTGTACTTGACTCATAAAAATGCACCCTGAATAGATGTTCATAATTTTAGGATAAAGTTTTTCCTGTTCTCAAATAGGCAAATTAAAAAACGAAACAAAACAAAAAACAAAACAAAACAAAACAAAACAAAAACAAAAAAAACCCCAAAACACAGCCCCAGATAAGGCATTAAAGAAACCTCTCCACTAGCAAATTTTTACACCGATAGTCTTTATAGCTCTGTTTCCTAACTCACTATTACTTGTCTGTCAGAACGTTCCTTCTGAGTTTGCTGAAGTCTGTGTAATTGGAACATCTCACTTCAGAATCTGTCTTTTTTTTTAGATAAGTGGCTAAAATGATAGGAAAGCATTGTATGTGATGTGTTATACTCCGTATAAGCCCCAACAATTGACCTATTATGCTCAGGTCATAGGACCAAAAAAGATACTTCATCTGAATCAGAACTCCTTAAAACACTTGCTGTCCATAATCTTCAAAATTTGTTACTTGGATGAAAAAAAGGACATAAAAGTTACCAGACTGGTGCAAATAGAAATCTGAAAAAGTTCTGAAAGTATGGACCCTTCTGTCTTTGGTTTAGTCAAAACTTTACATCACCATAAAACAAATAAAAGTATTTTCCACTGAACTATTCTATTATTACCTGGCCCTACTGTGATGCGGAAAAGCAACCAGGATGATTGGTATATTTGGCTAGAAAGAGCCATGTGCTAATTGTTGATGGTATAATGCATTCATATTATAGAACCCGGTTTAATATGGAGTGTTCAGTATTTAGCTTGTCCCAGCCAGCTCTTATCTTTTCTGCTAAGTTTTGGTCTTCTACATGGGGAAAGTGGTACAATTACATGGAGTTGATATTCTTCTTGTTACTTAGAAATACGTGAAATTTTGGAAATAACAGAATAGTAAATCTTCTTCTACACAAATGGTATCTGAACAATCAGTGCTTCTTCATAATCAAAATGGACTTGTGCAAGGGACATGTTAGATTTAGGAGTCAGATTCAAATGAGATAAAAATCCCCTGATTATTAAATGTACTGTTAAATTCAGATAATGGTAATAAACAAGATATCGACCACCATCAGGTATACCTCATCCTTTGTCACCTGTTTTAAAGATACAGACAGTGACTGATGAGTATCAAGGAAATGTTTAAGCTTTGATCAGTATTTCATTTCTCTTATGTCTTTATTGCAATATCACTATAATTCCAGTGTAGAACAACACTCTTTAGAGAAGTCAGTATAGGATGCTGTTGAATGCATTATAATATTGTCCTATGCATACATTATCACATTTTTTGAGGAAATAGATGTGAGATTGAATCTGATTATTTCTCACCTTGGTATGTAATGCTGTAAAATGGATTCTGTCCTGCACTGAAAAAAATGAGTGCATACAGGCATGTGCTTTCTTCCTCCTACTTCATCATCCATGACATTTTTGTACTAGTGTTCAAATTTTTTCCATTTGATTTGGTTTTGCATTTCTTCTAATTATTTAGCCTTTCCATACAACCCTATTCTCGTCTGTAGTAAAAAGAAAACAACAATAAAATAATAAAAGCAGGTGAGAAAATGACAAAACATCTACAGAACCTTGCCTTTTCATTTGTTTCATACTGCATGTTATATGTATTCTATTACTGAGGTGGTGTTATTGGCAGATTTATAACTTCTTGGTTTTTGCCCCTGTAAGGCACAAGATGATTTATTTTCTGGATAAATAGTGCTTCTGAGTGGAATGCAATCTTGGAAGCAGACATGTGACTTGGAAGAGTTCTCAGTTATATTTTTAAAACACTGGCCATGCACAACCAGCTGTTTTGCATCTCTGTCTTGGTTTCTATGAGTATATACCTCAGTGACCCTTAGCTAGTACCCTTGTTTGTTCATCTCTGAGATGAAACTGAAACTATTTTCAGATAAGTTACAGTAGTTGCATCTTCACTGATATTTGTAAAGCTTTCCATGCTCTAGAAGGAAGCTACTATTGTTATTACTATTTTATTACTCTACATCTTTAATTATGTAAATGTATTACTTATTACTCTTTGAAAGATAGATTTTACTTGGAGATTTCGTAACAATCTCCTATGGTATCACTACTCTGATAATTAGCATCTTAAAAAAAAATAACAAGGAGGAATTCTACCCTTATTTTTATGGAATATTAAAAAAAAAAAAGAAGATTTTGGAAGTTGCATGTAAAAAGGTGGATGATTTGGAAATCCAGTTTGAATATGATATTCGCCTCAAAGATAGAAATAACAATGAGGTAAAATGTGTAAGGAATCTAAAATTTTTATTTTTTCTTAAGAATTCTCATCAGGTATATGTTTCCCAGTAGATTTTAATTAGTCCCATGCCATGAAGGTTTTTCCAAAGGACCCCTTGGTTCATTACGTGCACAAGATAAGCCTGCTGTGGGGTTTAATAAAAGCTGAAGAGCAAGTTAGTCTCTTCTCTCTGAATAGTCTTTTATACTCTTACTTTTCCATTTGTTCTATTAATGATTCCAGTTTTTCACGCCCCACTCGTGTGTTTCTTGTTTTTATTAAACACTACAGGGCATAAGACATTCTTTCATCCCAGTGATAAGTCTATGGTTGTTCCCTCAGATGTCCTACAGATACATCCTCAAAGATGTCCCTTCAAAAGAGAATTTAAAAATAAAAAAGAAGGATAAAAAAATTAAAATATAGACATGAAATTTATTATTCGTCTGTTTTTCTTGCACTCTCTTCTCAATATTGTAAGCTGAATCTGGATCTACTGGGAAGCAGCAATGTACCACAGATTTTGGGAGCATTTAACCAGTTGATAAAAGATGAATGTCTGACCTATTCTCTTTTAGAAATGTTACTTCTAGCACATTAGGGATTTACCTCTAAATATTCCATGACAAATACATATAATAAAGAAGGTTTACAGACAGCATACTAGGTGGATGTCAAAATTAGATGTATTCTTGTCTATAAAATGGGACTGCCCCATATAAACATTTTCTTTTTTTTTCCTGTGGAGAAAATGATAATACAAATGTGAAAATAATGGAAAACTGAAATACAAATGCAATATGCATTACTGGTATCATTGGAACTTCATGCCCTTTAGCTCAAAAGGAAGCTTTATAAAATATTATGCTGCACTGTGACAAGACTAAAGTTATTAAAAAGGACCACAGTTGAAGTGCTTCTACATTAAGAATTGAACATTTTTATAGGAAATATGGAATGAAAATCTCTAGTGATGGGAATAACTGCACATGTAAAAGGACATTTGGACACCTCTGATATCTGAGCAGAGTTCTGCAGGAATCATGGTTAATTCAAGTGGCACTGTTCTTATATTATTACTAAAGTAGAGCACTAAAAATTTCTAACATTGCAGATAACAGAATTTATTCCTAAAGTATTCTTTGATGTATAATTAGGTAGATACTGTTATATTTTTTCTTTGAAGGTTCTTAAGATATGTTATCTTGCACTTCAGCTGACTTTATAATGATCATTGTAGCAAATGAAATTATATATATTGTAGAAGGATTTTTACTGTGCTAAAAATGACTAAAACTGGTCTCCTATGCTAACCACCATTTTCACTGGAATCCTTCCTATAAAAAGAAGAGTGAGTGAGAAACATATGAGTAAGTTGTTAACATACTCAAGAGAAGTCAAATGAACAGACCTGGAAGCAGATCTATTTCCAAGAGGAACAGGAAAAGCACAGTTTTTCTCCATGAGGGATATCCACAGCACTTTGAATATCATTTTGCTGGATTCTTTCTGCTCTTGTAAGCTCTGTTTTCCCTGAGGATACCTGTGCTGAAGTGGTATGTATGCTAGCAAAGTGTATCTTGTAAACTACTTTGCTTCTCATGAGGTACTCTTGAATCAATGAATTATGGTTGTCCTAATTTGATGAGCAGTTGGAAATTAGAAATGATAATTGGATCAATTCTCCTGTTTTCTTATTTTACATTAAGATTCAGTGATAATTCTCTGTAATGAATGCATACATATTAGAAGAAAAATGATATAAGGGTTATTATGCCAAAGTCAGAAGCCCCAGACTACAGCAGGGCATGAGAAGACATCATTTGTTGTGCTAAGGTTACAGGAATTTATGATGCCTTCTCAGGAGACTGGTCTCCAGGTGTCACGGCTAAAATAAACTGGTGAACTGGGAACAGTTGTGTTCTTTTCATTTTTCTTTTTGACAAGAGAAGCCTTTTCTCTTCTTGATCACCCTTCCTTTTCAGATGCTCTACTTCGTTAAGACCAACCTGTTTTTCAGGTGCAACCATAGTAATTGTAAACACCTAGCAATTTTGATTGCCTCTGTTGAATATATACATTAGGTGAGGGCATGGTAGGTGATCCACTAGTCTTTTCCTACCCATTTCACCCTTTCATATGCCCTTTATGCTCCCTGGTAACATGACAGGTTAAAGCTTGCCTGACTGCGAGGCCCATTCCACATTTTCTTAAGTGGAAGAGTATAAGAAATGGAGTTTAAGGTTAAAATATGTACTATTCCTATTGTTATGTGTTAATTCTAGAAGAAAAGAAGGTGGGAGACACACAGTTTGTACTTGTGTGGTGTGAACTACTTCCACTGAGCAGGTTTGAGCTGTGGGATAATGTTGACTGTAATGTTCATTTTGGAAGTTTTGTTGATCTTTCAAACACCTTGTCATGTGGTAGAACCAGTACTTCACATGTTGCTTGTTAAGAAGTTACTTTAGGGGAGTAGATTTAATATGTTCACAACAAGATGTGTTTATGAGGGCATGTGTTACTCTGCTCTGTGCCAGCTGGAATGTCCGAAGCATTAAGAGATTGTGTGTTGGAGTACATTGCAATTGCACATGAGTCAAGGAGGGTAAAGGTGGCTGAGATCCTCTTCTGCCAGAACAGGTTGGTGTTTCTTAGCCAGCTAGATACATTGAAAAACATTACGCACCCCTCTGCCTTAAAACTGAGGTAAAACACAGGGAGAAGTTCCAGCTGTAATTGAAGTTACGCCTTTGTATACCTTTGACAAAAAGAAACTGTACTTTGATTGCAAACTCATCAAAGTAGCTCCCTATGCCTACCAGCACAGTTTGCTCCTTCAAAAAGCAGTACTTTATCACAGTCAGTAATGGATCATCCTCTCAGTAGTGGTAAATTTATGTGATGAGAGATAGATGGTATTGTTGATTTCAGCAGAAGTTGCCAGCATCTGAGTGTTTTAAAAATCTAATAATCATGCTTGTATAGATGTATTATTGTACACTTAGCGAACTAACTTTATGGGCATGTGTTGCAAAAGAATGGTTTTGTCATTTGTTTTCTAGTGCTGTTATGTTGGAAGAAAGTTAGTTTAAAATAATCCCTTGAGAAATTGAGAACATGTACTAAAAACAGAACAACCTAGCTTTGGTTTGCTCTTTTGTACAGCTTGTTCATTTTGATTGCATCTTGGTATAAATCCTTGTCATTAAGTGCTCATGTACCTTACAGGCAACATTTGATGTTTTCTTCTGAATGGATTGGATCAGTTCCAGTAGCAGATACTGTAATATTTATAATTGACTTTGACAGTGGATTATGTGGAACCGAGCATCCTAAGGCATGAAAATAAATCACATTAGCCTCAGGTTCTGAGACACTCTGACTTTTGCTGCTTTGATATTGGTCCCATAGATTCCTTTGCTTGTTTAGTTTGACATTCACCTGCTTCTTTCCTTTACACTCCTCTTTCCTAACAGACTAAGCTCTTTCTTAAGTTTTAGAATTCAGTGGCACATGAGGGAGAAGGAAGGGATGACTACAGGATAAAAAAGGAAAAGAGATCCCCTTGTTGAGTCTCCTGGCAGTGCAGTCAAAATATTGCAGATGAGAACTAGAAAGTGTAACTATAAGGAAACTGTTGTTTTTATTTTTATTTTTTTTCTGTGTCACTGCTGAAAGACTTAGTAACAGTACACAAGGTACCTTTTTCCTCTGTAGCTTCACTGCATTTGTCTGAAGGCATCACATAAGCGTCTTGATCCACACTTCTGTGCTTTTCTCTTTCTAATTCAACATTAGGGCTCCTGCACTCCTTGTACCCTGTGTGAAATTCACTTCTTTCAGGCTTAACAAGAGTGACCCTATTGTATCTCCTGTTATTCAAGAACATAAAGATGGATCATCTGAATTTCTTCATCAGATTTATCTTCTTCAAAAATCCTTTGAATGGCTTTGTTTTTGTGATTGCATTGATCTATTTTAACGAACTGTTGGTGAACATACTCCTCTGCATGGGCCTGCCTGTGTTATCACGCTAGTCATGATCACAGCACTTGCTAAACAGATGGAGAAAGGATAGCAGCCATCTTCAAAGGAATTCAAATACATTAATATACACCCTAATTTAGGCTCATTAGTTGTGTCAGTGATGCAGGAAAGCTCAAATTGAAGAAAGTGCAGTTTTGAAGTTAATGGCCAAATGACAGAGGAAGAGGAGACAGTGAAGAATGTCCTATGTCTGCCTGAAACCAGGTGCTAGTCCCATTTGTGCTAGAACTGTAACACAGATCAGAATGGCTTCATAAATGTCCTAGTTTCAAAATACCTGCCACTCCTGCTAGTAGAGTCCTCGAGGACCGTGCACTGTGAAGGAGTTGAGTGTCCTTATGCCAGTCTTGCCTTAACAAGGAATTTCAACATGTGTGAAGTGCCCTGGCAGATAATGCCACAC
The DNA here is from genome assembly GCA_013399175.1 of Odontophorus gujanensis. NCBI lineage: Eukaryota > Metazoa > Chordata > Aves > Galliformes > Odontophoridae > Odontophorus > Odontophorus gujanensis. The sequence continues at coordinate 69,017 of VXAB01001337.1, forward strand.
GAAACTGTGCTGTTTTGTTTCCCCAAGGTTCATTCTCAGCTGCAGCAGGGGTCACAGGGATCACTAGTTAACTGGTAATGACTGGAACAAAAACTCCTTGGGAAATAGCTGATTCGTCATTTGGTAGACAGGCATTCAGCAAACATGAGATAGCAGAGGTTCAGTAAAGTGATGACTAGATGAAACATGATGGATTATGATGTACCTTAGGTGGATGGAATGATCTGGTGGTCTTCTATGATTTTAAATTCTACGAAGCCTTGAAATATCTCAGTGCTATTTCCTGCTGGGAGAAGTGTCTACCTTTTGCATTTCACTTAAAGCAGTGAAAATAAGAGGAACATACAAGCTCTGCGGTGAATCAGGGTGTATTTATTTATTTATTTTTGTTTTTTATTATGCTAGTATATTCAGACAATAGAAATGTTGTGTATATTTAAATACTGTGGGAAATTTCTGTCTTCTGCAAATTTTCCAACTTCATTGTGAATTGCTGAGAATAACTAATACTGTACATCAGCAGTAACAGCACTTAATGGCCTTTAATATTGTGCTATCAGTGTTTCTTTATTGTAGAACATGTACCAGCACAGCTCATAATGGTCCTTCTCCATAACCACCAGTTTACACCATTAATATCCATAAGAATGAGCTGAGAAACTTTTTAATGAAAGAAAGAGAAATCTGGGTATTTACTTCTGGAAGAAAAAAACAAAGAAAACAGACATCTAGAAAATATTTTGGTCACATCACTGAGCGTTAGTAGTACATATGAAATTATTTATTTTATATATATATATTAAAATTGTTAATAGCCCTTCTTACAGACAAAAAAAAATACCATGAACGAAAAAAGCTTGTCAGTACTAATATCTTGCACTAAGATATAGCATTAAAATTTAATAGAAAGAACAACTAAAATGGGAGACTGAAAAAATCCAGATAGAGCTTTTTTTGTTGCAGCTGGAGGAATTTATCTTAATGCTTTCTTTTATATTCTTGGCCTCAGTCCTTCCAACTGCTCTAAATGAGCCATGTCTCATGTCAGTCCTCAGTCTAATTGATCTCAAGCAGTCTCAGCAGGGAACAGTTTCCTGGATCAAGGCCTTGTTTGTTCCTATGTGGGCTGAAATGTTTTACCCTGTTTCTGTGTGAGTGATTCCCAAACCACTGGGATTCCTGTAATGGGTGAAGTTTAAGCTACTACTTCTTTTATTTAGGAAGCAGATTGTACATCTTGGAAAGTAGTACTTTTTCTGTAAATTTTGGCACTTCCAACCAGAGCAATATACTCACTAAATCTCTTTTGAGATGTTCGTGCTTTGAAACATGTAGAAAAATTCTCTTTCATACAGTTTGACATTAAAAGGTGATGGCAGTAAACCCTTTGATAATGACTTGCAGAATCATGAAGGATTTACTAATTTCACTGCTTTTTCTTTATGTTGTTTTTTTCTTTTTTTCTAGTCTTTTAGATATGCTTCTTTTAACACGTATTGGTTTTAAGGGAATATTATGATTCGTCTAATTATCTGTAGTCCTTGAGTCCAAGGAGCAAAAGGTTTTATATTTCTGATTTGGATTGCCAAAGCTGTAGAAATATTTCATTACTAACAAACATGATAATTAACTCTTTCTGGGTTACATTACAATTTCCTTAGGTGTGATGGTTAAATATCCATCACTGGTAAATCAGATATTTATAATTACCTTGCCTATGCAAATATTTCCACCTTTTTCAGGTACAAAGACTACAGCAATTAAAAGCTTCTTAGTAATAAATTGAAGTCTTAATTGGACCTTCTACTGTCTTCTACCAGGGTTAATTTTGACTTGTCTAATGAGGAGCCTAGAAAGCATTTATAGCAATATATTTTTTCAGGTGAGAAGAACAGTATAGGTGTGATATACTCATTCCGAATTCTGTTTTAAGGATATTTTAGTTTAATTATAATGATTTCTTATCAACCTAAGCCAAATTAAAATAAGCCTGCTGTAAATACAATGATTTGAAATGAGATACAGTCTGTCATTTTAAATGCATGCTAATTTTCCATCTACGTAAAGAAAATTGGCACCTGTACCCATTTAGTTTAGACCAAAATACCCCTGAAAAATGTATCAGCTGGAACGAAGTATAGTTTATTCCATTTTAGTTTGGTCATTTAGTTTTTTTCTCTAGAGTAGAAATTGAACTGATTGTACCCTGTTCTCACATTTTTCATTCAGCACAGTGGCTTTACAAGACATTTCATTTTAACTGATCTACAATGACTGTACATCTGTCAAAGACAGATGAGCTATTATATGGGTTAGTTTTGGTTTCATGGAAAGATGACTAAGCTGTCTTTGGTTATCTCAGTGGGTCAGCTGATACACAGTAGCCTGTTAGCTCATTGTAATTTGTGTGGCAATTTCTAAGAGTTTGCAAGCAACTTACTGTGTTCCTGAATAATTCCCTATTAAATGTTAGCTCAAACATTACTAAAACAGTAGACAATATTAGATCCTGTAGATGGAAGGAAAGAGGAAATTATGTTTTCTGGTTTATAGTTACACTTCAGTCCTGTATGCAAGGGAATTATTAATAGTTAAATGAGATAATTAATAATTGTTAGATTAAAACCAACCTTGCCACTAAACTGCACAGCTTACTTAGTATGCATGCCTGCTTTTGTATGCAGGCAATGTTAATAACTTACCTTATTGCTAAAGTATCTCTAGACATGCCTTTTTGTACCTAAGTAAACAGCATGGCTCTCATCTTGTTTTCTTTTCCTTGGTATTTCCAAATATAAAACTAATTTAAGACCTTTTATTTTGCCCTGCTGTTATTTCCGTTTCAAATGCCACAAATATGCAGACATCACATGGTTTCTTTAGGAAATGGCTGTGATGAGCTTGGAGATGTATGAATAGCAGTGATAAACAGTTGTTGACTTCTTTGTTTGTTTGTTTGTTTGTTTTAATGCATATCAGAATTGATTTGTACCCCATAGTATGGCTCCAAGTTTTTGTTGCAAAGAAAAAAAATCTGAGACAGTGCTGGATTTTTAATGTCTGAGTCACCTGCTCCTATCCCAAATAGAATTCAGGATAGGATTCTTCTGAAATTCAAGGTTTTTTGATTGATAGGCCTGCAGCCTGTGTTAATAAAATGTCTGTTATTATAGTAGTCAATGAATACTATGCAATAGTATTTGAAAGTGCATGGTATCTCTGAACAAAATATTTAATTAACTGTTATCTCAGCATTACCAGCAGTTTTGCTGGAAAGAGATTATGTTGTGCACACCTAGAGAAGGATTAGACAAATAGGTCATGATAATTGTGACCTTCTTAAAATATTGCTTGGTTACAGCTCTCTTCAGGCCAAATATTTACATTTCTAATGAGTGGAGTGGTATATTACTTTAAGCTCAAAAGAAAAAATACCTCACATTTGTCATTGTTACTGCACACAAGGGAGTGTGTGCTCTACATGTATAAAAGTATGGTGCATCTGATGAGACTCTCTTCTGTCTTCATAAAAGCCAATAATACAATTAACATTGAAAATTTACAGAACAACATCAAACTTTGTTTCAAAAAAATACTGAATCATAATGTAAGGTATTATAAAGTGTTGTTCAGTGCCAAGAAGGAGATATCAGTGTATCATGAGTCATCACAGAATCACACAATCATTAAGGTTAGAAAAGATCTCTAAGATCATCTAGTTGAACCACCAGCCCTTCCCTAACATGCCCACTAACCGTGTCCCTCAGTGCTACATCTACACATTTATTGAACACCTCCAGGGACAGTAACTCCACCACCTCCCTGGGCAGCCTGTGCCACTGCCTCACTGCTCATTCTGAGAAGAAATTTTTCCTAATATCCTACTTGAACCTCCCCTGGTACAACGTGAGGCTATTACCTCTCACCCTCTCACTAATCACCTGGGAGAAGAGGCCATTCCCCACCTAGCTACAGCCTTCTTTCTGGCAGTTGTAGGGAGCAATAAGTTTCTCTCTGAGCCTCCTCTTTTCCGGACTAAACACTCCCCGTTCCCTCAGCCACTCCCCGTAAGAATTGTGCTCCAGACCTTTTGCAGCTTCGTTGCTCTTCTATGAACATACTCCAGGGACTCAATATCTTTCTTGTAGAGAGAAGCCCAAAACTGAACGCAGTATTCAAAATGCAACCTCACCAGTACTGAGTACAGAGGGACGATCACCTCCTTGACTGTGCTATTTCTGATAAAACCTAGGATGCCACTGACCTTCTTGGCCACCTGGATACACTGCGGCTTCACGTCCAGCTGAGCATTGACCAACACCCCCAAGTCCTTTTCCTGCGTGCAACCACTCTGCCTGTAGTGTTGCTTGGGGTTGTTGTGACCAAAGTGCTGGACCTGACACTTTGTCTTGTTAAAACTCATACAATTGGCTTTAGCCAGTTGAGATCGCCTATCCAGATCCCTTTGTAAGGTCTTCCTACCTTCAGACAGATCAGTACTTCCTCCCAACTTGGTGTCATCTGCAGAATTAATGCGGGTACACTCAATCCCATCATCCAGATCATCAGTGAAGATATGAAACAGGATGGACCCTAACACCAACCACTGAGGAATGCCATCTGTGACTGGTTGCCAGCTGGATTTAACCCCATTCACCACCACTCTCTGGGCTGAGCCATCCAGAAAAATGAAAAATGTTCTTTGCACTCCTAAGCTGCAAGACAGTTACTCATGACTTCCTAGGGAATATAAATATAATTCATTTTTAAGCTTCTGCTTATTACAGAACCAACTATTAGCATCTAGTGAGAATACTACCAAGACTATGTGTAGGAAACTGTTTATATGTAGAGAGATGTTGCAATTTAAAACGTTTTTAAGTTAATAATTTAGCATACTATTTTTCTTGATCCTATAACTTGTTCTGTGTGTGAAAATTTTCTTCCTGAAGGAAATCCCACTCAGTTCAGGGTGATCCTGTGAAGGCAGTTGGGTTTGTTTGTCTGGGATGCCATCTGAAACCTAGCCAAGAAATGCAGTCTTAACACTCCAGGCTGTGTATTGATCTGGTGATTGTGTTGGCTATAAAAAGGGTAAAAATATGTGGATTTTCTTTTACTGTAGATTTTGAGTGTTTGTCTCCATTGCTGACTACACTGCTGGATAGTTGTTTCTTTATCATTGTTCAAAAACAACTGTCTCCCTTTTCTCCTGGGAAGCTCACATACAGACTAGATAAGAATTTAAGAGAACTGGGTTCTATTTTCAGTACTAATACTAGCTTTCCAAATCTCAATGAAGGTACTTCATAGCTGTTGCCTCAATTTTCTTTGTCTGTAAAATGGGTTTTAGTATACTGGACTCTCTCATGCAGTGTTTTGAGATGTACTAACTGATGAGAAATGCTGCTATCACCTTTTCTGTAGGGTTATACTATCATGCAATGAAAGGACCAATTCTATTAGATGCTACTAGAGTGATAATGAGAGTCTTGATTGTTAGTATCTTCACCTGCTGTTCAGCCTGTACTCTGCACCATGAATACGTGGGTCCACATTAAGGCACATGTTTTCACATGAAGTTTTTATTTATTTTAGAATCATAGAATCCACTTAGAGTTGGAAGGAACCTTTAAAGGCCATCTAGTCCAACTTTCCTGCAATGAACAGGGACACAACAGCTACATTAGGTTGACCAGGGCCTGGTCTACCTCACCTTGAATGTCTCCCAGTACAGTGCATTCACCACATCTCTGGACAACCTATGCCAATGCCTTACCAAGCTCACTATAAAAAACTTTTTTCTTATATCTAACCTAAATCTACCTTCTTTAAGCTTGAAACAATTTCCCCTTGTTCTATCACAACAGAACCTGCTGAAGAGCCTGTCCCCTTCTTTCCTGTAGCTTCCCTTTAGATATTGAAAGGCTGCTATCAGGTCACTTTGGAGTCTCCTATTCTGCAGGCTGGACAGCCCCAGCTCTCTCAGCCTGTTCTTGTGAGAGAGGTGTTCCATCCCTTGGATCATTTTTATGGCTCTCCTCTGGACATGCTTCAACAGGTTCATGTCTCTCCTGAACTGAGGACTTCACATCTGGATACAGTATTCCAAATATTTGAGGGCTGTGTGATGAATAGTTATCAGAGAAGAGTGAGGCAAAAATGTTATTATGTACTTCAGCCTTCTCCTTGTCTAGGAGGAGGTCATTACCAGCTTGTCTGTGTCACTCACTTGGGGGGTTATACCCTTCTCGACTTTCCCTTTGTGACTGAGGTACCTGTATAAGCCTTTCATGTTCTTTTTGGCAACCCTAGCCAAGTTCAGTTCAAGCTGGGCCTTGGCTTTCCTGACTGCATCCCTACACAGCCTAACAGCTTCCTTATATTCTTCCCACAGTACCTGTCCCAGTTCCATTGTCTGTGTGTTTTCTTCTTGTTCTTCAGTTTGACCAGCTATGCTGGTCTCTTGCCTTCATTTCCTGACTAACTACACCTGGGGATGGAGAGCTTGCACCCTGATGAAATCTTCCTTAAAGATCTGAGAGCTCATCTCTGTATCTTTGGCTGTGAGGAGTTTCCCAGGGTGTTTTGTTGACTAACTCCCTGAAGAGCTAGAAGTTAGCTTTCCTAAAATTCCTGGTTTCACTCTGCCTGTCTCATGACCCTCTGGAGCATTAACTCAACCATTATATGATCACTACAGCCCAGGAAGCCTCCAATCCTAATGTCACCAATCAGTTTATTTGCATTGGTGAGCAACAGGTCCAGTATTGCATCCCCTCTGGAAAGTCCATCTGTTACTTGACTCAAAAAGTGATCTTCAGTGCATTCCAAGATCCTCCTGGATTGCCTACAGCTTGCCATGCTACTTCTTAGAGTGGATGTCTGGGTGTTTGATGTCCCCTGCCTGGATGAGAACTTGTGATCACGATACCCCCTGTAGCTGGAAGTGGAAGGCCTCATTGACAGGCTCTGCTTGATCAGGTAACTTGTAGTAGACACCTTTCACAAGGCTCCATTTGCTGCCTCTGTCTCTAATTGTCACCCATAGGCTTTTGACTTGCTCACTGCTATTCTTTAGAGATAACTCTTCATATTCTATTGCTTTCCTGATGAAGATAGCAACATCCCCTTCTTTCCTTCCTTTCCTGTCCTTTCTGAACAGCTTGTGGCCATCAATGACAACACTCCACTCATGGGAATCATCCCACCAGGTTTCAATGATGGCAACTATATCATGGTTTTCTAGTAGCATGGTGGCTTCCAACTCATGTTTGTTTCTCAAGGTGCATTCATTGGTATAGAGACACTTCAGCTTGGCAGCTGGTCTTGTCACTTCCTTAAAGGATAACTCCTTATTTCCATTTAAATATTTCCCTTGATTTTCCCCATTGCTTTCTCCTATTGCCTCAGCAGTCACTGCCTAATCATCATAGGATTTCATATGTGCTGCAGTGTTGCCAGCACCTCTCAAGGCAGCAGGTCCTTCAAGGCCCCCTGCTAGTACCCTGTCCCTCTAATATAGCAGTACCATCCCACACTTCATCATGGGAAATCTCACTATCCTCACTGCCCCCCTTCAGACCTAGTTTAAAGTCCTCCCAAGGAGCCCTGCTAGCTTTTTCTCAAGGACTCTGCTCCTCCTTTGAGAAAGGTGAATCCCATCCAGTGCTGACAAACCTGGTGCCATGTAGGCCATTTGGTCGTCAAAAAAAAAACCAAAGTTCTGACTACTGCATCAGCCATGAAGCCAAGTATTTAAAGATAAGATCCTTTGATTTGTTTCCATGTCCTTACCCAATACAGAAGCCAGAGAACAAAAGATCTGTGCATTCAGTTCCTTCAGCCATTGTCCCAAGACCTTGAAGCCCCTTTTGATGGCCCTTGACTCAATGTAGCTACTTCATCTCTCCCTACATGGAAAAGCAGTAGGGGGTAGTGCTCTGTCAGCTATACCAGCTTTCCTTCAGGTAGACTAATAAGGACATTCTACACTGGGTTAATTTTGCAACCAGTTCTAAAGATTTAAGAGCTGATGCCACCATTGCTTCTAATGTTAAAATACGTATACCTTCTCATTGTTTGGGATTAAATAATCCTTAAGTCTTGTGCATAATAGTAAGTTCTCACTGCAGCAATGCTCACTAAAACTAATGGAAATGCATGACAGGATGTTTTCCTACCAAAAAGCCACTCGTATGCCCACCTTGCAGCTGCTGTTTATGCTGTTCAGCACGGAGAGAATTTTGTAGACCTGATCTTCCTATTCGACAGAAACAACCTAGAGCTTTGGGAAAGAGATGAGACTAAAACTCATTCCAAGTCAAAATGTTGACATATGAGTGGGATTTTATCAACAGCTTCCTGAGATGAAAATGTATTAATACTGAACTACATGTAATTTCTCTATTTCTTTCTGACACCTCTTCTACCCAACCCCTCAGATTGAAGCACAACATATTAATATACAGTGCGCTTACATGGTAGTCTGCTAACACTTCAAATAATATAAGGAAACTGCTTAATAAGTTAGTACTCCATTTTAGCAAATTCCAAACTGTCCTTTAACAGTCATTTACAAAATGTTCTTGACTGAAGTATTTCAATGATGTTAGTTTGGAAAAAGTAGTTTGAGATATTTTCTGTGCTTAGGTGAACATTTACTCCTGGACATTATTGATTTTTGTTGATTGCGTATGAAAATAATACTCTCTTACTCTTTCTGAAGTTGGAGGATTAGGGACAATAGTCAGGAATCCATCTTCTTATTTTATATGCACAGATAAAGAAAGAGTAAAACTGAAAAAATAGCAGTAATTGGATTAGTTAGAAGTGGTTGTAATTTGTTTATCTGTAGGTCAACTGTTGTCTAGTGGATAACATCAAAAGGCTGTTCTACTTCACTTTATTTGGTCTTCTGCTGAAATGGTTTTTTTTTTTTTTTTGGTAATTGGTCCTTTGCTTGGAGATTCTTGGGAATTTAGATTAAATATTTTGATTTTTTTTTTTTTAATAATTTATTTCAAGTGAGTAGTGAATTGTTTTGGGTGTACAAATTATACTTACTTTATTAATGATTCCTTTACATGACACCCTAGTGCCTAAAGGCATCAAATTAAGACTCAAGTCATTCTGTTTAGGAGCTGGTTGTTCAATGAAGCTGCATCTTTTATTGTAGAAGTGCCTAATTTTATGCACTGAGCAAGTGAGTTATTTCAGAAGGTTTTCATACTGATTTCTTCAGGCAACAAATTAATGACAAGTGTCATGAGAGTCAGCAGCACAGGATGGAGAGGATCAGTGCCAACACTGAGCAATCTGAAAGAAACTGTAGTGAGTTTACATCCCAAGTTTTCACAGTGCAAAGGCTGCAGGGCTGGCTTATCTGAGAAAAGACCAGGGGCTGCTCGTCACTGTTGGACAGAGCCAGTTCCAGATGGCTCCAAAAAGGACCAAGCACTGGTCAAAACTGAGCCCATCAGCAATGCTGGTGGCACCTCTGTGACAGCACATTTAAGAAAGGATGAAAACATTGCACAGCAGCAGCTAGGAGAGAAGAATGGGAATATTGTGAGAGAAACAGCCTGGCAATTACCAAAGACCAGGAATGTAGAGGGGAAGGAGGTGCTCCAGATGCCAGAGCAGACTGCATGCTGCAGCCTGTGGAGGACCCACACCTCAACAGGTGGATACACCATAAAGGAAGCTGCATCCTCTGGAGAGCCCACACTGGGGCAGATTTTCTGGCAGGAACTGCAACCCATATGGGACTTATGCTGGAATAATCAATTCCTGAAGGACTGTATCCCACAGAAAGGACCCACGCTGGAGGAGAGGAAGAGCATGAGAAGAAAGGAGCAGCAGAGAGGGAACTGTTTTGAATTGACTGCAATCCCCATCCCCCATTTCCCGGTATCATTTTGATGTGAGAAGAGATAGAAGAGTCAGGACTGAAGTTAAGACTGGGAAAAAATAAGAGCTGAGAGGAAGATTTTTTTAGTTTAGTTTTTTGTTTGTTTGTTTTTTACTTGTCTACTCTGTTTTTCATTGTCAGTAAATTAAATTCATCTTCCTCAGCTTGGGACTGTTTTGACCATGATGGTAATTGGTGAGCAGACTCCTTGTATTCATCTTGACCCATGAGCTTTTTCATCTTATTTTCTCCGCTCAGTTGCTGGGGAGGAGGAATGAGAGAGTGGTCTGGGGACACCTGGCAGTCAGCCAAGGTTAATCCACCCCTGAAGCTAATGACAAGGCATCGCTCAAAAGATAATACATGGAGGATGCAGAAATTTTAAATATAAATTAGAAAGGATACACTCTTAACATTAGAAACTAGCTTGTTACTAAGGAGGGAAGATAAATATGATGCTAAGTTTCCAGGTCTCTTGACTTATGATGTGCTCAAATTTTCAAATTTCTAGTCTCAGATTTTGTGCATGACCTCGTCTGATATAGGACGAACAAAGCCTTAATTTTTTTTCTGACTTGCTCTTTGGTTTATAAGTTGATCCATTAGGTGGTAAATGATGAGAAGAGGAAGAATTGGTTATGATAATTTGAATGGATTTCTTTGTAGCTGCAGCATTTGGCTACATAAATCTATTTTTATTAGGACCAACAGGTTAGGAGTTCCAGTATTGCTTTATTTAAAATACACCTTATAATAGACACAGCCTGAAATCTTGATTTCACGATTGATTGTTAGCTGGGGGCTTGCATGTTCAATAAGTTGACCTCACTACCTGATCTGGAGAGCTCAGCTTGAGACATGGTTCACTTTACAAGATGTTTTCAAAATAAGACTGGACTCACATTATAGCTACACAGGGATCAAAAAACCTATTTGTGTAGTAAAATGACAAATGAAGAGCACAAGGGTAAGTATTGAATTCTTGTTTTAAGAAGGCATATCTGTGTTCTCTAGGCTAAAACCCTTCATCAAATCTTGTGAAGTTATCTGTTTTATGGATCATTAAATTAGAGAGGCTCCTTATGTCTTGATTTCATGTTTATATTTTTGTACTGATGATTATGTGCAACAATGCCCTTTGTAAAGAACCATTAGCACAAAATGATTGTTTTCAATTGCGAGTCCATAGAAAGAGGTGCTTTTTTGGTTGCATCTGAAGCACATTCTGCTCCTATAAATATCGATTATGAAAAGAAGAGAGGAGGAGTAGTCTGATATTGAGAAACCATCAGGGCAGCACCGTACAAATGTACCTGGGGGTAGCTCCAGTTGGGATGGGAGCAGCCTATCTGTGTTACTATAACACATGGACAGGTCTCTGTTTATATCCTGCCATGGTGGCCCTCCTTCAACAGTCTGCAGACTTTCTACTACATAAAGATATGAGCAATAGGTTAATGGTGTGAGGCATAAGTTCCTATCAGAACAAGAATTCTTTGTTTTATTAGCATCCTTTATGATTATAATCTTCAATATATAGAAAAATATACGTTTTATAGTAGCAGTGAAAATCATTTGGAAAGACAAAGGAGGCTAGTCAAGGTCCTAGCAAACATATCCCCTGTGGCAGAATAGAAGGATTTTTTCTTGCAGAACAGCAGATTTTTGTGGGTCCCCTGCCCAGCTACTTATAAAGAAGGGGAGGCAGTGAGCAGATATGGAAAAATTTCAAGTGGAAGAAGAAGAATGGTGTGCAGATACTCTAAAGAAAATATACCTGCATAAGAAAAAGCAGTATGTCCAAAGAAGAGAAAATATCTGAAAGAGCTGGGGCACAAATGAATTATTGTTCCTCAAGGACATAGACTAAATACAAATGATCCAAAAAAATTGTCTTTCATGTATCTTTGGTTTTTACAAAGACCTGCAATGCTCTAGCAGGAGTTGAAATTAAAGTACATGTTTACAGGGAATACCTTTGTCTTTTTTTTATTAACGTGATGCCATGAATCAGAACAGTTACAACTGCGCTAATTTCTGGGAGAACAACCCTAACAATAAAGCTAAATAGGGGTTTTACTTGTTGTCCTAGGCAATGGACAGGGCTACAGAATCCACTGCAGATAGTTTCAGACAGGATTGCTGTATCTGTAAGTGTGTTAGAGACCCGGAGTAAAGATGATGCTTGAAATCTTGCCAGATACAGCTGGCTTGGAAACCTGTGGGATGAAACTGTTGGGTCCAATTACAGCAGACTGATCATTGTCTATGACAGAGACACAGACAGGACTATGACAAATGGTAATTTGAATTTCCATTACATTTTTCCAAAATCTTTTATGAAAAAAAAACAAAAACCAAAAGTGCAACTATTTGCTGACTCAATAGAGAGCTAAGACCACAAATAATTTAAAAAAAAAAAAAAACAAAAAAAAAGGAGATTTGTGCAATTTTTTTTTTTCATAAGAAAAAGAGATGTTTTCCTTCCTTGGACAATTTTTTCTTACAACTCATCTTTATTTCAGAATTTCAGAATGGAAAGAGAAGGGAATCCTAAAGTGATGTTAGAGGTGATCAGTTCAGACTTTACACTACTTGCCTGCCATCCATCTGTCCTGGTCCCCAGAGCATGTGGGATGGAAATGGGTGTGTTTTCTGCTAGCAGTTCAAGTTAGACAACATGTTTTGGTTTTATTTGCATTTTTCTCTTTGAAAAGTTAGGACTGTAATTTTTAACATGTAATAAAAGTTGGCCATAAAGGAAATTCATGTAAAGGTTATATTTGTAAGGTGTATTTTTAAAGGGGAAGTATCATTACATGGTTTATGATGAAGATTTCCTCATTTATTTATTTTTTTCTTATTCCATGGTGACATTTGAAATAAAGCCAAGTTCACTGCCTGTCATTTCTTCAGTGATTTACATTTAAGGTCTTTGAGTTCTTAAAGAGAGTTTTGGATTTTGCATTCATTTCTTTAGAAAACTCAGAGATTTCTATCTTTGTGAAAGGCCCATTTATTCTAAAATCTGGCAATGCGCTTCTCCTGGAAATCTCTGAACTTCTGCTAATTCCAATCTTTTGTTTAAAGACTTAAAACCTCAAGGATGGTGTTTTTACAGAAGAGTATCTCTGCCCTTTCTGTGATCCTTTCTTGCCCATAGTACATTATACCAGCTAGTGAGTTCTCTCTGATAAATAAAATCATTAGTAATATTTTGTCTTTTCAATTGGCGACTGTTGGCAGGCAAATTCCATTATATGTTCTTAGCTTTTTGGCAATCATCAAGCTAGGTTGGTTTCTGATAATTGACTACTTTGTAGGATCCATTCCTTGCTTTTATAAGTTTTGTAGAGAAAAAAAAAAGATATACTGTAAAATCTGCACTTAAGAAGCAGTTAGAAGGAAAATGAAAATATTCGATTTTTTAAATGAATATGTAGTTTGGGCTTCTACAGTGTGTGATTCTGCAACATTTTTGGAGCAGTAGGCTTTTTAGTGTGTTTTTTACAATCCCATAGACATCACTTTGGCAAGCAATGCATGGATTTTTCCTCACACTTGAAGTGTCATATCTGTCTTTAGGCACTCATCTATGTTATAGTGTCACCAGTAGGTCAGATTGGTTCCTGGGCTCCTATTCTATTTTCACAGCTTGCTTCTGTCTTTGTTTTTGTCCAACACCAATGATGTATTCTTTAATGATAAAGGCATTTAATAAAACTTTCAGCAAGAAGGACTTTTGGCTCCCATATTAATTCTGACAGCAGAGTGCACCTGTACTGATTGCTGTGATCAGATAGAGAAAGAGCTGACTTCATTTCCAAGTCAGTTAAGAGTGTAATTTCCCTCTATTGCAGTTTACTTTCATTTAACATGTGCTTAATGGCCCTCCACATGGAATGATTTCTGCTGGGTGAAAGGTCTTGCTGCAGCTGAGAGCTCACAATATAATGCACTGTATTGACTGTAATGGATACTTGGTGTTTTCTTTAGTCAGGATGCATGAGGGAATCTATTATAGGTCCTGAAATAAAAGTAGAATGTAGGTTGATTGTTCCTGTGGCTTGCAACTGCAGTCATGGAGGCTTACTATCAGGTATGAGAGGTGTGTCAGCAGCTTTGCTATGCAGTCACATAATTTTTCAGTTTTACCTTTGTTTGATTGCCTTTGTGTGGTGTTATCAATGCCTGATGTAAATATAATCAAAGCTCTGTGGAGGGCATGGCTGTGTGTGTTTTGATAAATTCTGAAAGTTTTTTTAATGAAATGTAAGAATTAGGATTTTAGTTCCCATGGAGGAAAAAAAGCCTTTGCTAATTCTTACAAGAACACAACCTTGTCTAGCAAGGGATGAGTGAAAATAAATCACTCCTCAATGGGAGAGAAAGGAAATGGTCTACAAGTTCTCAGTCTTCCCAAGAGATGAACAAGAAGATTAGGACAAGGCTATTCATTCCTTTTGTTTCTCCCTGTTGTTTCCCTGTGTGCATAGGCCACAGATTATCAGATTGCTTCCAGCTAAGAATCGCTGCTTCTGATTTACATTCAGTTGTGTGTGCATTTAAGGAAGAAGTAAAATAACTGACTGTCAGGACAGACTGCAGGTGGCCAATGGCTTTCTCACTGATTAAGTGCTGCTTATGTTGGGTAATAGAGCTGGAGAGTACCCACTGTAGTGCGAAATATAGCAGTTCTTGACATGACTAATGTGACCACATCATGAAACAGTGTCTTTTTTTCCTTGCTGGGATTAAGCTGCCTTAAAGAAAACCTATCATGATATCCAGGAGTTGGTACAGTAAATAGACACATTTCTGTAAATGTTGATATATTAAAATACAGAAAGTCCTTCTAAAACAGGGAAACAAACATCAGCACGAAACAGTCAACTCCCATACTCAACCAATCTGGGACAAATCTATCATGATATAAATTATGGAACACTCTTGACTTTGGAGTCATAGCACATCTGTATGCTATGATGGAATTTGTTCCATAGGATTTGCCATACTGAATTAGACTTTGTATCAATCTACTCTACAGACTTGTCTCTGAACATAGCCAGCACCAGATGTTTCAGAGGGAAGGTGGAAAAAACCACCTGCTTCATGCAGAAATGAGGCCAATGTGTTCTTTATATTAGGTGCCCTCCTGAGCAACCATTAGGTGTAGATTTAAGTTTGAAAACAGAAAATGTAGTACTGTTTCACAAAACGTATGGCAACTGTAAGTATTTTTCATGGTTTTATAAATGGAATTTTGTGAATATTTTTGAACAGTATATATATATTTTTGAACTGTTTCAGTATCAATAAGGCTTTCCACTCTGGCAAGATGATGAAAAACCTGTATGTCCAGAGATGGCAAATTTGTGACAGCAGACCCATGGCATTGCTAGAAGAGGATGTGATGACTTTTGGAGCTCTTTTTAATGAGATCTCATAAGTAGGAAAAGTGTTTCCATCTATTCATTTAATGTTTTATAATAGCTGTAACAGATGATGAAACATCTTCTAGACTTTCAGAACCTTTTGTCAGTAATCATGCGTATTCTTATAGTCATTGGAATTAATCTAATTTCAGTGAGGCTATTAAGTTTCAAAGTGCATTTCCTATGATTGTGGTTTAGGTCAGGCTGGACTGCATGCAGACATTAATTACTGCACAGTAATTGGATCTGTGTGATGAAGTTTGGATCTTTATTGTCTCTGTGAAAGAGTGATTTTTATCACATGGAACAATATGAAGTTATGGAAAAGGGGTTGTCTCTACATCCATTTTTGACTGTTTACCTGGGCATCAGTTATCAGTAGCTTACAGGAGTAGTGTGTTACATGTACTGATTTGAAATGTGTCATCTTGGTCCCAGATGTTCCTGGGGAATCTCTGCAGATAAATATTCTGTTCTGTTCTAAGTATCCCCAAATGCAGTCATGCTGCAGCCTCTTTGGGTGGAGGTGAATGAGTTTTCTGAGAACAGCATCTTCCAGATTGTTTAAACTTTGCTGGCTAGAGGACTGTTGTAAGCTTTTGAACTTTCAGTGCTGTAGCACATAACTGGGTAAACTTTTGCATAATTTTAGTTGTGCTATTAGTTCCATAGACTAAAATACCTGTACTTCAGCATTTACAGAACAGGAAAAAAAAGTGCATCCCCCCTAAAGTAATGCCTCCTATTTATTTCCATGAAAACTTCAACAGATATAAAGAGAACAGTAGCATCATTGATAGAGCAAAATCTCAGCTTCAGAACTCTATTTTTCCAACATGGTTGCCACCATTAGCTGTACATTTTCAGCAGAGTTGAACAAGAGCCTGCATGCTGTTCTTGTAAAAATCTGTACCAGTGGAGATGACACACTGTTTCTGTGACCACTGCTGAAATGCAACATCCACTGCCTCAGTGTGTGTCATGTTTTTAAGCTCATGCCTAGGTGAATTTCAGATATTCACTATTGGATAGAATTATATCCAATACAAAACTTTTGTATATTTGTGTTGGGAAAAGGAAAAAATAAGCCAGATAGTATCAGGTAGAATAGCATAGTTGAGACTCAGTCTTCTCCCTCTCTTTCCCTGTGCTTTGGATGCAAGCTGATAATTGAAAAAAACGCATAGCCCACTGGATATCCTCTTTAGTTCATAAAGACAGGCTATTTGCTTGCACTGGTGAGGCTTCATGTTGTGATCTTGCTGTGACAGAGTGCTCTGCCGGTGCTGAGGAATCATAATTCATCAAATTTAAGAAGTCTTGGTTGCAGGAACTTTGACCTGATCTGAAGTCACTAGAAAGACTTCTGTTGTTTCTGGTGGCTTTAGATCACGTCCTAATAGCATGATGAGAAGTTTTCTTAATGACTCTCAAAGGGAGAAAAAATAGTATTAGCTATAGGTCCTGAGAGGTTTCCCTGTAGTCAGATGACTTGCACAATGCATTTTTGAGTTCATAAATTGATATACATGCCAGTACTCAAGGATTAAAAAAAAGTGTTTCACTGTTACCTATTTCTAACATGGTTTTGGCTCTTAATGATTCCTAAGGTGATTAAAGTGAGAAATGTACAACAAAATGCCTCTGAAACATCTAGGACAAATAATAATGTTTATATTCAGCTAAAACAAACAAGCAAAGGAGCATTAGATCATTTTGCTGAGGCCTTTTTTTTTTTTTTTTT
>VXAB01001337.1:86160-184479 GCA_013399175.1 Odontophorus gujanensis
TTTTTTTATTCAGCTAAAAAAAAAAAGAAAAGGAGCATTAGATTTTTTTGCTGGGGCCTTTTTTTTTTTTTTTCCACCCTTCTTGTCCATATTGCCATTTCTGGAATTGCTTTTTGACTGTTGAATATGATTATATCCAACATATACAAAACTATGAACAGAAAATCTGATTTTCCTCCTAAGATGCTTTTCATGCATTTCTTTTTTCTTTTCTTCTTTGAGTGCGTGTAAACATCAGGAAAGTACAGTCTGTTTTCCAGCTGTTTTGTTAAAAGATATTTAGGTCAAATTGTGGTCGGTCAGGAAACACATCTTCCATTACATCTAGTTTAGTTTGATTTTTTGAACTCACTGCTTCTAGTTTTGTCCTTCAATCTGTTATGATTAGAAAATCTATCCCTATAAAAATCAGGAAAACTGCCTCCTGTTTCTCTCTCAGATCTTTCCTTAAGGCCATCTATTTTTAGGTGATATCCTCACAAATTTTTCAACATACTGGTTTCTGTGGTAATGAGATCACTAGTGGACAGAAAATTAGAGGAGTGGGACCCTCACTTTACATGTGATTTGCTGTACATGTTCTTGTCTCACAGATTGTAAGCAAGGAGACAACTGTTAAACAAAAACAGATGAGACATTACAGGCAAATAGTTTTACTGATGTATAGTGATGGCAGAAAATGTGTTGCTTCAAAGTAAAATGTTATTGAAACATGTAACAGATGTTGAGTTTTGACTTGTCACAGATTTGTCCCACGTTGAATACTTCATTGTAATTTTCCTCTGTAAGTAGAGGAAAAAAAACTGTTATGCGCTGATGAAGATTTAGAGTTTTTTTTCTTTCAAGTTCACATTGTAGTTTGCATAGAAAATCTAAGCAAGATATTATAGACATGAATGACTTCCTAAGAAATCATAATCTTCTAGCAGAAAACTGAATAATCTTAATTATAATCTTCTCTAAGGGAAAGTTGATCCTTGAGCATGCTGAAGGTCTGACAGAAGGAGGAATCCTCCTCCAGCTCACAACTAATGAATAGTAGAGTTGAGCTCTACTCATGTCTGGCAGCTTGATCTTCTATTGGTGTGATTCTTGATCCAAGTTGTTCACACACCAAGTTACCTGTTCCAGGCAGCAGGTGGTCTGGTGGGAGCTGACTGATTCACAATAAAAAGCCAATTTTCAGGCCCTCAATATCATTAGCCTAAGCCTGAAAGACAGATATCTTTCTTATTCATACAATGGAGTTGAAATCTGTGTCATAAATGCTGATTTAGACTCCCCCACCCTGCTTCTGCAAAATAAGTTTCATTCTCACATAGAAATTAGGGAAGTCATTCACTGCTGGCTTGGGTTCATTTCTCTTGTTATCAGACGAGAGTCGTGGCTACTATAGGAGAGCAGAGCAGAAATATGTGGAAACATTATTAACTTACAAATTAAGCACAGTATTTGCAAGTTGCAATTGGGAGAAGAGGATTTTTAATTAGGAATCTTGACAAGGCTTAAATGAATTGTTTTTGTCCCAGTAAAAACTGTGGCCTTGATAAATTTCTGTTATTGAAAAGCAAGTTAATTTCCCCTGTTCAATTCTTCTTTCAGTGTCTGTTATACATCATAGGAACTAATTTATGGGAAAAAGCGCTGAATGGGAATTGATGATTATTTTGAGAATAGCTTAGCACAAAACTATTCACAGGAGTAAAGGAGGCTGGGATTTTGTTCCCCATTTAGACTCCACAAATGCTATTATCAGATGCTTCAGAAGCTGGAATCTCTTTTCCCCTACTTTGGTGGTATACAATCATTTAGTGTAAACCATGTGTTTGCACTCCATTCCTGTACCACTGGCACACAGTAGTGAAGGTATCAGTTTTGTTCTCTGAAATTTATCATTAAAACTCCCACAACGTTACCACTCGTTTCCCAGTTCCAAATAGTTTAGGTCTTGAGCCTTTAAAGAGAAGCGTTCTGTTGCAGAAGGCAGAAACCTCCAATAGATACTATCTATCTAGCTGCTCATCCCCACCCTTTATGGTGTGAGATCCAGTCACTCATTCAGAGTTGTCAGCAGCCCTAACCCTTTTCTAAGGAAGTGAAGCCAGTTACTTTGTGTTTACAGTGAAAGCTGTTCATGTTCCGTGATGAATCATGGTGATTTACTTTGGCTACAGCAAGTTAAGTAGTGCGTGAATAATTAGGTACATGGTACCCTGCATATACAAGACGCAATCTGTTTCTTCCTTTCTTTCTGATTCTGTTGCCATGATCACGTTATCATCCTTCATAAAAAAGTCTTATGTTTCCCACCTAGAGATGTTGCTTCACATCACAGAGATGAACTTCCAGGGCAAGTTCATCTAGGCAGAGCCTATAGCAAATCATCCACCTTCTTTTTCTGCGCAAAAGCCTTCAGGACCAGTATCTGTTAAAGCCACCTGGATGGATGGTCCGAAGGAAATGTTCTGTGAACTGTGTTAGAACTATCACAATCACATTGTGTGGCAGTGTTTCACCTATGCAGGTGGCAGTGATTTGGAAATGGCACTACTATAGGAAAGACGGAGTGACTGAGAGGTTTGATGAGTTTACAGGGGAACTTCTGCCCTAAAATTGTTCAAGACTTTCACTCCGAACTGTGGATATGTGCTAGAAAAGCTCCAGCACAGATATCTGGGAAATTAGAGACCTTTTATGTGATTTTTTTTCACATGGTGCATATGCCTAAGACATTGTCAACAGTCCCTATTTGGGGTGATTCTAATGGCCAACTGCAAGAGGCCATACTGGGTTGCTACAGTTATGCAGACTTTGCATATTCAGCATCTGCAAAAGCTGTGGTCTTCTGAATGTACACAATCCTCAGAGAATTCAATTATTTCAAAGGCAGAATTTGACCCCGTGCTGCCACCTCCAGTAATTATGTGATTCAATTAAATTAAGGTGGGAAAGTCACTTAGGCAATTTTGAAAAATCACACTTAAAATGATTAAATAGGAGGGAACAAACATTTATATTCATATGTAGGTGTATGCATACATATGTGTATTACATGTCAAAAGATGACACGCACAGTCATGATACTACCAAGGATAATTCCATTTTACCTAGATTTCAGACTACACTCTACCCTGTGGCCTACAAAGAGCCTTCTCAGATTCTCCTTCTAGGAAGAAAAACTTGTTCATTAATGTCTGTAATTTTGGTGGACCTGAGGGACTTTGTTTATTTGTCTGCTCTTTCAATTTACATGCTTGTGTGTAAATGTGGTAGATAAGGAAAGATCAAAGGAATCTGCCTTGCACTTGAAACAGAAGGTACGAAGGTCTGACAAAGATGCTTAATCCATCATTGATGCTCTTTTCCAAGTTATTCTTTGTTGCTTTGTTGTATGAGGCCTTACACTGGGCACTTGGAGGAATATGCCCTGAATGCCAGATGGATGAAAGGGGACAGCTGAGGGGTAAGTGCTGACGTAGTTGAGGGTGGTGGGATCTGAAAATAGAAAGAAAATAATTGCTGCTGACGTGAATTTCCCAGCACACTTGCAAGAATACATGGAAAAAAGCCAAATAGGCTCAGAAAAGACCTTAGCTAAAAACTGATTAATATTTAGCCTCTGTTCTCTTTCTTTCCTGTGCTGTTTAAAAAGCTGCACCTCTTTTTGACATTCTCTAAGATGCATCTGAGGCAAAATACCGCATCACACTGTTCTTTACTTTTGTTCATAGCACTACAGCAGCAGGTTTAAAAGGAGAATCATTTCTTCTATCAGGTGTCAGGGAAAATTTGGGATCGCTGCTAAGTGCTTGGCAGTTACACAGTGCATGATTGATGTGACACTGAGTAGGAGTAGGATAACTTTTAGGATTGTATGTTCACTAGTTTTAGGAGCGCTCTGAGCTGCATGCCAACTTTCAAAGCAGTGAACTAGCAGCTGGTCAGCTTGACCCTGGTGCACTACTGGGCAGCATGTTGTTCTAGCAGCCTGGGCATGGTGTGAGGCAGCCAAGTGTAGGACAGTAGCAGGAAGACTGCCAAAGTCTGAAAAAGGATGAATGTGGCCATGTGAACTCTTCCTTCCCCTGCCTTAACTCAACATTAAATGAATGTAATGTGCTTGTGGAAGAGTCTCTACAGTTGGCAGAGGTTTTATAGTTCACTTGGGAGAACTTCATCGTGAAGATGCATGGATTTTAATGTGAAAACAAAATACCAGAACATCCTGGATATTCACTGTTTCCTCCTCCATCTGATGCAGGCCAGCCGTTAGTCACTCCAAAATATGCTGTAAAGGGTGAGTGGATAAAAAACTGACTCGTACTAATTTGATCTAGTTCCCTCATTCTACAGGACAATCAGATCAAATTGTCTTTGCTATATATAAGGTAAAAGAGAGGGTTAGGTTGTATAAAGAAAAGGGAGATTTTTGAGCCACAGCTTGATTAAATTTTATTGTGAAATCTTTTCTTACATTCAATGCAATCTGACAAAGACTTGCACAGAAGGGCATCTCTTACACACGGGTGTTACAGTGTGATCACAGTTATCATAGAATCATAGAATCACAGAATGGTTCGGGTTGAAAGGCACCTTAAAGTCCACCAGGTCTGCACCCCTGCTGTGGGCAGGGCTGCCACCCACCAGACTAGGCTCCCCAGGGCCCCATCCAACCTGGCCTTGACCACCCCAACAATGGTGCATCCACAGCTTCTCTGGGCAGCTGCTCCAGGGCCTTACTGCCCTCAGAGCAAAGAATTTGTGCCTAATATCCAAACTGAATCTATCTTCTTTTAATTTAAAGCAATCCCCCCTTGTCCTATCACTGTCAGATCATTATAGAAGAAGGAGCTTTGGCAGGGAGTGAGGACACCTGGCCGCTTTGCATTACACTGCTTTGGGACTAGGCTTCTGAAAAGAGTGAAAGTTCAAGGTTTTACCAGCAACAATTTTCCTAGTGTGTTTTGACAGCTGTGAGTTATTTATATCGCCTCTCTGTGTTGGTGGGACTGGATCTTTGTAAGTAGTGTATGTACATTTAAGCTATGGTGGACTCAAATAAGTATGCATCGAATTTATAAAGTTTATAAGATGGGCTTGGTAGGGCACTAACTTGGTAAGTGCAGATTTAGTTCAGATCTAATCTGCATCTTCCCAGAACCTCACTCTAATTCCTGTTGGTATTTATATATACATATATATAACAGGTAGATGCTATCTGCCTGTACCAGTTGTGAGACACTTGTCTGCCCCCAGAATTATTAAAATGAGAAATATTTGCACTCAAGCAAATATTTTATGGTCTTAAGTAAATTATACCACAGGCACTGTGAGATATCCTGTCCTCATAATTTCATGGAATTTAATCAACATCACATATATTTTTTTAATGTAATAATTTATTTTCAAACAGTCAATAATTAGAGTCTATTAGGGAACACGTTTAGATTTGTTTTAGTACTTATTTCACTTTCACACTCCACAAAATATTTAAGACATTCAGGTACCTCATTTTGTCTCCATTAAACTTGTATTGCTTGTTTGACAGAAAATGAGTTTTTCCTAAATGCTTTTTTTTCTTATCAACACTTACGATTGACTCCAAATCAACAGAATAGAACTGGATGCCAAAGCCATGCAGCCTGTTGTGAGCTTCAGTTCTTTGGCTTGTGCTTTGAAAGTGTATTTAACCTCCTTTGGAATCGTCAGTAAGCATCACTAGCTTTCATAAGGCAGTAACATGAGGACACATGCTTTGTTTTACCTTTCTGAATGTGTTAGGACATGCCAGAATGAATTACACCTTCTGAGGGATTCACTGGTCAGGGTATGCATGCCCAGGCATTCCACAACAATGGCTGGTACTGGAGCCTTCCCCTTGTTATTGGGGCAGAAGAAACATTGTCTGCTGAGAGTAACAACTTAAAATATGTCCTCAGGACATCCCACAAATATGCCTTATTACAGCTTTGGTTGCTGTTTGCTCTAAGTCTTCATCATATTTGGCATGTGAATTTTCCTTCTAGTAGACTGAGAATGTGCTATCCGTGTGCTCCTATAAAAATAGTAGATTTCTTGAGCTGTTAACAGGGGAGCTCAAAAGAGATATTGTTAGATCTTTGAATTTTTTTTTTTCCTTGAACCCTGGATAGAGAGAAAAAAAGTAGGAAAAAGGTGTTTTACTCATACTGACTTGAAACATATATGGCCATGAATTTCATGAGCTTACTAATGTGACTGTCAAGTCTCTTACACAAAAATCATCATTTGCATTTTCCATTTAAGAACTTGATATTCTTTATAAACTTACTTGAATTCTGTAAAGAGAGCTGACAGTTCCTAAAGAGAAAAAAAGCCACATTATTATTATGTCACTTATAGAAATGCTAATGGCAGGATATGAAGGACAGCATAATTATAGTGTTGCTCTAGTGATTCTTTGGTTAAGGTTTTCTCAGTACTTTAATTATAAACTACTTATTTCAGCAGCTTAACTTTCTGAATTCTCAGTCAAACACCCTTTGTGTTCAATTCACTCTTTGTGGTGTTTGTTGGTGTAAAAAGAGCCTTGTGTAGGCAAAGTAGAAGTACTGTGCAGTTGGGACTGCCCACTTTTATGGAGAACAGCTGGACTAAAGAGAAGGACTAAGGGAAAAACTGTTGTTTTCTGCATAAGAATCAAACTGTTGTTCAGAATTAGATGAACTGAAGTAAACAGGAAGGAGAAAACCCTTATACGAGGGGGCTGGGAGACAGGTGTATGTTAAGCAAATTTGATAAGACAAATTTGAAAAGCAGCACAATAAGTAAATGAAGTCAGATGAGGTTAAAGCACTGTAGGAAAAAGAGAAGTCTGTAACTCTCTAGCCCACATCTTAGAGACCTGCCACCTCAGCATATCTGAACATGGAAAAGGAACTGCAACAGGAGAAAAGAACAAAACCTTTGAAATAGCATCAACTTATATGGTTGTCCAGCAGGCAAAGTTTTCTATATCCTACAAAATATTTTTTCAGTTGTTGAATCCATTCTTGAAGCTCTGGTCAGAAAAATGTACCTTTCAGTTCAGATCATGTGTATTGAAGTCTATTGGAGTTGCTGGGATTTATCTGTATTGTTTTTAAGCTCATGCCTAGGTGAATTTCGGAATAAGAACAGACTTAAGTTTGTGACCAAATCCTTTCCTGAAGCAAGGCCAAGAGTAAGGCTGCCTGGTTCTATTGAACTCCTCAAGAGACAAATCTAGAGGCAGATCACATAATTTGAGCAGCACTGCAAACTTCTCAAAATTGTAAAGCACAAATCCTATGATTAACAAGGCTCCTTTTTTTCAAAGAACTGCAATTTGAGAAGCCTCATCTATAAAGCCTCACAGACTTCATTAGGAACTTGTAATCCCATATTTGTTTATTTACAGTAATAAGCGTATGCTGACAGTTTTGCCTGAAAAGCTGCTGCTGCTTGTCCTTGGTGGGGAACAGCAAGAAGGACAGCTTTAACTTGTTGTGTTGTGCTTTGTTTCAAATCGATGGCATGAAAGCTGGGGAGTGAAATTGAAAGAGGAGAGCACACATCATGTGCAGTTGTGGAACAGTTTGCAGTACTTTGTAAGAGTGAGAATTACCTTGATTTCCTCTTGACACTTTCCATCTTTTTCTTCCCTCCTCACTTACATCAAGCAAAGGTGTTTGGAAAGTTCACAATAACATTCTGTCCTTGCACCCTGACAAGGGAGGTAAAATTGGGTTTACTCAGGGAAGCCATAAAGTTCAAGGGAAGGCTGGGTCTCCATCAGCTTTGGTAAAAAGAATTTTTGCAGGACTGTAGTACAGCTGGGTTTTGTTTTGTTTTGTTTTTCTGCTGCTGTGAGAGGCGTGGTGAAAACAGGAATATATTTGCATGCCTGTATGTGGGGAAATAACCAACTTAACGAAGATTTATGCAGTTAATTATGATGTTTGTTAAATACCCAGGTGGAAAATCAGAAACTTTAGACATAGTAAGTAGAGAGGTCATCAGCAAGAAGTCGTTATTCAGACAAATGGATAGCCTCAAAATTTAATTTAAAATGAAATAGTTCTCCGTTTCATGAATAACAACAAGGTATTTTGTGGTGCCTCTTCACCTCTGTCTGACACTGACTCCTGTATTCTCCATTTTTGTTCTTTTTTGCATAGTATAGGAGGTCCACAGTTAGCTTAATGAGAGACAATACCTTGTGAATCTATAAAGATTCTGCCACAAATTTTTGTTACATAGTTGATTTCAGGCTAGGAATTAATTGTCTAAGGGAAAAAGACTGAGCTTCACCCCTTAGACTGTACTACAATGTGCAAAAGCATAACATCTCGTTTTATCTCGTCTTGTCTCACCTCGTCTCTCCTCTCTTGGCAGAGGAAGGAGAGCTGCTGCTTAATGGAGGCAGGCCACACCAGCTCCTCCAGCTGCCAGTTGCTGGAGCTGGAAAGCTGTTCTGCAACTGCTGCCCCATGCTCATACGGGCAGAGACATGGGTAGCACTGGGGAGTGTGCTCTGCTGTTAACATGACATCATGGTGGAGTCAAGATTTATTAATTTTTTTAATTATGTAGTACTATTTATTATTTGAATCATGATTTCAGTATGTCAGCAGAGTGTTGCCTATCCCTGTGATCATTACACTTTAATTCACTTGTCTCATAAAGCACGGGGGAGTTGAAAGGCAGTGTTATCTGAAAATGTTTTATTTCCAATATTTCATTTTTTATGCTTCTGGAAGAGAAGTTAGTCTTCAATTCCAAAGTTTTCCTTTTGAACACTGCTTGCTGCACTTCAAATAAAAATGGCATAGCAGCATGCAGGCCTTTCAGGAATTGAGATGCTTCTGGAAACTGGCCCACCACTTGTGCTAACTGATAAGAACAATGTTGTCTTTGTATTAATTCCAGCTGTTTAGGGGCATCATGCTGCAGAAGGACTGCTTATTTTTGAGTATTTCCATTCTAGTAGTGCGACAAGTAAAAGAACAGGTAAACATCTCTGTTTGGTGGTCTAGACCAGCAGTGAAAAGTATCAATAACCTGTCTGCCCATGCTTTTCTCCCTGATACCACCAATGGTGTCAGGACTGGGTGCACTACCTTTCAATTAAAAAGATTATTATTAAAAAAAAAGCAAGCAACTGATTACCATTGCAGGTGGGAGGTGTTACTGGTCCAGACAGCTAGAGCTGACAGCTTTTTCTGGCTCCGTGTCTGTGAATTGAATACAGGGTACTTAGCACATAGAGTCTAATGCCCAAGTTTAGAGTATGTGGGCTGTACAAGAGAGCTTGCTACTGTATTTTATGTGTGCAGTGTCTTTTCTCCATGGTACCTACTTTTACCTAATCTTAGCTATTAAATTACACTGCCATCAGTTAACAGGACCTTTTTAAAAGACAGAATATAATGGCAATTTGGTGTAATGCAGATGAATCTCCTAAAGTTATTTTCTTTTTATTGCTTTACTCCCCTGGGAAATGTTCGTCATAAGTAAATAAAACCAAAGTGGTTTTCATTCAATGAAACCATGCTTTTTGCCAAGTTGTTTCACTCAGCTATACTTCAAAGTGGGATATTTGAAATTCTTTAATGAAATAGTTTAATTAGAACTTAAAAGGAAAAAAAATTTTTTTAAAGCTTAGGCATATAGAATTAAGTGCCCAAATCTTCCTTTTTATACTCTAGTGAAGTTTCTTAATCTGCAGTGGTACAGATTTCAGGGCACTAATGGAGCTAATTTTCTGTTACTGACTAAGAAGAAAGGTATTTTTCTCCTTATATGTGAAGGTGAAAGTGTTACAATACAAACTGCCATAAAATAGACAAGAGTAGAGATAAATGCAGTATTTGAGAGAGAAGGAAAGGCATTACAAAAAAGACCTGAACCACCTAGTGATGTGTTTGTTCAGCAGAGCTTTTAAAAAGAGCAGTAATGGCCCATTTTATCTATCACCCAAAAGTCAATAAAAAACGCCCATTGACTTAAACAGGGATTGGATCAAGTGCTGAGCTTTTAGGAAAAATTATACTGAGTATGCCAAAATTCTCTTCAGACCGAATGCTGCGCCCTCCATTATGTGTCCTGACTTGCAACAAACAATCCCCCTTTTCTGCCTGCATAAACCCAAGTGGTAGCGGTGCTCCTCCCAGTTCAACTTGCAGAGGCTGAAGAAGCTTTTTATACCTGAGAAGTGACCTAGACCCAGCAAATGCAGATAGATTGGAAAACCACATTAAAACATCTTTGTTGCATATATTCTTTCCTCCATGTCTACAGCTCAGCTGGTGAGTAAGGAAACTTTTGACTTCTAAAGGTATGTAGCTTCTCCTTTCCTTCAAGCCATTATGTTATTTGACAGAAGGAACAAGAATAATGCACTCTTCCCAAGGATTCTCTTTTATGAATTTTCTCTTCAGCCTCTTCTCCCAGATAACTAATGACAGGATGAGAGGGAATGGCCACAAGTTGCGCCAGGGAAGATTTAGATTAGATTTGAGGAAAATTTTTTTCTCTGAAAGAGTGGTCAGGCACTGGAATGGCCTGCCTAGGGAGGTGGATGAGGCACCATCCCTAGCGCTGTTCAAGAAGCGTTTAGATGAGGTGCTAAGGGATTTGATTGAGTAGTTTAGTGGGTAGGGATGGTGCTAGGAGGATGGTTGGACTGGATGATCTTGTAGGTCCTTTCCAGCCTAATGTGTCTATGAATCTATTAATCTATGAATCTATGATAAGTACTCCGGCAAAGAGAGTGAACACTA
Organism: Odontophorus gujanensis; assembly: GCA_013399175.1. NCBI lineage: Eukaryota > Metazoa > Chordata > Aves > Galliformes > Odontophoridae > Odontophorus > Odontophorus gujanensis. The sequence continues at coordinate 96,942 of VXAB01001337.1, forward strand.
TTCAGTCCAGTGTGGTGCACCCTCACTTAGTTTTTTTCCTAAACTGCTCATGACTTGATTTGGTTCCTTTGTAGTAGGACAACTGTGGTTTTATTTGCTACTCTCATCCAGTTTTTCCTGTAAAAAAAAAAAAATACACTGCACTGAAACTCTCAGGAGTATGCTTTATCATGAGAGAGACCAATCCAGAAATTTGTAAAAGTCAACTGATAATAAATATGATGGTGTCTGGGAATATAGCTAGATTCGTCATATTCTTCTGTAGCAACAACAGCTTCAGCAACAACAACAAAAACAATAATAATAATAGAAAAGCACTAGTACCAATTATTGCCAGCCTCTTATCTAATCTAAGTACACAGATGAAATTAAAATGTGTAAGTTGGTTCTGGAAGACATGAGTTAAGGCACAGGATACATCCCACAACTTAACATCTGCTTTGTAATTTAGTAGAGATACCACTTCACATGGACAATGAGCAACTCACACTGAGGAGAATGTGACTCAGTAAGAATGCATAAAGGCTCTGCCTGGACTTCAAGTGTTACGAGGTTTGATTGTTCCTCATTATATGATCTTTCCCTCAGGTATTGATGTCCAACTGCCTTTTGGAAGCCTGAGTATTTTGTCAGTGTTTATGTTCATAGCAGTTCAGGACTACTTATCCTTTTCTGTTTTGAACTTAACTCTTCCTTAGAAATAAAACTTTATCACAACAACTTGGTGAAGCAAACTAGTACAATAATGAACTATAGAATCACAGATTCACAGAATAATACAGGTTGTTAAAAGTCTCAGAATCTTACCTGGTCTAACAGCAGAGACATCTGATCCAGAGCTGCCTTTTCCATTTCTCTGTAGGAAATAAAGTCCCATGGATCACTAGGAATGTCTGTTCAGACTCTCTAAATACCTACACTTGAAATACAGAAGGAAAAATAAGTTGTATGATTTAGAAAAAAATAGTTTGGAGTCCCCATATAAAAATTTAAAAGATTATTCTCTGTGCAGAATAGTGGTGGAAATTATCCATATTCTTGCTAGGGAAAAGAAAGACAGCTAAGATTATCTTTCTTTTTATTTCTTCTTTTTTTTTCATGTGGGAAAGCTGGATGCACAATGAGTTATTTATACTGACAGATTGTTACTTAAGCAAATAAGCTGACCATAGTTCCCCAGCTTGGAGATCAGTTACTGCAAATAAGCAAAGAACTGAAAAGCGTATAAGTAAGATCTGTAAATACAGAAAATCCTTGTGAACTGTACCACAAAGGCAAAAGAAACTAGCACAGCTGTGTTCAGAGGTGAACCCAATGGTAAATAGACTAAAGTAGCATTTTTTTAATCAATTTGCACCCAAGGACCCCAGAGCTCTTTGCTCTCAAATAAAAGATGAATAAATCTTGGCCATCACCCAGAAGCTCGCGTGGGATGCCACAGTTGTTTGCTGGCAACATTACAGAGGATCATGAAATGAGAGAGAGAGTATCATCATGATCTGAAAACAATATCATATTAAGACAGACAGGATGTTATTATAAACTATGCAGTTTGGCCAGCAGGTCTGGCTTACCTCAGCCAGTTCTGTGATGGGTTCTTGGCAGACACTCAGGGCTTCTGTTTTAAGTATCACCTGCACTAGTGATTTTCCGGCCACCCTTAGTACTCTGCCTGTACTGCTCTGTTCTCAGCTAAGCAGAAATAGGTTTTCCTGATGGCTTTCTGAAGCACAAGAATGACACTCAAAAAGCCTCTGAATCAAAATAAAATCATTGCTGTTTTTATCACCAAAGCCTGCACAACAAGGCTCTGATGTTTGGCTCCCCTGAGTCATCAGAACTTCCCCAAGCCTGGCACAGCTGGCCAAGGGAGACCTACAGCTTCCTGGAGTCTCTTGAAATGGCATGGAGTTGTACTCATGGCTGGCAATTCTGAGGAGAGCAGCCTACACTTCAAAATGTTAGTGGAACAAGAGCTTAAAATCACTTCTGTTGAGTCCTGTGCTGTGCCCCCTCTTCTCTTTCAGGCAGAGGTGTGCTGAGTTCTTAGGAACAAGTATCATTTCTTAATCTATTTTATAAGAGTTTGCTTTGATGTTCCTCTTTATGCTCTGTAGCATGAAATTAAAGGGAAATGCTATTGTTATTTCACAAAAGAGGAAAGTAATGCATTCATATCTGAAGATAAGAAAAGAACTAGCGTTAACATAATAATTATGTATAGATGTTAGAAATAAAAAACAATTAACTTGTTTACAGGTAATGAGTGGAAAGGAAATGTCTGCGCCTGCCTTCTTCTTTTTATATGTTCCTAGATGAATTTAAAAAATGTTAACTGTGCATCCAGTGGCAGCTTCGGAGGGGGTCTTTGCCACCATCTATTGGTGAAATGGAAAAGTCAGAGGGAGCTGATCTTACCAATGCTCCCTACCGTTAAATGGAGCAAGCTTTTGCTCCACTTTGAGGTTTTGGAATATTTTTTTTCTCCTTGATGTGGGACTAAGAGTAACAGGGTGGAATTTTTCTCCTCTGAGTGAAGAGATGTCATGGCTAAACCTTAACAGCTTGCCAGTGATCCTGCATAACTCTCAATGGTGAAGTCACGGGGAAGAATGTATTTCAAATGTCAAGTCTCTTGTCAATTTATTTCTTCCTTGCTTCTGGTTAAAAAAAATAATAGTAATAATAATAATAATAATAAAGGCCTATTTTCTTTGCTTGTTTCAAGAAAAATTGTGCTGATGTTTGAATTGAGCCCTGATGCTGCTGACAAAACTTGGAAGAGTGCTGTAATTGCTTGCATTTCTGCAGAGTCCAGTGACGGCAGCATCTATGAAGTGACATTCATTGTAAGTAAAATGTAGACAGAGTCAACCTATGCCCCAAAAGACAGGCAAGGAGAGAAGTGAAGGGAGAAAGCACCAGCTCTTGAGCAGAAAAAAGTAGATTTTTAAGGATAAGAAATGAATCTGTTTTATTGGATTCATCGCCACTACTTGCAAATGCAAATTCCTCATGAGTAAAGCTTTTGCACTGCAGGTTCCAAAATGAATTCAGGTAGAGCCAGTGACAGTAGTGAATGAGCACACAGACAGTTTAAAGAGATTGCTTAGTTTTCAAATCAACAAATTGCTGTGGTTCTACTTAATCCAACAAAAAAGGAAAAGAGAACAATCTGGCAGCCAGGCAGGAAGGTATAATGGTAAAGGACATAATGTTCCAGCTATTTTAGGACCCATTTACACAGTTAAACTTATGGCATTCAAACAGTTGTTGAACGTGTTTGAAGAACAGCTGTGTTATTGCTGAAGTGTGAAGACTGAAGTGTGTATAGACCTGTAGGGGTGCACAAGAAGAACAGTTTTGAGTGAGCTTCTATTCAGCTTAAGACTCTGTTCTTACTCAATTTCACTATGAGTGAAGGTCTGGCAGAGTCAAATGACTTGATGAACATTCCCTTTATTTCGATGAAAATAGCAGCAATTATTCCTGATAACTTTGATAGCTGTATTTATCTTCTTTAAATAAGACTAAATAACATAGATCAGAGGTGTGCTTTCAGTGTTGATTCACAGACACTCTGGTCATTGTTTAGGTATCTCTGTTTCATGAATAAGACAGTTTCTTTACCTCCTTCCTTCCCTTTCTCTTGATGGGGCTAAAATTTGTCTTTTTCTTCATGACAGTATCTCCCACAGAGAAATAAATCGAGAATAAAGAAATGCATCTCATCACAGGATGATATGAGAAAGACTTTCAAAGTCAATGTGAGGTAACCTTTATTCTCTTAGAAAATAATTTTCTTCATAGTTTAACCCACTTATCAAAGCATCCCTGCCAAGCCTGGCCTGCATAATGTGTTCAAAGTCTGTATGTATTAATCATTTTTTGGGTGAGTAACTGAAGCAGAAAAATGAATAACTTTACAGCAATTTTAGAATGTACCTCATTGGCTCATCTACCTGTTTACAATCATATACATATGCAGATGTGAATCATCTGTGGTGGTAAAGTGATGGCAGCTCAGGTCTCTGAGAGTGCAAGTGGTTTTGGAACCTTTTCAGGAATACTGACTTAAATATCTATGCTTTTCCTCTTGTCTCCAAATAATGCCATCTCTCCATTGTTATTACATTTGAAAATCAATTTATTTCCATTATTGGATTATTGGCAATTTCTAAAAATGTCTGCTGAAGTAAAGTCGATAACTGCACAGTGTGGAAGCATAGGAAGTGTAGCATGGAACTGGGAGTTACTCTGTAGCTATTTCTTGTAATTAGAGTTGTTTTTGTCTATGTGGATAGCACAGTTGCTTGCACTAATTGTGTGTAGGCATTTTGCACATTTTCTACTTGCTATGTGAATAAATGTCCAATTTGCATAAACAATAGCATCATCTGCATATGCAAATAGGAATTAAAAGTCTACACAGAAGCTGAACTTTGGTTTATGAAGATCTGAGCAGGCGTTCCATCCTTGCTTAGTCTATACTGAGACAGTCAAAATACCACTGGAACTTAATCCTGAATCATATTTCTTGCACTTAGATCTCTGCAGTCTAGGACAATATATGTATGTAGGAAGCTCTGGAAGTAACGCCTCCAATTTATTTCTATGTAAGCTACAGTGGATACAAAGAACACAATAACACTGTTTGATAGAGCATATTCTCAGCTGCAGCACACTATTTTTCAACATAGTCGCTACCATCAGTTATGCCTTTTTTTTGCCAGCAATGGACAAAAATCTGCCTGCCATGACTGTAAAAAATTGTGTGGCTGTCTGTAACATGGCTTGTCATTCACCTCACTGTCACCAATGCTGAAATGCACCACCCACCACCTCACTGGGCTCACATCCACTGCTTGGTCTCCGTAAATGTTCGGTGAGTGTCGATGAATGTCAGTGGGTGCCTTTTTTCCATATGGAAGATTTCAGTTCCACACCTTTGTTTAATACACACTTCCATGTCAGATGCCATTCTGTCAGACTGCCCCTCTGCTGCTGTCTGTCACACAGCAACAACTTGTAGTGGAATACTGGTAGGAAGGGAAGGTACAGCCCCTATTGCCATACCACCACCATCCACCTCTGATGGTGTGGACCAACATCATAAAATAGGAGGCATTACTTCCAGAGCAACCCTTACACTGATAATTATTTTTAGTGATTTGAGTGTCTTTACATTAGATTATACCTTTAAATTCATTATGCTTTTAACAAAAGCACAGTTCTTATTTCTGAAAACCAACAGATGATAGAGAAAGACAATAAAAGAAAGGAACTATCTGTCAAGGTGTGTGGGAAGAGAGAAACAAGCAGTATGTATGTTGAGAAATACAATAGATTAAAAATGGATCCTTTCAAGAATGTATGTGATTGAAGCATTAACACTTTTATGACACTATTCCTTTTAATTTACTGTTCTCCATCCTCTTTGCACTAGCAAACCTTTTTCCAGTTTAAATACTGTGACGAAGAAAGCAGTTTGTGACTTAACACTTGGGACATAAAGGACATGCTTGCCATGTTCTGGAGAATCTCAGGCATTTCTTTTCTATTTTTTCACAGATCCTGTTTGCTTTCCTTCTGGGAAGGGCAAAGAATTTAGCATTCCCTGGCTACTAATCCCTCTGGATTTTTTGCACCGAAAAGGTAAGCACATTTGACTTGGAAAAAGAAGCTGGAATAAAGCATGGGATACTTGTATATTTTTGCATAGGCCCTGTCATGGAGGATCCCATGGGAAATAAAAATTTGGCATGAATAAATTTATGTGAGTCTTTGTAACAAAGCATCCAAATAAAATACTTCTGGGTTTTCATTTGTAAACAAAAAGTGGAGATCTTCCCAGCTTTGTGATAATTATTTTGATTTATTTTGCCCACTAATAAATCTTTTCTTACACAGGAAATTGTTCTGTAAAAATGCAGTAATAACTGATAAAAAATAGATTAGCAATACAAAAGCTACATTTAGGAGTTCGAAGTGTTAGTAGCAATAATATATGGAATCCTTTTCCTTGCAAAGGTTCCACAGGCTTTGCAGGTTTCTGAGGAACTCCAAAATATTGTTCATTCTTGTCTGTGGGATATCAACATCCACAACCCTTCTAATGACTTGAACTCAATTTGATTCATCTTTGACTGATAACACTTCTTTGAAAAAGTGTATTTATATTTGGATATATGCAGGAGGCAATATTAAAACTAAGCACAGTTTAAACCTTAGCAGTGTATTAATTCATTAAAGTTCACTTAAGGCATGTAATTGGCAAGAATGCTTAGGGTAATCACAGCAGGAAATTAAATCAAAATAAAATTCTACAGTGGAGATGCTTTTCTGACCAAAAAGGGAAAGATTAGAAAACAAACTTCTTTATTTCATATAAGAAATCTAAATTAATCAAGTGTTTTTAATTCAGAGAGCTTTCTTCCTGTTACATGCTACTTTGTTCTCATGAGGCTCCTCCACACTGTAGCTCCTGACAGTTCTAGCCTTGACGTTTCTATAACTTCTGAAATAACTAATAACTTCTGAAAATTCCCCAAAGAGAGGATTTATGTGATGAGTTAATCAAAGCAGACTGTACAGTGGTGTGTTTTTATCCCAAATAAATATCTATGTTTCATTACTGAAGTAGATAAAGTATTTAATGGACTGCAGTGACCTTCTGCCTAGTGTTCCTTTGCTACTATTTATTTTTTTCACTTCAGAAATTTATGCGCAGGCTATAAATTCGGATTTTCTCCTAATCTTGCAGCTGATTGCCTAAACCACCCATCTGTGGCTTTGTTTCAGAAGCACTTGCTTTGATAAAATAGATACTGCAGTGATTCGGTGCAAATGAATTTTTCATGCAGGCAGTTTCTGTGGGGCTACTGGCACTAAGCTCACATGAAAAGCACATTCCTGGCAAAACTGTCATAATCCAATGAAACCAAGACTGTAGCTGATGTGGAATGATGTCTGATGAATAACAAAAGCTCATTTTAAGGTAAGGCTTACTTGGAGAATGGTCGCTCCCTATCCAAGCCGGGCAGCTGCAGCCTCTGAGGCACAAACTCAAATTACTTTCCCAAACAGCTGGTTCAGGGGGTCTCCCACTCTATGAATGTTGCAAAATTACACAATATAAATCAGGAAAGAGAGTAGCGCACTAAATACACCAGCCTCTAAAATAACAGCTGTTGTCCCTCTTTCTCCTCCCTCTGCTATCTGATTTATCTGCAATACTCTTGAGTATTCACTGAAGTGAAACAGGAGATTTTCCTCACTTAACAGAAAAGGTCTAGTTTACCAGTAAAGCAGTGTAAGCATATGAGTTCAGAAAAGCTTCTTAAGTTATGACAATGTTTGCCTGACTTTTTCCATAAGCTCTCTTGAAATTATGGAAAGAAGAAGAAGAACTGAAAATCCAAGAGAAATGCTGCCTTGCGTTTGCCCTAGGGAGCTGTTTTTCAAAGCTTGGCACCAGTGATAATGACTGCAAATAAAGGTCATCAGCAGTGTAGCAATAAATGCCCTTCAACATTGGGTTTCCTAAACATGCCCGCAGGTCCACGAGAATTGTTGTTTCAGCAGAATTTTTACTATCTCCTCAGTTCAGCAGCTTTTCCCAAACAATCTTGTGGTCAACTTCAAACAAATGTAACTGGAAAAACAAGGAGAATTGTTCTTAGGCAAGGTTTAAGGCCATTCTGTTGCATGCTGAGATGGAAGAAATTGTTTCAAGTAAAACAAAAAAAAAATTCAGATCTGAAATGTCTACTCTGGGCAGAATCCCATCAGTTTCATTTCCCATTTCTTTTCACTATTTTCAGCTTCAAAGTTTATGCTGAGTTGCCAATAGTACTCTCCCTCTTCTCTTTAGGACCTTACCTCTCTCCCTTTCCTTTCTGAAAGCTTCACTGTCTTTGATCACCTGTGGTTTATGTCTTTGAGAACTGGTGTTTGGAATAAAAATAGGAGGGCTTAATGGCTTTTTCTGGATGCGAACTTTGAGGGCCACCCTGATGGCTAGCTACCTATTTCCAGAGTGGTCTTGAACATTTAAATATTAATATCCTGCTGAAGCTAGAAATGTCATGTATTTAATGTTTGGAAGAGATGAATTACACATAGAATCTCTAGTTTATAGTATTTAGTATATTACAGCTTTCAACATTGCACTTCACACATTAATAAACACAGATTCTAGTCCAATATACATGACCCACATTTTCCACTGGTGTTTGTGGCCTAAGTGTCACACAATCCATTTTCCACTTATTAATTAGAGTCTCTCATTGCACTCCCTCCAGGAAAGTTCCTGTTCTCTTCCTTCAGAGAACAGCATCTTCCTCTAGCCAGGACCTTCTGCAGAGCCCTGTCAGTAGAGGAGCACAATGGAGCTGAATACACCACCTTTGCTCCCAGTTAAGTTACACTCTTATGTGGACAGCGTTGTCCATTTCTGACACCTGCTGGTTTCTGCCCTCAAGCCAGTAGTGAAAGGGAATTTGAAACACATTTCAATACCAGCACCTCTATTTATTTAATTAATTAACATGCTATCACATTTCCCCTGATCTTTTAGTCCTAAGTATATACCATAAAACTTTTTTTTTTTTTTAGGTTTTGTTTATGGGGACTTTTCCAGTGCTATACAGATTACAAAACCTTATAGCAGCAGCATAACCTTCCTTTGTCCTTCTGTTCACTCTTAGCACTACAATTTTGGGAGTTAAATTAATCAGGGTATTCATTTTATGCTGATTTTGTACAGAAAGCCCTAATAATTGCCTAATTGCTTAATAAACTCTTAATATCTGTGTATATAACACTGGATATAACTAAATATTTGAACTGGGGGATTTATAAATGATTTTAGCCTCTTGAGAAGCGCAGTATTCACTCAGATATATGCTGGTTTAAGAGTTTTCTCTTGCAAGATAGACATTTAAATACTACATGATAACGCTTGGATTTGACATGAGAAGGAGCACCTCGAATTTACTTGGAAATTACATCTGTTCCTACCATTTTGTATCTTAAAACACTGGAAGGAGATAGTAGTGTTCCACAAACTAAGAATCATAGAACTGTAGAATCACCAAGGTTGGAAAAGACCTCCAAGATCATCTAGTCCAACTATCTACCTACCACCAATATCTCCCCACTAAACCATGTTCAAGAAACTGTATAACCTTTTGTAAGATTAGATTTTTGGATAATAAACTCTTTGAGGCAGATATTATTTTGTGTTTACGGTGTATACTTGTACATGAAAGCTCTTTCAAAACAGTGTAGGATGTGAATTCAAAGCATGCAGCTATTTCCGCACAAACTTTTTATGTGGCCAGTCTTAATCCCAGGAGAGGATCTTTGTGAAATTGCCTCAGTCCAGCTTGGAAGCAAGGTTAGTGTAAGCTATAGCTAGGCCTCCTCATTGAGGAATTAAAGTGTGTGTAAAGGAGGGTGACTATGGAGCTGTTATTGTGGAGAAACTCACTAGGCCATTTTCCCACGTGGATGCATCTTGTCAAAGTGGAGTCCTTATACTGACTGAAGCTTTTCTGTGCTTCTGCACCAGATAGGCATTTATGACTGGCAGCACTGCATACTGTTGAGTTGCTTAAGCTGTTCATACTTGCATTCCTTTTTTGAAACACAACACACATCTCTTTAAGGTAGCATTCCTCCTGGTAGCAAGCTGTCACTCCCTAGGTTTTGTGCTGCTGTGAGATGAATGCTTAGAAAGCAGGATGCAGTTGATTTTATTCATAAAGCATTGCACATGTGATAGAACATCCTAGCTCTATCTAATTAAGCAATAATTCAATATGGGCAGCGGTGTCTTTCAGAGTGGTTATTGTCCGTCTCAGCTGGATTGCTGAAAGGTACAAGCCTGTGGGCTGCACAACTGGAAGAGCAATATTCATCTGGGAATTTATTTTCAAGGATGCTTTACTAGCATGAAGTAAATAGTTTTATCCTGTCCTAAGTTTTGTTTTTTTTGTGGAGTGTTTATGTTATACACCAAGAGCAACACCTGACTTGGTTCTAATGACATGTGATAGAGTCAAGACAGCTGATCACAATCATTCCCTGCTCTGAGTGTGTTACCTGAATGAGATCTACTGGCCTTCTTAAACTGTTAGCAAGCCTACTGGAGCTAGGCTTTGCTGGAGGATATACAGAGCTATGATAAGGTCAGATATATGGCTTTCTTGCTTTCTGTTTGAATTTTACTGAATGTACCTTCAAAATCAAATGAAAGAATGGAGGGTAGACTGAGTGCGAGCAGAAGCATACACAGCCTGTGGAAGAGGTGAGAAAAGGGCATACTGAACAGTCTGTGAACAGAGCTGAAAGAGATGTATTTCTCAGAACTGAGAAAGAAAAAGAAGGGGCAGGAGGTGGTTAGCATCATTAAAGAAACATGGAACAGCTAAGGTTAAAGGAAATACGGAGGTAAGAGGTGCAGACAAAAGATTGCTGGTAAAAAAAGCAGTATATCAGAAGGTCCAGAGTGGTAGGATTTGTGATGGCTGAGAAGACAGGGAGTCTGGAAAAGAGTTGGTCAGAAGCAATGTTGATGTTTTTTTTGTACTTGAGGTCATAGAAATGTAATGGAAGAAGAGGCGCAGAAGCTCCAGTGAGTTACCTGAAGTCACAGGCAGGAAACAGCCTGGTGGGCTACTTTAGATGGCTGCTCTGTAGTCCTTACCTTACAGTAGGAGGTCATAGTTCAGTAAAAGGCCATAGAGCAGACCAAAGGAGGATTAGAGAAAGAAGATGAGGAGGAAAGACCTTCGTACTGAGCACCTTCTGTGTCATCCAGGACTCCTATCAAAATCTGATTTTTGTTTGTGTCTGTTTATCTTCCCATGGGCTCATAGTCATACCGTAAAAGCTTTTAAGGCAGTATTTCCTATATATTTGCCCTTCCTTTGAGGGCTTGAGCAACTTGATTGAATATCTTTATTTATATTGCCAAGCCCAATGCCTCTGTAAAAAATGGTTTTGTGACCTTTGAGGTCTGATAAAGGTAAGCAGCAGGGAGATCCTCTTTCCTTTGTGTTTTAGTCTATGCTGTATTAAAACCTGTGTTTAAAACAAAGAAACAATGTAGTTTCTGAACTGCTTAATGTAGCCATTTCCTATCTGTCTCCTTTTTTTTACTTAACTAGGTCTTACAAGACTTCCTATGGATTTCCAGGTTATGTTATGATGTCTAGAAATATCTCATGTATGTGTCATTTGAAAATATGCTCAAATAACTATTATGGGGGAGAAACTGCTTTGTGAATTATGTATCTGTAATAGCACTTCAAAGAGGTTCTACCCTTATCCTTGTTCATTTTTTCTTCCTGTGGAGAAGATAAATATATCTAAAACAGAATGTTTAGAAGTTGTCATTAATCATGAATTTCTTTTTTTCCTCTCTCCATCCATAAACAAAGTAGGTAAGCTGGAGAGTAGCAAGGTACACAATAATTATGGAGATAAATGCAAGTGATAGATAATGCACTAAATACAGCAATATTTTGTTGTAGTCTGCTGCAGACTGCAAATTTTTTTGGCTGTATATGTCTCTTGGGTTGTATCATGATGAAGACATAAGATTTTATTTCTATATTCATCATGGAGTTTGGTTTTTGTGATCAGTGTATTTTGTTTATGGAGTGTATGAGGCTTTTTTTTTTCACTGCTGTAATGTCTGGCTAGCAGAAAAGGCAACTGTTTCTGAATGAATAAAAACCTCCACCATCATCTTTTGCATACATGTGGAAGATAGTAGTTTTTATTGTCATACCCATGCCTTAAAATAGAAATAAAGTCTTTTCAGTTCTAAGTCTAGTTTTTGTTTTTCACCTACTTTGCTGTTCTGAAAGTTTAACAGTCCCAGACAAAGCTAACCACACATTTGCTTCTCTTCCAGCCTCATTGCAACCTTCTAGTGTTAAGTGTCTATATAAGTCTATTCAAACTTGTCATAGAGGTTAGTCTCATTCATTGGGATTACGTCACTATGGCTTTATTACTGTGGGAACTGGATTTAATCTAAACAGAGCTAGTCAAAATGTGGATCAGTTGCATCAGTTCTTTTAGAGTGCCTAGGCAAACTCTAATGTGGAAAAGAATCACCATGCAGTTTTAGCTATCTAGTGATGAGAAATCACCAAAGCCTTATGATTATATGGAGTCAGAGGCATTCTCCCACTAGCTGATGATTTTTTTTTTTTTAACTGATTGGAGAGTATATTGTAATGTTCAGATAGCATAGTTTCTCCCCAGTCAGTGGCTAAGTGGGTCATATACTTGCCCTGAAGCTGTAAACCATGTCATTAGTTGTGCTTCCTTCTTCTGTCCTTCCTTCTGAAGGCCAGGCAGGCTATTGAAATGGATTTGGTTACCCTGTCCCAAGCTGTTCTCCTCCCATGTTAGGTCATTCCAATGGAAAGTGTCTGGATCCTGGTTGTGCTCAGTCCTGCTTGCTGATGTTAGTGGAGGTGCACGGTGGGGAGAGTGGCAGCCCTTTCCTCAGGGAGCTGTGACGGTGGGAAGTGTGGAGATGTGAGTTCTCCCTGAACTACAAGCAGCTTTTTCTTTCCAAAACAATACTGGCAGTTGAAAACTGCTGGTGATATTTGGTCTGGGATGGAAGCAGTAAGGTTGCTCTTCACCTGTTTCCTGGAGCAAGGTTGTAAAACATGACTGATATGTGTCGCAAACCCTAAAAAGAACAACTGCAGTAAGCCTAACATTTTCCTCCCTCATCCTTTTCTAAAGTATCTTACCACTTGCATTTCTGCCACTTATTAATAATCTAATCTAATAATAATTTCTGTCCTAAGAAGTCCTGCAAAATAACCAATATATTCATCCCTTGACCTCCCTTTAGGTAATAGCTGGAAGGTGTTTGAAAATACTGAACAGGTTTTTACCAGAATCACCTCCAGATCATGGATCAGGGCCCGAAAGCCACCTGGAAACTTCTTTCTCAAAATATCTGTCCTGTGCTTCTCTCAACTACTCAAGGAAGAACCACCCAGGTAGGAAACAATGATAACATGAGTGACAGAGAAGAAAGTTCTATGTTTGCTTTTTGTAATCCATTTTTGGTATTTTCAGTGTGCCAGTTCAGCTGCTAAATTTATCTGAGCAGTAAAATTTTCACCCAGCCATCAGCTAAAAGCCTCTTGAGCAACAGAATATCTGTCAAGCCTGCTTGATTTAGTGTATTGTATTTAGTGAGCACATGGCCTACTCTTTAGACCACTGAAGGTGATTAATTTTTTTTTGCAATGGAACTTTATTGGATAAGATCACATAATTATTTAATGAGGTTTAGTCATGGAGATGCTGGTCTGTATCTGAAATGCACTCCTTAAACTGTTCCATCTAGATCTGGAAGCTCTGACAATTAAGATGAAAGTAGGTTCATGTGCACTGAAAAACTCAAGAATTTGAAGTAATTAATGTAATTAAAGTGGATTAGTTAAATAGGATTAATTCCAGATCTCTTTCCAAAGTGAATTAAACTAAACCAAGTTAAGGCCACTTTGATTCTGAGTAAAAGCATCCACTTGCCAGCTTGATGCAGTTTAACTAATCTTCTTAAAAAGTGAATTTGGAGCAGTTCTCCTGAATACCTTCCTGTACCTAGTTCCTTTGGATTAAAACAAAAATGGCTTCAGCTTTGCTTTCTTTAGGACCTAGTTGAACACGACGTTCAGGATTGGAGTCTATGATCAGTACTTAGGAAATAATGTTTGCATGGTACTCAGGAAAGAGTGTCTGCATCAACAGATGTTCATGGATCTTTATGTACTTCTGTGTTCTGAACTGAAACAGTTCAGGAACATGTATCTTCTACATTTTTAGTGTTTACACCATAGATACCTACAAAGAGTGACAAAGGCATCTCATTTTATCGGACTGGACAGAAGACTGTTGTAAAGGCAGGCACTGCTATGTAAGGTGTCTTGCTATTGTTCTAGGGTCATAGTTCTCTTGGCTTATATTCTGCTTTGTAGTATGAATTTCTGCTGTTTAAGGTTATCAGGTGAGTTGTACCTTAAGCCCTGCTGAGTGCTCAATTACTGGGAAACTTCTGAACTTCTGCTCAGTGCCAGCTCTTTGTGCTGCTGGCTGCCCAGGTGGATGGCTCAGACTGCATATCTGTCTCCATGGTGTATTGATGAGAGTGGCAGAACCTTTGTCTCCTACAGTTTCATTTGAGAGTGTGGATTTTCCACTTTGTGTTGATCTGATGCTGTTTGAGACAAAGTACTAGGTACCAGGTAGAGCATTGTCCAGCTACGGCAATAGTTTAAGAAATTACATGCTGTTTCCACTGTAATGATTTTTTTTCCCTCAGGTCCATCACCTAAAGCCAGTTGCCTCACTGAACAAGAGCTGTATATACTAGGCAGGAAGGTTAAAATTGTTCAATCTTTGCTGAAGTAGAGTATAGTTTATCTCAAGCAATACTGTGGGAAAACATCTGTGTGATACTGATTACTGATGAGACCCCAGGTCTGCAGAATATCAAAGGCAGTATCTAAAACCAAACATAATTAGGTAAATTCTGGCAAAAGAGAACTCAAATATGGCAACTAGTAGCATCAGAGTCAAAATTGCCACAGATTTTTGGCTGGACAGCATATAGTCTTAGCAGTTTGTCTGTGTGCTGTCACTTACAATGTCAGTGCCAACACAGTCCCTTTGATCTTTCTGACTTGGATATGACTTGTCATGTGAAGAAGCTGTGATTCCTGTCAGATGGATTAAAATGCGCAACTATACTGCTGTTTAAGATCTGCTAAGCTATGATTCACAACAGCATCCTAAAATGGTCCTTGATTTATCAATTTACGTCTTCATTACCTAAGATGGATTACTTTTGATTCCAATGGGCCTTGAAAGGGTGAGAACAAACATTTTTGATAGAACAGGTTATGTCAGAGGAATTTGAATCAGTCAGGTTCAGAAGCGATATGGGCATACTTTTTCAACTTTTCTAATGTTTAAGTTAGATACAGCTACTTGACCTGAGCTCATAAGAACACAACTCTGTGTTGTGCCACTTTGGTTTACTGCCTAGAGACTCTGCCCATTACTCTGCTGCAGATTGTAGATGGGCTCGAAAGATGTTCTTTAGCTACTACTAGATGTCTTGATATGTTTCAGTAGAGGTTTTTAAAGATGGGAATGGCCTTATCTTCGGTAACACGATGACTTCTTTACATCACTCAGGTAGTAGAAAATGAACTTAGAATCGAGGTAAGTCTACAGAGACATAAATTCTATTCTATATTACTGGTGGTACAAGCAGACTTAACAATGACGTATTTTCTGTTCAGTGCATGTTAAATAAGTAGGATTTTGTAATTCCCACTTAACAGACAGTCTAAACAACTATTTTCTCATAGATCTATTTTTTTTTGTAGATGTTACTTTGTTCGAAAGGAGAAGATCAGTATCAAAACATATAACCTGTTGTCAAGGAAGAAAACTTTCTGCTTTTGCCAAGAAGATAGCAATGCAATTTAAACATCAATCTGTGGTCACTTCCTCTAACTGATTTGATCTGATCTATCACTAAATCCCAACACTTTGTCATATAATAAGCTCACAGTCTTTGATTGTCACTGACACCAACACAGGAGCACTGATCAGAAAAAATCTTCCTTTGATTTCTCTGGGTGGTGGATCAGATGCAGCAGTGAAAAGGAAGGAGTTGAAGGGGGGAAAGAAAAAAAAAAGAAAAGGAAAAACATAGGAAACTTTTGATTTCTGCCCACAAAGATTCCTTAGAACTATAGACAACAGTCCTTTTTCTCTTCTTAGAGTGAGCAAAACTTTTCTGCGTGCAACACCTGCAAGTCACAGAATAGTGTGAGGTGTCTTAAAAATAATCAGTGCATACGTGGTGGTATGTGACTTCCAGTAGATATTTTGCTAAACTGTACTCCACAACTATGCATATGCAGCCACATAGTCCTTTTTTTTTTTTTTTTTCCAGAAAAAGTACATAAAGCTCTGATTTTTCCCTGATCTATTCAAACTTAAACTTAGTGTTTATTGGCTTTGTGTTTAGTTCAGTTCAATTAGCTCTAACAAGATTTAAACTTTCAGTTTCCTCTTGATTCAGAGTCCATTCACAACTATTGGTATAGAGGCATGCTCCTGGAGTGCAGGTGCTGTATACTTTCTGCTATCTCCTTCCTGAGGGCAAAGGTTTTCATGTTACAAGAGCTCTGTATCAGACTTTTGCTATTTTTCAAGGTTTTCAAGGATTCCACACTTATCCCAAGGTCTTACTCTTCCACGGTTGTTGCCTGTATGTGTCCTGAGCTTACAGTGTATTTGTATGTCAGTACAGGTGTAACATACTTTAGATGTCTCAACCATCTGCAAACCTGAGCGTATATACAAGTATATATATGAAGAATATATATATATATACCTGAGTATATTCTTCAAAGCTGCATTTCCAAATAGAAATCTTTCCTTGATTTATGAATTTGAGCTAGAACTCCTCGTGTTGCCTTTCATATCCACCACTTACCTTGTTCACATTTTGAGCTATTCTAAAGTAACTGTTTTTGCATCAGTAGCAGGGCTGGAGTGGGAAAGGACAGAAGTGTAAGCCAAGGTATTTTAGGAAGTTTCTTGTTCATTTAAAATAAAAAGTACAGTAATTAGACAAAGCAACCAGTGCCAAATGCAATGTAGTACCTATGAAACACTTAATTACAGAAGAAGGTTATGTGTTCCAATTGACAGAGTAATCTGTACTCTAATTTACTTGTCTTACAACTCATTACATCTGAGATATTGATTTTTCCAGTAGATGCCTTCAGTGGATAAATAAGTGCATTTTCTCAGGGACCTTGTTTTGAGTCTGATCTGCGAACCTCTGTCAAATCATGGAAAGCTCAAACTTCTCTATTAGGTGGTGTCTGTAGAATAATCAAAGCAGACATACTTCAATAGTGCTAGTAACTCGTAAATAAAGGGCAGGCAGAAATGAGTCAGATAGAATTGTGTTGGCTTTGAGAAATGAGGGGAATCTGGAGTTGTTAAACCTTGTTGTGATGCTTCATAAAAAGTTCAATATCTTCAAAGTATACTTCAGTTCCTGAAGCAGTAGCTCTGTCATGGATGAGATAGCTGCTAACTTTGACTGAGGAACCATGAGAAATTTATGTAATTTGTGCATATAAGATTTATCTGAAGCTCTAGAATTCCAGAAGATATTACAATGTCATATTTGTCAGAATTGTCAGCATTTGCGGCTCTTGCACTGATTGGTGAAAATTGTGTGTGCTCAGCAACTGAAAGAAACAAGAACTTAAATGATGAATATCATGCTCCCACTATGGCCCCTTAAATAAATAATTCCCTAGGATATTTCGTTTTTTCTTTTATTTTTCTTATCTCTTGCAAGTTAATAGTCAGCTTGTTAACTGCTTATTTACCAACACATTACTGAAAACTCTGAAGGTGGTTTCAGTATGTCAGTAACACAGGAGTTACTGTAATTGACTATACCCAAAATCCATCCAGATGTGCATTTCCTGAGACAACAGTAGCCACTACCATGTGTTTTAGAAAGTGAAATTTAGTCTTTAATGGACAGTTGTCAACGGTTTACGGGCAGGTTCGGCCCGGTTCCGTGACGATTGGTGTGGGGGACCCACGGACCCACGCCCCAAGAAAGGGGAAGGGGAAAAGGGAAAAGGGAGGTGGGCCTAGAAACAAANTGCAATGTTATCGTAGAATCACAGAATGATTTGGGTTGGATGGGACCTTAAAGCCCACTCGGCTCCAACCCCCTGCAGTGGGCAGGACTGCCACCCCTTGGCTCAGGCTGCCCAAGACCCCATCCAACCTGACCTTGAATGCCAGGGCATCCACAGCCTCTCTGTGCAGCTTGTACCAATGGCTCTCTACCCTCTGAGTAAAGAGTTTCTTCCTAACATCTATTCTAAATCTATTTTTTTTTTTTTTTTTAGTTCTAAACCATCCCTTTGTCCTATCTCTATCAGTTCTTTCCAAAAGTCAGTCTGCCTCCTGTTTATAAGCTTCTTTGAGTACTGGAAGGCCACAATGAGATTTCCCCCGAGCCTTCTCTTCTCCAGACTGAACAAGCCCAAATCCCTTTTCCTCATAGGAAGGGTACTCCATCCTTCTGATTGTCTTTGTGGGCCTTCTCTTCACCTGCTTCAAAAGTGTTGTTTTTGTACTGGGGATCATAACATGTTGACTAGAGAGTCAACAGAAAAATTATACTCAGGCTTCTCTTGAAACCTACTGAATATTCTGTAGAAGTACAGTTTAATCTGTTATATATTTGATCAGTTTTAAAAATTCCTTCTGTTACAGTGTGTTTCATTCTTACCTAGAAACTCATCGTTCTATTTTCTATACATTGTTTCATAGAGCTGTCATTTCCAATTTTTTTCTTTTCCAAACAAAAATAATCTTTCTGTTTTTAATCTTCCCCTAGTAGGGGAATATTTCTGTGCCTTCAATTATTTTTATTGCCCTTTGCTACCCTTTCTATTTACTTTTTTT
This sequence comes from Odontophorus gujanensis, assembly GCA_013399175.1. NCBI lineage: Eukaryota > Metazoa > Chordata > Aves > Galliformes > Odontophoridae > Odontophorus > Odontophorus gujanensis. The sequence goes on from VXAB01001337.1 coordinate 115,515, forward strand.
TTTTTTTTTTAAGTGAAATTCGATGAGCAGAATTGCTGTATGATAGTACTTCTTTTTTTTTTTTCTTTTTAATGTAATGGCACTGTGATATTTCCTGGATTGCTTGTTATCTGTTCTGTAATGAAGGCTAAAAAGCTATTCAGTATTTTTATACTGCCATTGGGCACTGTCCTTCTCAGAAAGATATCTAATTCCCTTTTTTCTAAATTGTTATCAAGTATGGGCCATTAGAGTATACAAGCAGTTCACCTTGTACCTTCCCTTATTCTGCATGTGACTCCATTTAAGATGCATTTGCGATTATGTTATTCAGCTCTCTAATTACATCATGTTCCTTAGTTACCCACCATTCCTTAGACTGTGTGAGTTGGCAAGAAAATAAACAGGTCCTCCTTCCCCTCAAAAGAGACTTATGACAAGGTGAAGGAAAACAATTTTGGATCACATGCATCTTATTCTACTTCAATCTTAGCCACATGAGTAGATGCCTGCCTTTGGAGTGCCATTTGTTTTCAAGGGATATGATCACTTACAAGGTTGAGCACAGAGAATAGTGTGCAGATGTGGAGCCCAAGTTTTTCCAGTCCTATCAATTATTCTTTGAGTACATGTAACTTTTTTTTCTCCATCTGATTTTCTCTGGCAGTTTCAAACTATTTGTTTCTCTGGTATTTTCTTTTTGAGCAGATCTTTTCTGAAGATGCTGCCTTAGGGCTAACTGGCATCTGGATTTTATCTATTTTTTTTTTCCTCTGTTTATATCAGTTGGGATATTGTTTAGTCTGGTGGTTGGCAATCTTCTTTGAATTGCTGCTTTAACTTGCCTTAGTGCTGACCTATCTGCGTGAACACCTGGTTGCTTCCATTGCTGTGCAGCAAGGTGAGCTATCTAGCATCTGAATTTGATAATCCCAGCATATGAAAATGCTTCCATTCAGAGGAAGCTTTGCTCCTTGAGAAAGAAGTCAAATTCGGAGGACTATTGTATGCTCCTAGTACGTGATTTCCACAACATCACAAGTAGTGTAGGTATAGCCCTAATGCACAACCTGAATATCATTCCACTAATAACAGTCCCTATTTTAGGAGCTCTAGTTCATGGCTTCAGGATGTATATATTTTCACCTGTACACTTACTTTCTCATAGTGTATGGACTTAAGTAAAGCTAATAATTTGAGAGCAGAGAAGTTTATATTAATAAAAAAGTTTGCAACTCAGTTCAGTGATCTTGATTAGGAAAAACTTAATTGTCTTCCAGCCAAGTTCTTGTATTTTGTTTTTCACTTACAAGTATTCTTCTTCATTTTATACATTATCATGTAAAATTAAACTGTATGCCTATGTGTAATAGACTGACTGGAATACTAATGAGAGTAACAGTGCTGAAAAGCCTCTCATTTTGATATTTGTGTGTTCGGTGTCAATGTTGCTTGGCATCATGACAATTCTTTTTTTGTCCATTCGCTTCTTAAATTGCCTAGTTACCGTATTTCAGCAAGATATGGAAATGTAATGTATCATTAAAACATTACTTAAAGATTTCTCTTGATGGGATTTTTTTCCTCCTGTTTGTAAGTCTTTCAGAATTTTAACTTTTATCTGTACCAATTTCAGCTGTTTTTTTTTTTTTGTCCACTTAATGTCTGTACTTTTAATAATGGAAAAAATATCTGCTGCTATGTCTTTATACCTTGCCCAGTAGACTTTTATTTATTTATTTATTTTACCTATGATGACCTCAGATCTTGATTATTCTGAACTTCCTTTAATGCACTGTAAAATAGTTTATGCTCTTTTCATTTACGTGTGCCAAGATTCTGGAACTTCATGAAGTTTCTCCTTTCCAGTCTCTACTCCCTCGCTTTCAGTAAAATCTCAGCTTGCAACCCCATGTGGTTTCCTTAACAAGATGGAGGATGATCATGACCCAGTCCTAGAAATGCTTTTTTTGATCTTCAAACAGTGAAACTTGTAAATAAGTAACGTTCTTCCCATATCAAAGCTGAATGGAGGCTTACTAGTCTTTTATTCCCCCCCTAGAAATTGTCTCATTCTTTGAATCCACAGACATTTTTATCGTGTGGATACGTGGGGTATCAGCAAGTCCTGTCCCCAGCCTGCAAATGTTGGAAACTTTTGATCAATTCCTTTCCAAAGATCTGCTAACAACTCTTTAACTTAGCATAATTAGGTTAATAGGAATTGCACAGGATCTTTCTATTTACAGCCTGCACAAGAAAAGGTCTGTGATCTGGTGTCTCTTACAGCTTTTCTACATGAAACTTAAGTACAAATTCTATGAGGTGTAATAGGTTTGCTTTGCTGTCTCTGAGACCCTTCAAGTATATGCTAACAGCACATAATATGAGTGCATGTGAGCTGGAGAAGTGTCCCTCCTGCCTTGTGCAGAATGCCTGCAAAGGAAATTAAAATTGAGTAGCTGCAGTGCTGGGCATTTGTACCCCTTGTATTCCATGTGCTCAGAAAAGCCTCACTTTTACTGTCAAGTGTTATTTGGTGTGAATTCACTCAGGAACTAAATTGTGCCTGGTACCAGAGAAGAATAAGCACTGAAGAAAATGAAGGGGAGAGTATGTTTATATTGCACACTTGTTGTGATTTAACCCAGCAAGTGGTTCAGCATTACACAATCATTTGCTCACTCTCCCCCTTCCTAGTGGGGTGGGGGAGTGAATCAGGAAAAAAAACCACAAAGTAGAACTTGTGAGTTGATGTAAAATAGATAGAGAAAGGGAAAAGGGTAATAGTTGTAAATATATTTATATATATATAGTCATAAGTGATGCACAAGCAATTACTTGTCACCCCGTTATTGATGCCTAGCTAGCCCCTGAGCAGCAGCAGAGAGCCAGAGGAACTCCCTTTCCCTTCAAAACTTCTTTCACATGTTGCCATATGGCATGGAATATCCCTTGGTCCAGTTTAAGTCAGCTGTCCTAATTCTGCTTCCTCCCAGCTTCTTGGACCCTTCACTAAGAATGGCCTTGGCTCTGTACAACACTGCTTAGCAGCAATTATGAACATCAGTGTGTTATCAGCATTGTTTTTCTTCTAGATCCAAAGCATGGCATCATACCAAACACTCAGAAGAAAGCAACTCTGTCCCAGCTGAATCCAAGCTCTGTATTTGTGTGTAAAATTAGAATGGCTGGAGTAAAATGTTACCATGCATTGCTTCAGTACCTTAGCTAGTTCTGTACAATGCAGTATTACATCGTGCACTCACAGGCCAGCACAGATGTTTGCTGAACAGCAAGATGATCTGAGGAGAGCAGACAGCAGAATCGGTGATACATGCCCAAATATGAAACTGCACACCAGGTGTATAGTGGAAATAGTACAGACATCTGAAAGAAAGGCACAGTCAGAGCTATTTGCATAATTGTGTTTGTAATATTCTCATAGCACACACACACACAAAAGTTAAAATGGAACTGAAATGATTAGTAAATGACTTGAGCATATTGCATGTGCTTGAAAGTTAATAATCTTTCTGGTGCCTGGGTTAAATGCATTTAATACTGTAATACAGAACTTGCTTATTTCAAAGAGATGTGACAAATCATTAGGCACAGTTCTAATCATTCCTTTGGAGTACTGACACTTAGCAGACTGTGCTGGATTCTAATGGAGATTGTATGCTCTAGATTTTCTTGTGCTAATAGCACAATACTTGATGCTGTTTCTGATGCCTTGCTGGCTTATGTCTAAAGCTTACCCTAAGATATCTGAACATGTATGCCTTTAGCACCCTTCCTCACATTATCCAACTGTATGTGTACTTTGGTCCGTACTGTAACTCATCAGAGCACCTGGGTAGAAGTGCAATGGATGCAGATACATGCACACTCCTTTTCAAAGTGTCAGTACTCTTACCTGCATGAAGAAAAGCAACTAAGATAGTAGCAAACCAATAAATACTGGATACGTTTGTATGCCTAATTTTTCTTACTGCTCTGAAATATCCTCTGGGCTCTCAGGTCAGTCCTTGTGGTGTAGTCTGGAATTGCTTTCTTGTACCTTGTGGCTGGTCTCCTGAGCCACTGAATCCTTCCAGCTTAGCTCATCTTTAATATCAGTTGTTTCTGGAGCTAGACCAGCACCTCTGCTATAAAAGAATGTTCCTCCCCTATCTCCATCTCAAAGCTTTCTATTCATCTCCCTGAGGTTTCTGATGCTACAGACTTCCCTGATTTATGGCTTGGTTTCTTTGGTAACCTTCCACTGCTCTGAATTCCCACCTTACAAAAGTTAAGTACTGCGTTAAACATTCTCTGTTTGGTTTGTCAGTAGAGAGATACATGAAGACACAGAGAGCTTTCACCAGGCAATGATTATCTTTTTATTCTTTTCAAAAAACTGCAAAATGTTCTTCTTAGGTTTTAGATGACTTTTTTTTTTTTTCCTGTTGTGTTATCTTTCCTGGATGTTTCTGAACAGTGGATTATTTTCAGTCTTGTGCAGTGCTTAGAAGAGCAATTAATCTTTCTTGTATGGACACTTAGAAGTTCCTGCTTACTCCTTGTAGTCCTATTTACTTCACATGAATACTGCCTGTACATGCATACAGTTAATGGTGTAAGGTACTTGTGCAAACCTGAAACCTGCCAATTCCAATCACTTATGCCTGTGTGTGTGTGTATGTTCAAGATTGAAAAATGGAGTCAGATGGCATAGAGCACAAGCAACTTTAATTCCTACCATTATTTTCTCAGGAAAGGTCTCTGGTGGTCAGAGATCCTATTTTATTATATTGTTTTTTTCCCAAGACTGGCAATGATATGTGAGAAGTCAATGAAATGCCTGGTTATTGGTGAATTCACGTTCTTCTGTCTGAAAACCTCCTTATGTTCAACAGACTATACATTTAGTACTCTTGAGCCCCTGCCATGTAAATCCTTTCACATCCCACTTCACAGGGATATTTCCGAGACTGACACATGTAAAATATAAATTGTCCATTGATGTTTTTTTTTAAAAGAGCTTTTATCCCATTGCTCCTAAAGTGGTTGAGCTATGTATACAAGTGGAACAAGGCTATTACACAGGTAATAGCTTAGCTTCTCAGACAACTTGCCACCACCAACATGCACAAACATACCCTATTGGTTGTTTCAGTGATAATTTGCAGCATTTTTCCTTGTTTGAGGTGGGACCAGATATACATTTCAAAGTACAGAAATGCATGAAGGTTCTGTTTGCTATGCTCTTGCTCTGACTTCACTCCTTTCCACAACCCTAATGCAGAAGGAAGCAGAGGGATAGTGTGGTGTTCAGTCTCATCTCCCCATATCCATAGGCAGCTGGATGATCTAATTTTAGGCCTGACAGCTTTTGCAGTGATAAGTTAACAATATAGATCACATATAAGCTGCATCACAATGATTTTAAAATGAGATTTATTCATTTTAAGTGGATGATAAATGATTCTCTTTTATCAGACTCTCGCAAATAAGATTAAAGAAAGATTATTTTCCTGGAATAAGGGAACAGCTGGCACAAAGCTAATGTCTCTAGGTCGTACTGTGCTTGCATGACCTTGTAGAGATGTATAATGACAACAGGGAACATCCAGGTAGTCTTTCTGCTTTTTAAATCCTGTTTATGTATTACAACCAGATGCTATCTGGAGTACTGAAATGTTATGAGTTATATGATTGCTACGACAGCCTTTGGCAGGAACAGGCAGTGGCCCAGAGAGCACAATCTACTCTGGTCTTTTGGAGTATGAAACGTGTATGCTGAGTCTCTTCCAAAACACATGGGATGATCTTCTCCCCTTGGCATTATAAGAAGACTACAACATACAGAGCACCATGAGCGTACTTTTCTCATAGTTAGCCCATGGGCACTCAGCCTTGGTGTGTGATCCCACCCTTCCAATTCCATGAGGGCTATGTTACAGGCTGTTGGTCTTCTCAGTTTATAACGTGAGACAAGGAATGTCTGTTGCATGTCCTCAGTATGACATGAGATGGTGGAGGAGGACGAATCCACATGAGCAGGTCAGCACTACGTACGTAGAGTGGCTCTTGAAGTTGTCTGCTCTCATTTTGATTCAGAGGGAGCCAGATGGTTCAGTCTGAGGAACTGGGAGAGAACTAATTCCTCCTGTTGATGAGATCAGTGGATATTTCCATAGACAAATTTTCTTAGGCAGTAAGATAAAGCTTTTTCTGTTGTTCTTCACTGTATTCAGACAAAGGTCTTGGTCTTATCACCACAATGTGTCAGGGGAGAGCTGGCAATGATACTAGAGTTTTTTTGTTTTTGTTTTTCTTTTTCCACTGGGTTTGCCTGGCTTTGCACTTGCGCAACTGTGGGAAGTGGAAGGGAGGTTTTACAGGTAGACACTGAGAAGAATCACATACTTTTCTAATACGTATACACTTTCCTCTGCTGTTTTTGATCAGGGGAGATATCCTGTTGTATATGTTTTTGTAGCTTTTCAATTTTTACCCACATAACTTCAGTATAAGAAATAGTCATATATTTGACTGCTGAATGTACTCTGACTGGCATGGTTAGGGAAAGAATGAAACTTTATTATGCAAAGTGTAAGGTCTGTAATCTCCTATTTATTTTGCTTGTGTCACTTCAGGGTCTCTGCTGTAAAAGAGAAATCCAGTCCCCAATGACTGATTTTTCTGCTGCTTCTCAGTCCTCATTTTTCTAAGAATTCCTAGTTATGAATCTGTCTATAAAGTCTATAGTTGATGACGTTTTGCCATCTGTCACAACCCTCTGTGCTCTAATACATTGACTGTATTCAGTTGCAGATTTAAATTGGAAAATGATGTGGAGTAGCAAGTTATTTTGTTTCCTTTCTTCTCATCTCCAATTGCTAGTCTATAATCTACTCTGAACATAGTGATCTGAGCATTCTTTGTTGCCAAAAATAGTTGTCTATTTTAGTTCTGGGTTCAAGTCCAGTGTCAAGATAAATAGTGGACTGACAAGGAAAAATAGATTTCCTACTCTAGTCTCAGGAGTTGCTCTGTAGATCTTCAGTTCAATAAGTGCAGTCGTACACACTCTAGAAAAGGATGAATAGAAGAATATGTGCATCACTAGATCCTCTAGATCTGTCAGTGGTTCATCAGCTGTCCCTTAGCATTCCCCTGTGTACTTACATGTATTACGTATGTCAGCTAGAATGCCTAGGGACTGAAGGTTCACTTCAAACACACTTTCAAGCAAGACCCTGTTGTACTTTTACAGTAAATATTTGAATATTCACAGCAATGTTATTTTCTTTTTGGAGAAGAAAGAAATGTAGTACCCTGTTAAATATATGAGGTTAATGAAACACTTGAAAATATTAGATATTTTGAAATACGTTTGATATATATATATAAAACATGTCTCTAAACAGGTACTGGCAACAGAGTAAAATATCCTGCTGTGCTTCTGTAGACACCAGGCACAGGAAAAGTTCAATAGAAATAGTCTGTGTTAATCTTCTGTGCTTGGACTCTGAACTCTGATGTTCAGCTCCTCAAAACATTCATGAAACAAGGCATATAAACTGAGTGACTCTACTAAACAGAAAAAAATCAAAGCCTGAACAACAGAGGAAAAAACTTTGTCTCTTTTAAAGCTCTCTTCAACTTTTCTGGGAAACATCACTACAGGACTGGCCTAGAAAAAAAAAAAAAAAAAGCAAAGAGGATTTCAGAGTTTTCAGTGTCCTTGCAGTGCAGGTGTAAGCTGCTGTTAGAAGGATGCTGAAAGTAAATTCACTTAAAAAGGAAAAAAAAAAACAACTCACTATTAGCACTCATAAGAATATGTGAAAGCAGTATTTAATAGATTAGAAACTGAGATTAAAACACGTAAATTATAGATCTAATTTGCTCAGCAGGCTTGATGGAATTCAACTGACTTTCAGGTTGAAAATACTGTTTCATCTTAAAACTTAAAAGACATTGTGAACTAGTTTGGAGAAAAAGTGTGTATGTCTCTATAATAATATCATTACCTAATAATTTCTGAGGTACTTCTTCTGGAAAAGAGAAAAACACAGAAGTGAAAAAAGCACCTTAGCTAGATGAGCCACATCTGAAAGATGGGCTGCAGGACATTACAGAGGGTTGAGAATTCAAGTGTAGGAGAAAAAAGGTGAGAAAAAAGGCCTTCAAAGGATATTTTAAAAAGAGCAGTCCTTTCTTTAAAGAGTTTTAAGTCTAGCTATATGAATTAGAATTTTGGCAATGAGCTACTAACAGTGATAGAGAGAAATGCCAGTTGAGTAAGTAAATCTTTGCATCTTTACAATTTCGTGTGACAGTATGAAAATAGATAATAACCAACTTTGGTGGTGGGACCAAAGGAGCAGACTGTAAACAGAATAAATGGTGCAGGTAAATGAACACAGAATCACAGAATTGTAGGGAACACTGGGATAATTTCAAGGTATTAATATCATTTTCTTGTCTTGCATGCATGAGTGATGCTATAAGTAGTGAAGAGAAAAAAGGGCAGATTAAATGGCCAAGTGGTAGCAAGAGAATGTATATTTGCAGTGCAATTGGGAAGAGCAAAATTGGTCTGTTTGGCGTGATGGAAATACCTTAACAATCCAGGCTTGGAAAGGAGGTTGGAAAACCATTAGGAAAAAGCTAAGGGCTTGAGGGTTCATAGAGATCAGCAAAAGTGGAAAAAAATCCTGAAGCTACACGTAAGTGCATTAAATTGAAAGAAACTTGAAAGAGTGGTGTAACATGAAGTACACAATAGGCAGACAAAGCAACCTGAAGGCTGGAAATGAAGTGATGGAATCTTAACTAGTTGCTGAATGGGGCTCTGTTCAATAAACTGGTAAGGAATGTTGAGCACATCTAGAGAGCAAAGCAGAGAACTTGCTTCAGAAGCACCAGGAGCAGAAAAAAACACTTCTTAGAGGCCAAAGCAGAGGGTAGGAAACGTGGAAGATGTGGTCTATGGCTGTCATGATTACATGAACCCAGGTTTGTTTCTTGTACTGAGCATGTAGTAGTAAATCTTCTGTTATAAATTAATTCTGTTTATATATAGTTATGATATATCTAGAGGGAAATTAGTATCTTTTCTGTTTAATAGTTACTCCTTTTGTGTCAGGTGATTTCTTTGTTCAGTTGATTATCAGGTCTCTGCTATGTTGTGTCACCTTGTTTGTGCCCAAAGATTATAGTACTATATTGCATATCAATGTATCAAATACCTCAGTTTTATGCTCAAAAGCCTGTGATCAACTATGTAAGTCACAGCTGAAACAAGTTTACTGATAGTAAGTTTGGACTGTGTACATCAGCTATTTTCAGTGAGAGGGCCATTCAGGTGAAAGAAAGTGTTAATTCACACCAAGTTACAGCTATCCAGAATGGATGCTTTTATTGCTAGGCATACTTTGTGCATCATCTAGTAGTGAAGTAATTAACAAAAAATCTTAGCTCCTTAATATCTCTCAAAGCTCATTTCATGGCACAGCTAATTTGACAGATGTCTGAATTAAAAAAAGGTATGCTAATATTATGTTTTCTTAATACTGGAATTAAAGCTCGTCTTCCAGACCAAAATTACTTTTTTGATCTGTACTTCACAGCACTAACTTTGGCATCAGTAGTCTGATAAATTGCTCAAAACAATTCACAGCGAGTCAGAGCAGATAGAATTTTCTTCACTTTGGATGAATATCAAAAGTGTTTAGAACCAAATCCAACTGCTCCGTCTTGCCAGATATTACTCAGTAGCACAATGACATTTTGTAGTGACATACCATAATTTTGTTCACATTCCAAATGTTGCCCTTTATAGGATATAGAAGTGATGTTTGAGCACTGAAGATCACTTCGCGACTTAGAATCTAAAACAGTATCGTAAACTCACATCACATAGAAAATCCAAGTGAAGGGTCATTTAAGGAATAGTTTCAGAAAATATGGTGTGATTTTACGCTTTTTAGATCCAATTTGCAGCTTATATAAATTCTCATGAAAGAGTCAGTCACAGAAGTTGAAGGAATGGGACAAAACTCATATTCCAGGTTTTGTTCTCAGGTAGTGCTAATTCACAAGGAACCAATTTTCTACAAGTACAATTTTTACTAGGTTGCTGAATTCAAAATTTTTAAAAATATAAAGGTTGTCAGTAATACAAGGGCTGCTCCTAAATTAATGCCTCCTGTGTTATTATGTTGGCTCACTATGTCAGAGGTGAATGTTGGTGGTATGGAAGTAGAGTTGAACTTTCCTACCAACATTCCATTACATTTTGTTGCTGTGTGACAGACGGCAGCAGAGGAACAGTCTGACAGAATGGCATCTGACATAGAAGTGAAGATAAGGTGTGTCAGTGAATTCCTTCATGCCAAAAAAAATGGCATCTGTTGACGTTTATTGATGCTTGCTTAATAATTTTGGAGACCAAACAGTGGATATAAGCACAGTGAAAGTTGGACTGTGTGGGAAACATCTTCCTAGCAACAATGCCTTTGGTAATAGCTATGATTTTTACAAGTGCAGCATGCAAGCTCTTGTTCATAACTGGTGAAAAAGTATAGCTATTAGAGAGTGACTATGTTGAAAAATAGTGTTTTGCAGCTGAGAATTTGCTCTACTGAATAGTGTTGTTGTGGTCTTTGTAACTTGTAGTTTCCATGGAAATAAATGAGTGGCATTACTTTCAGAGCAACATATGTGTATGACAATGAACTGTTAGGGCATGCTTGAAAAGGTCCCTTTACAATTCAGCATTAGTCTTTCGAAGTTTCACCATTTTTACTTTTATGATCATAATCAGCTATCTAGACAATAACAAGTTATTTAAAAAAACATCAGTCTTCATGAGAATATTTTCTTTAGAAAATGAAATTTGTATCCAAAAACGGCTTCTCACCTCAAAAAATAAACCAAACCAACCAACCAACCAAACAAAAAAAATCCCCAAAATCGACAAAAAACCCACAAAGTACATTTCTCAGCCACAGAGACAATGCACTTCTGGAATACAAGAACAGAAGTAGCAGCTACACCACACTGGATCTTTACTCTACATCAGCTCTATCACTGGCCAGTACCATTCTGCCTAGAGCAGAGTGTAAGAACAGAAAAAATGATTCACTCACAGTTCTGCCTCGGTAACATGCAGGAAGCTGGTAACTCACAAGAGCTTTCTCCTGAGCAGCCCTGTGGTTTTCTTCAGTAAATCTATCAACTACTTCATGAACTCAAAAATTGTCAGTGCCTTGTGGTGATAAGTTTTGTGACTGAACTACACGTTAGACACAGGAGTGCCTCTTTTGGTTCTGAAACATTGACTTTCATTTGAGGTCTCCTGTGTTTTACACTAAAAAGAACGATGAACAGCTTCTCTAGCCAACTTCTTTGTCAGGTTTTATGGACTTGAGCATGTTCTCCTATGAGCAACTTTTCTGCAGGCTAAACAGTGATAGTATACTCTTCTTCATATTACGGAAGTTGTTCTATAATTGTGATTATCTTTGTTGTTACATTTTATTTAAGAAGGAGAAACTAGAAACTTTTAGTATATGCAAAAACCAAACCTAACATGGATTTATACAGTGGTATAATGTTTCTTCACAATTATAAAGACAGCTTGCTTTCATTATGTAAAAATAGAGGGATAGCACATCTGGACTTGGATTTTAGTGTATGTCAGTACGTTTAGATAAAACATCCTTGGTGTCTTAAGGGAAATTTTCACATAACCAGGAGGACCTAAAGACCACTACAACCCAATACCTAGCAAAGATTACATTAGAATTGCAGAATAACTGGGATTGGAAGGGGCCTTAAAGATCATCCAGTTCCACCCTGCCATGGGTAGCATTGTCACCACTGAATCAGGCTGCCCAGGGCCCCATCCAATCTGGCCTTGGGTGCCTCTGGGGGTGAGGCATCCACAGCTTCCCTGGGCACCCTGTGCTGCCTTCACTCTCTGAGGTGCTCCAGCCCTCTGAGCTCTTTTGTGGCCTTCCTCTGGACCCACTCTATGTCTTTCTTGTGCTGGGAGCCCCAGGCCTGCCTGTTTTATTCATAAAGCAGAATTCTAGTCTTTCAGCTAATACTCATTTGATAGTTGTTACTAACTGTAAAGAGATAACACAATCAGCATGTTAGGATAACCAGAAAAATCAGGTAGGGAGCTGTAATAACATACGCACTTTGCCTTTACCTGTCCCATGGTGAGGTCCAAACATACAACTGACATGAACAACTGCATCTCTTTTTGAAGAAAAAAAGAGTTGCTCAAATTGTTCCTGCTTACATCAATAAATTTCTCTTGGATTGAAGCCCAGCATCACACACATGGCAAAACACATGTAAAGTTGTCTGTTCAGTTCTTTCAGATATTTGCATAACAAAAACAAATGTTATGTGACTGTGACAGTTTGTGCTCTATAGCAGCCTAACAGCAGGGAGGGTTATGCTCTGTGATAAGGTGGAAATTCCTTCTGACAACCTGATAAAAGTTCTTATGTCTCCTCTGTCAAGTATGGCGGCAGAAAACTACATCTTGCTCTTTGAATGTTGTAGAGGTGTTACCAGGTTTTGTGAGATATTCCATTTCAGAAGCAAAATATGTGTAAGTGAGGTTATGCACAAAGGCAAACTGTGACTTCTCTTTCTGGATCCCTTCCTCACAGCCAAATGTCTTGTGTGTTGACAGGTTTCTTCACACTGAAGCGTGGACAAGACAAAATTGTTCCCTCCTCTTTAACATCTTCCTTTCATAATCAAGCCCTCAACAAATAATCAAGGATCTTTAGGCTTTAAGCTGGAGAGAAAAGACAAGAGAGCTGCACTAACATACAAATACAGAGGGTACATGTTTATAACACATCCAAACACAGGCTGTCAATGGGTCTGCAAGAAATAACACCAGACCATGGTGTTCCAGGTTGCAAGGTCAGCTAACAAATATCTTAAGAACTGCTCCTCAGATGCAGAAAATCAAAGAGAAAATTAACTAGCATTTTCTCAGCTCCCATGAGTTGTTCAAAATTGTTTTATGTAGGGACGTACATCATTCCTTCTTGTAAGGAAAATGTATGGTGCCAATTTCCTCCCAACACTATACAAACTGAGACAAGAAGCAAGTACCTGGAACTGGATATATATTACTTGGCTGAGCAGACTAAATGCAATAAAACTGAACTGGCTCCCAAGAGTATTTTGTATATATTGTATATACCACCTTTAAGTACTTCTCAGTCTTTCTTCCAAGAATTTAATACAAGTTCAAAGCTTTATGGGTCCTAAAAAAAAAAGTTAAGGTAGAGATTAGTACTAGGAGAATGTCTTCTAGGGAAAGAAATATCAAGCTATATTGTAGGATGTTCTCACTCAGATGTCTAACAAATAAGGGCTTATTTGTGGATAAAGCACTGCATTGAAGCTGAGGATGCTTATGTTCAATCAACAGCACTTCCATCAGCTTCCTGCAGGACCTAGAGCTCGTCAGTCTTTTATTCAATTCTCATCAGTGAGGACAATAACAGTTAATTTTTCTCTGCTCGTGCTTATTTAGGCAGGAAGCTATTTAAGGCACAGACTCTACACTCATGCATATAAAACACCTGTTAGAAAAGAGCTGTGGTCTTGAGTTGTTTAACAAGAGTAATCCTATATATTTCCTCCAACAACTCCCTTTTTGTTTGTTGGCAGACACTCAGGACTACAGGGTAGCTATACCATTGCCACGAAAGGCAGGATAAAAATGCACATAAAAGATACCCTGAGGTAACACCAGTATCAAGATGTAGACTTAGCCTTCTAGTATTTGCTCTTTACTGAAGAATAGTCAGCCAATGCTCTTCTTGATCCTAAACAAAATCAAAGAAGATTGTATTTTGAACAGTATTTATGACAAAAACTCTTGCCAGTCAACACAACAGAACAATGAACAGGATTCAAGATAATGACATATCTGTCTCCTATATGTAGAAAATGAAATAAATAAGATAAAGTATCTTAGGTAAGACTGAAAAAAGGCAAGATTGGATTCTTAATGTATGCCTGTTATTTTAAGCATGTCTCAGAAGCCTTTACTTTTTTTTTTTTAATCCTCTATGGAAGGCCACATCTCTTTCAAACTTCTGAACATAAAGATGGTCAAGTATTATATAATCCTGTCACTCTTTTTGGAGTACTAGGAAAGTTGCCTATGTAGGCATTCTCTTGTCATCAGCACAAACATGCAGGGCTGTGGAACACATCTGAAACAGCAATCAAAAGTAAATGAGAAAATAGGGAGGTACATTAAGGAGGAAAATTATTTTAAAACAATATACTGTATTGTGTAGTATAATGTCAGTGATTTGCAGGAGTTTCATGAACTTTTCTACTGTGATTTCTACTGAAGAGTTGCTCTGAAAGTGATGCTTTCTATTTTTTTCCAGTGAAACTACAACAGATAGAAAGAGAACAATAATGGTAGTTGATAACAGCAAATACTCAGCTACAAAACACTATTTTTCAACAGTCACCACTGTTACCTATGTATGTTATCTATGCCAGCCATGAACAAGAGCCTGCATGCTGTGCTAGTGACAATCTGCACCAGTGGAGGCAACCTACTGTTGCTGTTGCCACTGCTGAAACGTACCACCTACAGCCTCATTGTGCTCACATTCACTGTTTAATCTCCATAAATATTTAGCAAGCATTGATGAATGTCAGTGGGTGCCATTTTTCTGCATGGAAGAATTCATTTTCACACCTCTGCTCCATACACACTTCCATGCCAATCAGTCTTATTGCCTCTCTGCTGTTATCTGTTGCATGGCAACAACATATAATGGAATATTGGTGGGAAAGTTCATCCTGTACTACCATACCACTGACATCCACCTCTGATGTAATGGGCCAATGTAATAAAATATGAGATATTACTTTCAAAGCAGCTCTCATACAACCAAAATGTCTGCATCATTAGGGGTTGCCTGTGTCCCTGGACTGTATCTGTCAAGGCACCCAGATGAGTTAGGAATCCATTTCTTTCTGACATTCAACTGGCAACTCTTTGTGTGACCTTCTGGAAATCCTTGCCTTAATGCCTGCCTGTGTATGGTGCTCTCCTTGCAAACTAGAATTTGGGACACCTGTAAAGAAATTTGACCAGATATCTTAACAAGACAAAGATTAAAGATTCATCTGATGCATGCATCCTGGAATAATGAACATCTCTTCCTCACAGAGATACAGATCTGAATTACAAACACTTTCTTCTTTTGTTTGGGTTTGGCATTCACCTTCACTTTGATTTTATGTTCTGAAAAGATACTCCAGAAACACCTTTCTCTCTAATGATGAGCTAAATATAGAAGAAAGGCTAAATCTTAAATCACTCCCCACAGAACCCAAGCTCTCCCACTGAATATGTTTCTGGATTAAATAGCTCTTTTCTACAATCCATTTCCTTCCAGTCCTGCTAAGTCTCTTGTAATAATTCTTAGAGGTACAGCAGCATGATATGCCTACCCAGCCCTAATTTTCTACACATCCAAAATTGTCAAGAATTTAATTCTGGCAATATCTTTGAAGATCATTTCAGATATAAAATAAAAAGAATCCTGGTTTACAATGGATTTGACTGAGGTAACCATTTTCTAGGCATCATTATTGTATATAGTAGGAAATAGGTATAGCTATTTCCTTAGAATAAAACATCTTGATACCTGTCATAAAAGGCTAAGAGAATACCTTCCTTGCATCACATCACTTTTAACTGCCCTCATAAATGTTAAGGAATTGCAATAAAACTTGGGAAAATGCTTTCACTGTCTGAGCTTTATTTGACAGTACTAAGGAAATTATCTTGTGCTTAGTGCCAATTGGAATGTTTACACATAAGATATTCTTTAAAACTATATTTTCTTGCCTTTTTATCTCTAACAGATCTCTCTCTTTCTCTCTCTCTCTTTTTTTTTTTTAATAACTGAAAGATCTTTAAACAGTTCACTGCCTCCTTGGCATTTCTTCATTCTGCTTTTCATTTCTTGTGAAGTCTCCTGGGCTCTGACCAGTTCAGAAAGCAACTTTGTAGTTTTCTATGATAAATGACTGACAGTATTGGAAACTATGCTCTTTGTCTGACAGACAACTGCATTCACACTGCTAAGCATTTGGACTTAAATTTTACCCCACTGTCTTCTTTTTCTCCTCCTCTCAGTGTTGTCTCTTTTGTATTTCCCCCCATGACAATGTATCATCTGTTTCTGAAGTGGGTGCATTTTGTCTGTGATCCTATATGCAGCTTTGGTGCACAGCTCAGAATCTAATGGAGATTTGCTTTGTGTATGTGCTATTGCATATAACAGCCTGAGACAATTCATACTGAATGACCAGTGCCTGCTGAAATCGAGCTTATTACTCTTTGATAGATGATCTGGTGAATGGTACGGTGTCAGTGTTTGCTAAAAACGGATTAGTAACACTACCAGCTTTGTCTAAATTGTAAGTAAAACAGCTGAAAGATAACTACATTTGGAGCTGGAATTGTTCTTTTGTTAGTCTGTGTCAAAATCGTGTCGTGTTGATGAGATGGTTTGGAAATTTTTGGTGTGCTCTAAATACCTTTGTAGCATCTCATAGTGCTGTGACTGGGTCTCATTATGTTCACATGCTTAAAATTGCCCATGTGCTCAGGTGCTGCCGGTCTAAAAGCAGCATCATTCAGCTGCTGGATCTGATGCCCCCCTTCTTCCTTGGAAGAGGTGTGGAACAGCTGTTTGGGCAGCATGTTTTGCTCTGTTTGTCAGACATCTGTACCAGCCCAGGGCTAGAATCTGAACTGCTGCATCTGTCCCCCTTGGAAAAGCGGGGACACAGTATGTGTGTCCTTCATGTATACTTGTTTGGATCTCAGCGCCAGGAAAAACCACAGAGATGTCCTGTCATGTGAATATGTTTTCTAACTCTCATCTAGCTCCAGTGATTGTCATCTTTGGGCCTCCCAGATCCGAGTAATCAATGTTGATACTTAATGAAGTAAAGAGGACAGTCCCTGGTCCCATATGAAAAGTACTAGCAACCTTTTGTGAGTTATCAATTCACTTGAATAACTGGGAACAGTGAAGAGGTAGAAATCTAAATGAACAGAACTGATTAAATACTTTCGTATATATGAAACAGTATGAATGTACATGCAATATTTTCATTCTAGTGTGAGAATTTATGGCATTTGAAAGAAATTCTCTTCCCCGTATGTCTCTTCTCTACAGCACCCACTTTTGTGATATGTAGGCATCAGAATCTTAAGCATTGTATTCTATCTATGTAAGTCGTATCTATGCATCTTGCAAGTGGGTGTATAAGTGTTTTCTGAAAGTTGTAATTTGCAGGTCATGTCTTGCTTTGAAACAAGAAGCATGCTAATACTGTATTAGCTGCTTCAAGTTCAAATATGTAAATCACAGAACAAGATTCCAATGCCGCAAAGCTATTAAAACCCAACTTTACTTTCCTTCTAATATATGCTTGCCTAAAAACAGCCTGTGGACCAGAAATTTCATATGTGCTCACATTAGATCAGACATATTTCTAGTGTAGAGTACAGAATGCCTTCAGAGCACCCACAATATGTGTACCTCGTGTTAAAAGATGCAATGCTTTGTTTCTGCCCATCTGCAATGAGCTAGACTTGGCTATTCTCCATTATACCATTGCTTTGCAGTCAAAGCCACTGTACTTTTTCTTGTTTCTACTTGCATAGTATGCAAAAGGATTCTGTAGTAAGCTATAATTAAACAGAAAGCCCAATGGTTTTTAAATACAAGTGATAACTTCTCTTAGATTGTGGAAAATTGTGGTCTGGCTGAAATGCAAGGGCTGGGAAGAGGAGTTGAGATGAAAAGCTTGAGAACTTGAGACTGTAATTTAGAATAGCCTTAGGAACACCCCCTTAAAGAAAGCAGGAACTAGTCTAAGGAAATATTGAAACCCAGCATATACAAGGTGGTACCTATTGCATGGATACTTATATAATAAATATAAATTAACTATATTATCTACTGGTAATCATATTTTCAATATTCTGCTGTATTAACATGATATATTTGCCTCTCTGTACTTATGCATAATAAGAGGGACTCACACAAGCTCTGTGTTATTTGATTTAGTATCTTACTGTAACCATGGGAGTAGTCAAAAATCAAAGTTAGGTTAGGGTTAGGGTTTGTATTATATGTACAGATTACAGTTAGGATAAGGCTAAGTGTAAGAGCTAGTGCTAGGAATAGGAATACCAACAATTACTGTAAGGGTTTGGGATAGGGTTAGGATCAATTAGAATTGGGGTTAGATTTATGGTTAGGTTTAGGGTTAGGGATATGGTTTGGTTTACGTAAATGGTAAGGTTTAGAGTTAGGATTAGCTTTTGGGTAAGAGTTATGGTTAGATTCAGGGTTAGTTTTAGGGTGAAATATAACGCTAACCCTAATGTAACTTTGGTTTTTGACTACATGCATGGTTACAGTAAGATATTTAATCAAATAACTTAGAAATGTATTCATTAAACATACAGAACAGGTGGAGGCTAGTTCATTTTTATATGCAACTTATCTTGTGAGCTTTCCAAATATAGAACAGAATTAATATCATTCAAGGTTCAGACTGCTTAAAATGATATCATCTTGTTACCTACTGTAGAGTTCACACACCTCAGAAAGCATTATTACTAAATTACTTATTGATTCTGAATAAGGCATGCCAAGACGTCTGAGTCTGATTTTATTTATGGGATGATTCTGGAAGAATAGTGCCATTTGTGTATCTACTTAACAAGTCAGGAGAGAAAATGTATAATTCCATACAGCTTTCTCTAATGGTTTAAAATTCAAAAATCAGTGTTTTAGGATGTTTATTATTATTAGTTTTCTGCATGTGCTGTTTTTTAGCTTCAGCTGACCACATAATAATGCAGAGAACATCTCTACCCCCGCAGTCCTTCTGATCACCCAAGTAACATGAAGTACTACATTTATTTTCTAAGCAGAGTACTACGAAGACTGCAGAAGCTACTGTAGATGTGAGCAGACTCATAGGCGTGATAATGATAACACTTTAGAATGAGCCTGTGATTTATTGTCTGAAGAGAGCAGATATTAGAGGCAGTCTGAACCGAAGAGGATTTTGGGAAGTACATGGATTTTTAGAAGGATATGTTCACCTGCTTTCCATTAGACGACTGTTCTTTGTCATTGGCTTCCACTTGCCCTTTGTTCTCCAAAGTGCTTGTGCTTAATTTCTTATCTCAGGTTGGATTCTGAGGACTTCAAGGGATTGAAGGAATCGTTAGGAGTAGGACTGGTGAAGGAGAAAGGCTGGGAGAGTATCTCAAACAGGCAAAATTATGTAGGAGAAAAAGAGGAAGGAATTTCTGATTAATGCAATTTCCTCACCTGTTGCCCATTCTTACACCTTCTCAGTTTGAAATGTAGTCACTTATCATCAGTGTAGTATTCCTGAGATGCAACCTGCCTCTTCTATTGCTTTGGTTCTCTTCAGTAGTCATTGATGGCATTGATATTTACCCAGTAGCAGAAAAAACATCATCTCTGACTTCAATTCTCTCTATTCAGCATGTGCCTACAGTTGAATTTCACATGGTTGTGTATCTGTAGCTTGCCTGACTGTTACTGTAGTTGTGCAGAGCCCTTTTTCACCTTTCATTATAAGGTGTTTTCCCCAAATCCTACAGCTGCCTTCAGTTTCTAGACATTATTTTGGATGTCAAGTTGCAGCATCTCTTTCTGCATACAAAGTAGTAGGATGAAGCTATTACTGTGTCCTTTTACAAATGGCACGAACCTTTCTGAGTCCCATGGAGCTGAGTCCTTGCTCTGTTTGTGGGAGAATCTAGAAGAGAAAATAGAATTTAGAGTCACATTTGTTTCTCTCAATTGGCTTCAACAGTTGTTGGCTGTATAGCTGTAGTTTATTTTTTCTTGCAAAATAGGCAGTCTTTTGATTGACATTATTACACCAGGAAGACCTCAGCGATGCTTAACTCTACTATAAATATGCAGAGTGAGAAAAAAAAGACAATTTTTCATTATCTTTATGTTCTTCTGTTCTAGAAAACATGCACATACACACCAAAAAAAAAAAAAAGAGCAAATGAAAAGCAGTGAACTTCCTTTGGAAGTTGTAAGGTGTTCATGTTCTACAATGACAAGGACTTAAAATACTCAGCTAACATGAAATGATATACCTACAAATGCTTCAAGAGTATTTTCTGAAGCTACATTAATGACATATTGGTTTGAATGTTAATGAACTGTTGAAGATAATTTATTTTGTCACATCAACTTATATATTGCTACCATTATGCTGATGATAATTGATTCTCTTATAGGAATTACAGTTGCTAGTTCTGTATTCATAGCATGTGAACTTCATTAGCAATTATTTTATGGCTCATTTTAACTGTGAAAGGACACTTTCAGTGCATTTTCTTCTTTCTCTTTTTTCTTCCCCCCCCTCCAGTAATAGGATGTGGAAATAATACATTGTATCAGGCTTCTGTAGAGCTTCAATTGATCTCCTTCTTACTCCTCACTCTGTTAGCCAGGCAAATGTGATTTGGGGGTCATACTGTTAATTCCCCTTTGCAAAGCTGTTCTGCATGGTGCTGGTAAGCTACAGATGTCTAAGCATGAAGGTCTGGAACATGCATCAGTGACCTCACTGTCAGAATTATTAGCACTCATTTCTGCAGGAAAAGTTAATGCCAGCAGGACAGAAAGACCAATTGACACACAGCCATGGAATCTGGCATGCCTTATTATACCTGTGCATCTCTTTTAGGGCTCTGTGGGTAGAAATTATGTTCTTCCATGTAGACCAAGAGATGAACATCATCATAAGCAGATAAAAGTGAGCAAAGCAAACTGCTCACCAAGATCTTTGTACATGGGAGGATGTCTGCTATTTCCATCTCCCTGAATCGTGCAAAATTCAGCAGTCAAAGCTGAGCCACGGGCTGTAGCTTGGAACCATCTATTGTAGGGTTTTTTTTTTTTTTTACTGGTGGTGGTGGTGGATAAAGCTGTCATGTTTTGCAGCTCATGTAAACAAGTTTGTTGTAAGGTAATGATATTTGCTAGACATAATCCAGAGAGCTATCATTCATCTGCTTTTCCAGGGTGGGTGGAAGAATGCTTTCCCTGCTTTCCTTTGCCTGGGCATGAGGGCACTTGTTGCCTTAGCCATGTGAGCAGTACTGAATGGAGAGAAGGCTTACTGATGAATAATGATGCTTTATGCTGACAAATTTGATGTTTTTCCTTCTGCCTATCTTTGTGTTTTTATGTATCTTTCCTTATAACTAGAAAAATACCTGAAGCATTTAGCTGATTGTGATACGTATTCTTTAATGCTGTTTAAAAACCAGGTTCACTAGCACATATGTGCAGAGTATACCTCTAGCAAACAGAAATGCATAATTCCTTTTTCAGTTAATTTCCTCCAGCAAGGGGATTTTTGAAGACTTTGAGTTGAAAAGAGCAGAACAGACAAAGCAATGTATTGTTTTATCAATCCCTTTCATACCAGGCATGTGACATTTTCCTGAGGAGCAAGAAATTTGTTTTTAAAAGACACTGTCAAGTTCACAGATTCATTGACTTCTGGTAGCAATGTAAGCTCCAGACAGTAGTGACAGGCTTTCTTCCAGGACACTGCATATTGTACAAAATAAGCTTCCTTCAGCTGAATGATGTTTGAGCTATGGTAGCACCATGAAAATCAGCAGCAGTTTACAACAGCTGAGCAAGAAGTATGTAGGTTTTCTGATCAATCACGTACAGCTCCTTTCAGCTTTGCTGGTGATGCTTTCTGTGGGCAGAACCTGGGGGGGATACCCTGAAGCTGAGCTTCCCTGGCTCCCTTTTGAACCCATCCTTCCAGAAACTGCAGAGAGCAGGAGGCTGGAGCAATACTCAAAAGCTGATTATTTTTTCCAGGACGGACTCAGCTGGCCTTGGATTTTTGAACTGACAATTAATAGATGAAGCAGTTTCAGGACTGGGTGTGTTTTACAGCACTTGGCAAGTGACTGCCTGACTCAAGGTATAGCAGGCAATTGAAGTGGTATAAAACTAACTATTCTTTTTGTTCGGGACATATATTCATAGACACACACATGCACAAAAATTAATTCAATGAGTGGTGTATTGGCATTGACAAGGTGACCTTGATAGGAAGTAATTGGGTAAATGTTATTATCAGTGCGTTACAGGCAGGAGCCGAGCTTGCATTTGGTTGCACAAAAAGCATGTCTGCAGGGAGGGGCAGCCTGAGGCAGCCCTGTATATCCTGTAGAGGCAGAGAACCTGCAGTACAGAATGGGGCAGCTGGAGCATGTAGGGCTCCATTAGCGTGCTTGTACTGTAGAAGAGAGTAGGGTGAGGGAATGAGCTTGCAGAGCTACTGACCTCATGGTAAATACTTGTTTCACAGCTTGGAGCAATTTTAGGTTGTCAGGACCAAGTTTGTTTTCCCCACCCACCAACCATATCCTGGAGTGCTTTGCATCTTGAAGACTTCTGCTACACCAAAGAGCATGCCACCTATAGCCTCAATTTCATACTGATAAAACATTATTTTGATGAGTTGTGACTTATGTATTTTGAATAATGTGATGGCTTTCCTGCTTAGCTCAGATAAAAGAAATAATATTTAGTCATTCAAGCCACAGATAAAGTATTAAAATAAAGTAATAATTTCCTCTTAGCTCAGAATAAAGTATTAAAATATTATGTGGGGGGCTGGACAGCACCCCTCATGGCCTTGAATAGTAATATAAATAATGTACAAATCCTCATCTTGGTGCATAGGTCACTCTGAAAGCAATGCCTCCTATTTGTTTCCATGGAAACTACAACTGATATATACTACACAGATACCTCTACTGCCATACCACCAGTATCTGCCTCTGACACCATGGGCCAGTGTAATAAAACAGAAGGCATTACTTTCAGAGCAGCCCTTGTATTACCAATTGAGCTAGTGTGTTGTGTGTTGGGGTATGTCATCTGCAGTCACCTTCTGGCATTCTCAGGGAGGTGGGCATGTCAATGGGGGCATGCCTTGCTCACTGCGGCTTCTGAAACTGCTCTTCAAGAGTCATACTGAACACAACTCTGAACTGATGTGGACAACTGAAACCTCTTGGGTCCCAGACCTTGTGTCCTCATCTTCAGAAAATGCTAAGCTGTAATACAGTGAAAGTGCAAAAAAAAATATCCAAAAGAAGGTAAAATTCAGATTCCTGATGACATACTATTTCTGTCTCCTCATCAGTTCAGTGGATAATTGCAGTAGAGCAGGACTGGCTGGAGCCCCTGGGAGCTCTGACTTTATTTGCAGTAGAAGTTGGACTGAATTATAAAGTAACGGGAAATTTAAGTCAAATGCATTACTAAAATTATGCGTTACAAATGCATGAGGGATTAAAGAGTTCAAAAATAACAATTTACTCAAGTCAGCCTTGAGGATCAAAGCTTTGCCTTCACTGCTGTCTCAAGGTGGACTAAGTACCTCGTGGGATAGTTTCATGGCTCAGTGCAATGTTGATAATTTGACATTCAAAACTGTCAACAGCATGGATTAATAAAGCATTTACAGTATCTTTAAAGTTATTATTGCAAGTCAACTCTCATGCTCTTCCTGAGTACAGCTGTAACTGCTTTGTTTTTGAATATAGAATTTCTTCTTTTTATTTATTTATTTATTTCCATAAGGAAAATATCCTTGAAAAGATGGGAATAGGCAATTAAAGTCAGTGGGAAACATATAAGGGAATTGTTGGTGGTCTAATCAGGGATTTTGTTTCCAGCAGGGGAGAAGTATTTTATAAATTAAAATACGAGGGTAAATAGTATTATCATCATTTGCAAATCCAGGAACTGATTC
The DNA here is from genome assembly GCA_013399175.1 of Odontophorus gujanensis. NCBI lineage: Eukaryota > Metazoa > Chordata > Aves > Galliformes > Odontophoridae > Odontophorus > Odontophorus gujanensis. Next base: position 139,455 of record VXAB01001337.1, read on the forward strand.
AAGTTCATTTTTCATAGCTGTGGAGTTGTGTTTCTGTTCTTAGCTAACTTAGCTAACTGCATCGTGCCCCTGTCTCCAACAAAAGGGCAGGAAGATGCACATGAACCGAATTTAGCTGGGATTATCTCATAAGGCAACCTCAAAATCTGGCAGCAAGTCAAAGGTTTACAGCACATCAGCAAATGAAACATGAGGACAGTTCATGGTACTGCTATCAACTCTCTCTCCATCAGCTTCCACAAACAGAGGTCACAGTAATTATCTCCTTGTCACTTTTGGGGTCTTACTTAGTAGCAAATGAGGCGATCAAACTGTGTTATAGAAGCATAATATAATGCTTGGGTAATTTCAGCACAAAGCAGTTCCCTTTCAAAGCTCCATGGTCCTCCCACTGCAAATTCCTGTCCTGCCCTCCATTCTGCAGACAAAGGGTCTGATGGTCAGTGTGCCCGGTTCTTCTCACTGAGCCTTTTCCAAAGTGGAAAATATTGTATAGGCTTCTTGCTGAGTTCCAGTCATTCCAAATGTAGCTCTAAGAAAATCAGTAACTTCTGTATTCAATAGCTATGCTTTACACAGGTTTGGTGCCTTGGCAGAAGATGCTATAGACAAACCAATAGCGTAACTGAGAGGTATGGTATAGATAAAATGTAACTGCCAAGTTCTCACATATGAACATTTAGACAAATTGAGAGTAAAGGCAACGAGACTTCCTAATTCCTATGAAAAATGATATTAATGTATTGTATATTTATGACTATATTAAGCCTGTTTCAAGCAATTAATATGCAGATCTGATTAAAGAGAGATTAATTGGTGATATGAACATTTAAGCTATATAAATTACTCTGATTGAAGAGGCAGTGCCAAAATGTGGCATTAGCACATGGTGGATGTAGTTTTTCTCTGAATTCATTCACTGAATATGATAGGTAAATCTCCCCTTATTCTGAACACTTACATACTGTAATCCCCGGGATTTAAGTTGCCTCTGTGTTTTTTGTTTTTAATTATTCTTCAAGTGCTGTTGCTGTAGTGATGCTCAGTTCTCTGAGGAAATGAAGCACATTCTGGATTCAGCTGTTAGTCTGTAAGGGGGTCCTTTGGCAGAATCAGACAGGGTGCTTATAAAATAACACCTTATCTTTGTGTTTAATATTCAACACCACATTTTCTTTCTCCACAAACTCACTGGTCATCACAGGGCATGTCTCTGGGCACTCCACTTGATGCTGTGAATTATTCACTGCTACTCTTACCCTAGAACAAAGGAAGTACTTGTGCATCATGCTGCCCTAGCGTTTCTCTAAAGACACATTTTCTGAACAATTTCCTCTATTACATTGGCAACAAAATAGTTAAAGGAATATTTATTCACTCAAGCTCATGGATTATGATCCAGAATTTGATTGCAATGTGAATGGCCCTGAAAATTGAAGTGTGAACTACGGGAAGAGATAGACAAATTATAAAACTGCAATATCTCAAATATGCACAAAAAAAACCAAACTGGCTGTGGTCAGAGTTCAGTTGGGGGACAACCTTTTCTGCACAATGTTGTTCTATTTCATTTGCTGTAAGCACAGAAATTATGGATGGATGCCAGTTTACATGCTATACAAATCTGACTAAACATTGTGAAGTCCTAAAGTATCAGCAGAGAGAGATCTTATGAAAGCTTTGTTCAAAATGCCTAAATAAGTGCAGTTAACGTAGATATTAAATTGAACAATACTCCCACCATTAGAAATGACTGCTTTACTGTCTTTGTCAGCAGAGTTGTGGCATTCATCCTGTCACAAAGAATAAGATGACCATCTGCACTTCTGCAGTGTTGGCTACCCAGAGTGGATTCAATAAAAGAAAATTATGGTTTTGTGCTTTGCTACAACGAATAACTCATGAACAGGCCTTGCAAAAAATGAAAAAAAAAATAACACTTTGTATAAAGACACTTTATAGGGCATTATAGGGTAGCAGCTGAGCAGCTGCTAGAATGGCAATGCCCCTCAAACATCAATGATCTATATTTAGTATTAAGGTGAAGAAATTTTCCTTAATGTCCAGTCTGAGCCTTGCCTGGTGCAGCTCTATGCATTCCCACCCTACCATTGGTACCATGAGCACAGCCAGCACCTCCCTCTGCTTCCCCTTCTCAGGGAGCTGCAGGGCAGTGAGGTCATCTCTCAGCTTTCTCTTCTCCAAATCGGGCATCCCAAGTGTCCTGAGCCTCACCTCACAGGACATGGCTTCCAGTGCTTTCACCAGCTTGTTGCCCTCCTCTGAATACTCTCAAAGACCTTAGTATCCTCTTTGTACTGTGGAGCCCGGAACTGCATGCAGTGTTGAAGGTGAGGCTGCACTAGCGTTAAACATAGCAGGATATTCTGCAGTAACGTGTTCCTTTAGACTGAAGAACTATTCTCTATCTCCTGAGAATCAGAAGAAGGCAAAGGCTGGCCTGAGGAACCTCTGGGTAATGGTGCCTTTCTTTCTGGGTTTGAATATGCTGTATTGGAGACATGGATTCACTGACCAGCAGGCGCATCACTGTAGGACCTCTGGGTACATCATTTTTCAAATAATAAAAGATTTTTCAGTAATGAGGAATCTAAAATCAGCTGAAACCTAAGCAAGAGAGTAGGATTTTTGGTCTCCTGAATCAGTTCTTCCTAAAGGCAGTTGATTTTCTGGGTTTTGTTTCCTCTTTCTGACTGAATATTTCTGGATCAGTGACTAAAGCTCTGGTGCATTCTTCCTGGCTTAGTTATTCTTAGTAGGGATGTACTGCATGCATGGCTTTGCAAAGGAACAGAAATGCATGCCAAATGGAAATGGAGTAAATACTGTGGAAACTGGGTTTCTAATGAGAGTTTTGACTGTCATCTCATAAATGTTTATTGGGGTCTAAAGTATAGTTGGTTATCTTAAATCTAATAGTAAACTAAATAAGTATAAATCAAAGAGTTATTTTAATACTTTAAAGTCTATTGATTCGATTTTCTTATATTAATAGGTAAATAGTGGTTTAAGGCCAGATTTTGATCTGAGTTTAGCAGGAATACCTTTAGGGGTCTCTGATGAAGTCGGGTGTAATATGGATCATGCTGTGGCTTCATAAATTCAGAACTATACTCCTATCTATCTCTTTTTTTAATCTTACAGTCTCTGCTTAAATATTATGATAATTGCTAGTCAAGAAATGCCTTCAGGTGGATTTTCCCAATGGACTCAGCATGATGTCAGTGGGAAGAGTGCTTTAGAACAGCTTGAAAAAAATATTGAAAAGGACAATAATCATTGAAATTTGGTTATCTAAAACCACTATTGTGTGCTGTGGTGAAAATGGAGGAGCAGGAGGGAATACTTTTTTTTTAATCTGAGGTTATTCTTGTTAATCAATAAACGTTTGGACAGTATTTTTTCTTTAAAGGGCCACTAGATGTCAGCATATATCCAGGCTCGTGTAACTGGACCAACAGCCATCTGGTAGTAAAAAAACCCCAACCGTATGCCCGGTAGTGATATAGACCATCATACAGTCATTAGCCAAAAGTATTTTGTTTGACTTCATAAAACTTTCAAGAACCCAAAACGCAGTAGTGACTGTTTTTGATATCAAAGTAAGAGGACTTATTATTACTTCTTGCACTTGTTCTTATATTGCTTACTATGGTCATTGTCACCTGCATTCTGTGCATGGTTCTTCAGGAAGCACTCTTCACATAGAATTCTACCAGGTACAGGTTTCTAGCAATGGTTCTACAGGTATTATATATGAATATTTCATGGCCAAATTCTTTTGGAAGTGGGAAAACAAACAACCCAGAATTCTAAGTAAAACTTCAAACATAATAATAGCATAATATAATGTGAATATGTTCTGTAGTATCAAGCAAGAAAAAGTATATTCTGAATGTGCTCAACTTACCTGTAGTGTGTTTGAAAAATAATGAGAAAAAATTACGGTATTACGCATTCAGCCTGCTTAAAATGCATAGATGCAGTTCACTGCTTGCATTATTTTTAAGTTGGATCAAAAGCCTTCTTGATCAATTTTGCCACACAGTCGTAAGGAGTAGATTATAGCCACATATGTTTGCATGTTGTGGATTCATTATTTAATATATATCTAGATGCAGTGTCAAAGCAAGATGAGTTTTGGTAGTTTTGATAGGTAATCAATTTTTTACTAATTATCCATAGCTGCAGGACAATAGTATTTTGGAAAATTAGGCATATGAACTGAAAATGTTCCTTTAAACAGCTTTTTTTTCCTAATACAGTGGAATCCAGGGTCCTTAGTTATTCTAGCAATTCAAACAGACACTTCAACAACTACTGCTAACAGGAGTTAGAGGACATAATGTCACCACTGAGTTAGGGAAGTGCAGCACAATCCCTGCAGTGCTCTCAGCCCATTAGTTATGAATAAAAGGCCCCACACTCACCTGCATCAGAGACATTCAGCTGAAGCATGCATGCCAGTGGCAGAGCAGCTCATTTCCTATCAGAGACTTTCTGAATTGCCTACCAAAGGGCATTAGATGGGGTGAATCCAAGTCTGTAACATGAAGTTACTATGAAATGACTTGTCCTTTGTCCCGTGACCACTTTACTAGTAGTAAATATACTACTAGTAAATCCACTTAGCATATTTCATAGAATCATAGAATCATTAAGATGGAGAAAGACTACTAAGATCATCTAGTCCAACCATTTGGCCTTCCCTATCCCATCTTGCCAAGAGTTTGCAGTGTATATTTTCAGTTGGTGAAAGGCAGACCATTCAGCAGGTTGTCAGGCTTATGTGCGTGCTGTAATCAACTTCTCCCATGAGATCTGTGTTGGTCAGGGCATCAGCCTGTGTCAGGAAGTGCTTTATCCTTGCAGTATTTCAAAGCTGATAAAAAGCTGAGCAAGTACAGAGAGGAAGATATGCAGAGTAAGGGGAAACTTGGAGTCAAGCGAGATCAAGTCTGTTACCATATTTTGCTCACAGAAAATATATCCTATTGAACTACGAACTTGAGTGGCTCACCTTATTCATACAGTGCTTAAGGCAGGTTGCCTAGCAGCAGAGATCTTAGTAGAATTTAGCCACAAACAATTTCTTGCTGTCTGGGTCTCATCTGTTATTAAAATTTAGGATGCATAGGAATTTCCATGCAAAAGGTGTCAGAGAGTATGGTCCCTCTGGACCTCCTAAAGATAGTGTAAGTCTAGGTAAATTGGCTTTATTGCTTTCAGAAAATGAAGACAATTTGGATTGCACACACCACCTCATCTTTTTCTAAGGTGAGGGAAAGGAATTGATCTGTTTGTTTAAACAAATTGCTGTAAATTCTGCCTGTTTGAGCAGGGTAAATAATGGTGAAAGGTGGAAAGGAGTTGAGGGGGAGAAACTGTTTGGTTTAAAAGTAAATTTCATTGTGACTACTTGCAGTCTTCCTATCATGTGAATACTTGAGAAATCTGTGAGGAGTCTGCAAGAGTAAATATGATTGTTGGAGTCTGTTAGAAATAGTTTGCCTGACTGAGATAAAATCAATGACTTTTATAATTAACCTGACTTGACACCCTGATCTAAATTAGCACAGCCATCCATGTACAGCTCTGTTCCCTGTCCCAAAGCTGAATCTTTTTGTCAGCAGTGCTAATGAAGAAATGATGGAACCCATATAACCTGTCACTGAGTAAGAAGACATTCAGAAAAAGTTTCCAAGGCAGTCACTCTTTCCTGTCACTGCACCATCAGCCTAGAATGAATTGGTTAGTTTTTGTCTCACCTTCTTCTCAAATGTGGCCTTTTGCTGTGGATGTTCTTCACCTCTAAGAAAGTCTTTGTCTTTTTGGAGTTTAAATCTAGACAGATAATGCTCACAAATTTTAAGCTTGGTAAAAGGTAGGGTGATTGTTTTTAGTGTTAATGGAGCATGTGGAAACATTTTCATTTATATTTGGTTCTAGAAGATAAGCTGGTTTTTACAGGTGGAAACTTGCATATCTTCATTATATTCTGTGCTGTAAATTAAAATAAAAAGAAAATACGACCAAATAGTTCTGTGAACTACTCTGATGTGATACAAAACACATAAGTACATTATTTCTTAGTATATATTTTAACTCATAAGATGCCAGCAGCCTCAAAATCTGTTCAAATCTGCCCTTGTTGCTGATTCAGCCCTTTCCTTGTAGAGGGTCTCTGACTTTTTGCTTGATATCACTTCCTTGGTACTCAAATGCTATGTTCATCTTTGTCCCATTTCAGTGGATAATTGTTGGTTAAAAATAAAACCAAAAATGATTTTTTCCAGCAATTCTGCTTAGGGCAGAAAAATACCTTCCTTCCTTCCTGAGTGAAAAAGATTATAGCAAAAGATTTCGCATTCACATCTTTAATGAGATGTAAATCTTTACTCTCCTGTTTGTAACTTGGATGTAAATAAATGGTTCAGGCTGTGCCAGTACCTATTTCATCCCATTCCTCAGTTCCCTTTCCTGCTGTAGATCTCTTTACACTTGGACACAAAAAGAAAATAAAATAGTAATTTTTATAGAAGTTATCCTAATTGGTGAACAATGGGATTTAGAAAATGCACAAAATCATGCTAAAATACACATTTCTAACAAAGAAGATAATTAATTTTTGGAAACCAATTAGATACGAGAGCGGTGAGTTCTTGACAAATGCTATTTTTTTTTTATTTTTTTTTTTGAAATAATGGTTTGATATTTTCTTTTGAAATATTTCTGATCCAGTAGCACAAAATCTTTGGACTTGAAGCAGGAACTGATAAAGAGAAACGTTATGACGTGTAATATTTTGAAGTTCATTAACCATTAGTCTGTCTTCATTAGTCCATTGCTAAGACGAAATAGTCGAATAACAGCGTCCTCACCTCTCCATGTCAAAATGTTACTGGGAAACATCAAAGGAATTAGTATATCAGAGCTATGTGACATTATTTTTCTGAACTGAAAAAAGTTATCTATGTAGATCATATTCTCTTTCTATTTATGGCTTTTTGTTCTTTCCAAGATTCATAGTTGCTCTAAGCAGAACCAGTTTCATCAAGTACCCACCATGGCCAAATTTCTTTGGATAAGTCTGTCTGGGCAAGCTGTGTGATACCTGATGTGTTTATAAACCCTAAAAATTCACTTGTCAAGACAGCCAAGGGCTGAGAATGCTTTCATGTACGGAAGCAACATCGAAAGTCTGCAAGTTGAATGATGGTACTAGTGAATCCGTAGTTATTATTCTACAGTAGTACATGTAGCTTTAAATGATGAATCAGACAGAATGAAGCTGGCCCTTAAAGTGCACTTCATGTTAATTGAAACCATGACTCATGTATTTGCATTTTTTCTTTCTACAAAGAATGTTTAAGACCCTTTCTTCCTTTTAACATCCTCAAATCTGTGTCTAGCTACATATCACAGAAGCTACTGGTCACAATGGCCAATTTGATGATGCTTTAGTCTGGTATAGTTTATTGCAGTCCGAACTCCTTCAGCTCAAAAACTTACCAGAATTTTTGGCCAGCCTGCCTTTTTGTATCACAGTTGGTAACCAGCCTATGGAGTAATTATTTAAAAGACTTGCTGTGGAAGGAAATGAACATCTTTGAGACCACAAGAGCAGTACAGCCTGTTGTTTAGTTGCAGCAAGCCCAGGTCACTTGATCATTCTTTTTGTCAGTGGTTGCTCTTTGCTGGGGAGGGACAAGGTTGGGATCTTGAAGTTGTTTTGGCTCAGATGTTACACCTCGGGTGAAAAGTGTCTCTTTGCCCAAGGCCTATAGTCTGTTTATTCATCATACATACACATCAGTGAAGTAAAAGGTAACCAAAACCAATATTCTTTTCTGTACTTCTCCTGTTATTTTTTTCTTGCTGATAATTTAATAAGAATCAAGTCACAATGGGCATACCACACAACACACACACAGTGTAGTGTTTGCTGTAAATACATGCAATACATTACAATTTTGGGCACAGAAATCTTTCAATTTAAATAGTAGATATCTTCACTGTGAGAGTGACACTGGAACAGGCTGCCCAGAGAGGCTGTGGAGTCTCTTTCTCTGCATACATTCAAGATACACCTGGACACTTTCCTGTGCGACCTACTATAGGGAATTTGCTTCAGCAAGGGGGTAGGACTAGGTGATCTCCAGAGTTGCCTTCCAAACTGTATGATTCTGAGAAAATAAGGGAGAGAAACAATGGCAAAAGAGTCATAGAATTGGTTGCATGTTACCTGTCGGTCAAGTCCTGTCTCCATGAAGTAGGAACAGATTGGCTTGAATTTGGAAAGTTTGAAAGCCTTGCAGCAACTGATTACCTTTGTAATATGTATCTTCTTTATTCCCTAGAAAAATAAAATTCTTTTTGGTAGCTTTCCGGTTTGAAGATAAAATTTTCAGCCAAGTTTTGCAGCTTGTTCAAATGGCCTTTATAAAATTTTTTCCCCCTGCTTTTCTATTAGCTCCTAAAAAACTAAATAAGCTAAGAATTAATTTGGCCCATTAACTATTAGAAGATTAATGCTTTTCTCATTTTTCTCACAACTTAGAAGGTCATTACATTGTTGCATTATAGTCATTCCACTTAATTCTGCTTTTCATGTCAATTTTCTCCCAGCATTAATTTTGCCCATGTTGTAGACTTCAGCTTGGGACATATCTCACTGCAGTCCATTATCTGACCAGCGAAGCTTGCAGCAACAGGGAATCTGACTTAATTGGAACAATTCATTGACGCAGAAAAAGTACATGTAACTTCTTGCACTAACTATACCTATTAAAAATGCATAATTATGAAGATGACAAACTGTCATATATTTTTTGATCTGAAAGATTTCCAGAAGCTGACAGTGTCAGAAAGTAGAAAGGTTGAAGCCCATAATTCTTCCCTTGTTGTCTTATGGAATAGGTGTGTAAAGAATGACTGTAAGGGAAGCATTGGGTGAGAATTTTTAGGAAGCTTTTCAAAGCGATCAGTGAAATCTGATTTAAGAGTACCACTTCATTCTGCACTTAATAGTGTTCTCCAAACGTATTCCAGTATGCTTCACAAAGTTAAGTAATACAGATACTGAGATAAATAACAGCAGAAGGAGACAGTCAAGGGAAGTTACAGGCTCGAGGAACAGCTGTTTTCAGCTGAGATTTAAGGTGATACGGCAAAATTACAATGCATTTATTCTATACCACATAACATTGTTACATGACCAGAGGTTTTCAGCAGACTCCACCATACCTGAAAGCTGTTAAAGAGGCAAAGTTAATCAGACAAGAAGAGTGGTTGGAAGAATTCAATGACCTGAACCCTACTGATACAACTTCATTTGAAACTGAACCACACAGTGAATCAGGCTTAGCAAAAAAGACCAAGTGCAATGTGTCGTTTCTTTTTCTCTTTCTGGCCTCGCTTGACTAAATGCGTGGGAGCACTTAGTTCTTTGTGCTCCCATCTGAAGGATCTCATGTGAGAGTCCAGCAGTAGCCACTCCCATCTATAGCCTGTCCAGTCACATAGTGCAAGCTCAGGCAGTTTGTTCTTGGAGTACAGTCCAAAATTTGACTGTCCTTGGAAGCTGACAATGGTGAGCTTTGCCTAATCTTATTTTCTTGATCCTAATACCATAGCAGTTCTCCATGTCATCACTGAGCAACATTATAGAAACAGAAAGTAAACTTCAGACTAAAAAATAAAATTGAGTTGCACCAGTTTACACTTACAGAGAAGCTGCCTAACACAGCTGTGTCTGATCAGCACCTGTGCTCTTAGCTTAGATTCAGATAATATTTAAAATTTTGAGTAGTGTGTGGAAGGAGAATAGATATAAGACTCATCTGATTTTTTTTTGTAGGTATAGTATTCTGCTATTTAGATTTCACCACTTATATGTCTCTTATTGATCAGATTCTGTTAAAACAAAAAGACTTATCTATACCCAGTGTATATCCAAAATGCATACACTTTGGATCTGACACAGTTCAGGCAGAGATGTGATATCATTACAATACCATTTCCCAAGTCTGAAAAAACACAGTGCTATAAAAGTGGCATTCATTTTAGCAGTCTCATTTTTTTCCTGCAGGGATGTTGATTTAGTTAGATCCTTAACTGGCTTTTCCCTGTAGTACCCTCAGCATCCCAGCAACAAAAAGCCAGCTGCTTTTTTCAGCCTCACTTTTACACTCAAACAGGAGTCATGCTGTGCCCAGCATCCTCAGGGCTCACAAGGAAGGCATGTGAGCCTGTTCAGCCTACTTTTTAGGGTTTGACTATCTGCTTTGGAAATCAGTATCAAGATTCACCCTATGCTACGGTACATACATGCATTGTTCATCTGCATGGGGCTTTGAGCAACCTGGACTACGTTACTCTGACTATAGCAGGGAGGTTGGAATTAGATGATCTTAAAGATATCTTTCAACCCAAGCCATTCTATGCTAAAGGCAGCTGTCATGGCGTTACCCATAATTTTCTCCTTTAGCCACAACAAAAAACACGACATACACTCTACAGAAATTTGTGGGAAAAGAGCCCTCTCCAGTTCTTCTCAGTTTGGAACCTGTAAAATACTGAGCAAAGTAACCTAATCTGCTGTTATTTTTTGAGACTGATATTGAATTAATGTCAAAGACTAATGGGTGAAGGATATAATCATTACATTTGATGAGGATCAGAGAAGAATGCCTGTTTTTGTTGAACTCAGCTGCTGCTATTAATGTTGAACTGGAAATCAGAATTTGTAAAAAGGAGAACGGCTCTCTGTATGTATTGATCTTTTGTGAATATTCACTCCTAAGCAACACAGTGTTTGATATGCTCTGCTTTGTCACTCCTACGGTAGAGCCTTACTTATTTAGACCTTATTAATTAATGGTTTAATCTCTCTGTGGTTGAAAAGATCCATGGATGAATTTGGTTCATCATCCCTCTTGTATCTCTTCTGTCAGGCTTGAATATAAATAGGAAATGGGTGTTGGTCCAAAAGTCTACAGTGTAATGATGGAGAACACAGTGTTGTAGAGAATTTTCTTTTAATATTACAGTTAAAAGAATGACTGTGTAACAGAAACCTGTTTAAAAATGATTATAAAATAGAATCAAAAAGATAATTGGAATGGGATAAAAATCACTGCAATGCTAAACGGAAATGTCTGGTATACTTACAAAGAAATACATTAGCAGAATGCATTCCGACATCGCTTCTCATTGCCCAGTATCTCAAAGTCTAACTTAGGAAAGATATGAAGAAATCAGATAGATCTGTAATCCATAGTTTTGAGAATCAAATAGATAAAAAAAATGATGCATTGCAAGTAAATGTTCTACAGAGCATGTAGGTGAGAATAAGCTTTTAATGAGCATTTGCCAGCAAGTGTGATGTTGAAATACACACGACGGTAAGCATTTTAGAATCCATAAGTGTTTCTGGGCTGCATTCCTGTAAATTAATGGAAAAAAAATTGACGTGTGTCTGGTGTGCATTTGGCCACACACAAAGTCATCTACTGAAAGCAAGGTCTTTGGTATTATTAGATGCCTGTATTTCTAAATTAGCTCTTGTTAGAAACCATTCCAGCATGGAACTTGTTAGGTGAAGGGAAGTGAAGATCTGGGGAGGAATGTGAACTACATGTTTAAGACTAGCATACAGCCCACAGGTTGTCTGACACTCCTGAAGAGGTAAATTCTTTGAGGTGCGTAATGAAATGAAGGTGAGATTGACTTTTTCAGACCTTACAGGAGAGTGACTGTGAGGACAGTAAGACCACTTTTCTATATCTGTGTTGGTGGCAACAGTGGGAGGATGGTAATGGAGCTGAACACAGTGCTCACTGAAGCCTGTGTGCCAAAAACACCGTTTGTCAAAGATACCGTTTGCAAAACAATTAAATGGATATTGAAAGCATAGTTGTGAACAACCTGTATTTTTAGTATCAAAAAAAAAAGGATGGAAAACTCTTTTGCCTACACATAATATATGTAATATACACTCCTTCTGGAAATAATTATTGTTTTCTGAAACTACTGCAGAGTTGTATGCTGCTGTGACTGAAAAGAGAGAACTTTGTGTAACGTTAACATCAGGAGATACAGATTCTAGTTCCAGCCTCTGCAAGGAGTTAAAATCATTCTAATTCCAGCAAGGCTTAGCCTCCCTGTCAATGCTAGAATGGCTTTTAAACTGCTTTGCCCTCTCTTCAATTCCCAGCCTAAAAAGACCAACTTTTTTTTTTTTTTTGCAGGACTTGAGGAAGTAGACACCTACATTTATTTCTTCTGGTGTGAAATCAGATAGAAGATAGCATGACTTTTCTAAGGACTCCACTCACTTTAATGTGTCTAGTAAGAGGAATGTCAGTACGTGAAGGAAACACAAGGTAAACATTTTATGACACCATTAAGCTATATTTCTGGATTCACAGCAAAATATCAAAGCTTGCTTTCACAGTGTATTTTATTTTTCCCTGTATGTCTTCCTTAGCAAGAAGATTGCAACTCTGTGGTACATACGTAAACAACTGCAACAAAGGTCTACAGTGATCTTTAACAAGTGCCTAGATCTGATTTCACAGTCAAGGTACGGATAATTTTGTGTCCTTTTGAAGGCTGAATATAGAAAGTACAATGTGAAAAAAATGAGTGCTGTTGTGCCACAACATAAATTGGTGAATGTGTCACCAATGCAACCTTGGGTTTTAATTATGTTGCTAAAAAGTAGACTCAGCGAAGCACTCTGGAAATCGAAGTGATAGTGTGTGAGGTATCTTACATCAATGAGGAAAGCTACCAGAGACAAGCAAGTGGGCCAGTACTATGCCAGCTTACTGGTGTCTATTGACGTGTGCCTGGTTACCCTGGTACCACAATGGTCAGGCACTGAAAAGGGCTGCCCAGGAAGGTGGTTGAGTCACCCTGGAGATGTTCAAGAAATGTTTAGATGTTGTACTAAGGGACTTGGTATAGCGAATAAATATTGGTGGTAGGAAGAAATATTGGTGGGAGGTGTACAATCAGACTGGATGATCTTGGAAGTCTTTTCCAACCTTGGTGATTCTATGATTCTGGGATTCTGTATAAATAGACTCCAGTGGGATGGATGGCCTTTTACTTGAATATATTTCTTTGTCTCTTATGTTGTCCCTCAGCAATAATATTTGGATTTTTACAGACCACTGGTTCTTTGGCAACCTTTAGGTATTTTATTGATTTAACATTTCTTCAGAGGCACAGGGAAATATATGACTCATGGACACTGTGAGTTTTTGAAAGCTGGTGTGGAAATGAGGGGTATGTTGCCTGGTTCAAGCCCTGCTGTCTCTGGAGTTCATTAGATATTGTAAGATATTGTTTTATATACAGTCTATATTCCATTTATGAGCTACACATTTTTTCCCACACTTGTTAAGGGTGCTGTTTTACGCTGACTTCAGTGTATATTTCAAACCCACTTGCTGAATTGAGTCATTTCACGGTGAAACAGGGTGAATACAGGAGAAATATGCCTTCGTTGGGACACTGTGGTTTAGTGTATCAAAACAATAAAGAGCGAGGAACAGGTTGGAAGAACTTTGAGAATCCATTGTGTTTATTACTTAAAAATAATGAAGCAAAATGTGGTTGTTTGTGCCCTCTGAATGCTAATCTGCTCAGCTGTTGAAAACACGTTAAAAGATGAGAAGTCTCGTGTGCCATTCATCTAACCATATGGCTAGGTGGCGGGCTACTGAATCACAGGCTAATGAGCAGGCAGGGCTGGGGTTTGGTGCACAATTGAATCGAGTTCACGATACAAGGGTTTCAGAAATAGAAGCACAGACCTGAACAGCCAAGTCTCTGTTAAGGAACAAGCTAGATACAAAGCTCCTGAGCATACAGTAGGATTCACTAACCATTCTGTGCTGATGTCTAAATGTAGCTCTAACTCTAGCTTCTATTTCTGAAAGTTCTGGCCCAAATGGTCAGGAGTTCTTAAAGAAGGGACAGAATGTGTAGAAGATGAGGTAATTGTATTCACTGTCTTTTGCTGGATGGTTTATAATGCCAGCATGTCAGGCTAAGCATCCTTCAGCTCTTGTTTCTGTACATCTATATCTACCAGAGAAATATGTAATTGAAAGAGGTCCTATTTTCTCTCTCTCCTCACACTTGCCTTCTCTCTCCAGGTACCCCCACAGGTATTAGCACTGCAGCAACCATAATTGCTTCATGTTCTCCATTCCACACCCTCTTCTTTCCCATTGCAAAGATATTGCAAGAAGACATTTGATGCGTTTAAATTTGTCCCTTGTCCACTGACTCAAGAAGCTAACAGACCACGCTGCATGGCAGAACCCTTTCATATCATGCAGGACATAGTTCAGTGACGGGATTGAGTGAGCGGGTAAGGAGATTGGGGTCAGCGCTTACTGGATTTGGTGGTGGACGCAGGAGCTGTTGTTGTTGGAAATAAGCACATAATTAGCAAGATGTCGAAATAGCTCCATGTAGAAACAGAGGGATTTCCAAAACTGATGGGGCACTTTTGCATTCAAGCCAGCACTAGCGTAATACATACGGAAAGCAGCTGGCCTTTCTGGGTCCTGGCACGAGCTGCAGATCACGAGGTTCCCCTCTTACATAAGCAGACCTACTGTAACACACACGGCTTGTTTCCGAGGAGCTCTAAATAGCTGGGTCGGAATAGCTCCCATGTCACTCTGGGTTTATGCTGACACATGATAAAGTTACACTGGGATAAAAATGCCATGGTAAATCAGATTGGAGCACCCTAATGACTTCTGTATGTTTGCTTAAACCCAGATTGAGGCTGGTTCTACAGAAAAGCAGGGTGAAATAAAGTCTTCCTTTGTCTTCGTCTGTGTTGTGGCCAGATTCTGTAGCCAGCAAGGACTGAATGCATTGAATAACTGGCCAGTGGGATGGGAACAACTAAATTTCTCAAAAGAGAGTCTGTTGAAAACAAAGTTGTGGTCTCTACACACCTCTTCAGTGCCAGCAGCAGAACTGAAATCTGTGAAAGGCAGTTGATAACACAGAACCTCCAAAGTGCCTCAGAACTTGTCAGAGGATTTCTACCTCAGGCACCCCATCAGCCTTTTCTATCAAATTTAATGTCTTAGAATTGATTCCGATGTTTTATTCTCTAAAGAATGAAGCATTGAGGCAAAAAAAATAAAATACAATAACCAACAGAGTACTCGTTTTATCAAGTAAATGGATAACTGTGACATTTGACATTTGTGCAAGACTATTTCTTGTACTTTTGCATAATGATCTTGCCTCTTAACAAGTTATGTTCAGTCTAGCTTAACAGTTCACCACATAATCATTTTCTGCTTTTTGGAAACATTTTATTGTTACTGATGTTATTATTTGATAGTGCATTTTCTTGGAAATATCAAGTGTGTTATCAAATAAGGTACTAGTTTAGTATGTAACATCCCTGAACTTTATTGAGAAATTACATACTGTGTGTAGATTGTTTCAGTAACCAGCTCTAACCTAAAGGGCAATGGGTTCACTCAGATCAGAGGCTGGAGAGTCTCTGTATAGTTTGAGACCCATATCAAAGTCCCTTTTAGACCTTTTTTCAGGAACTCCTGGATCAATCATTTCTGGCAATGGTACTTTGTGTTCTAGGGCACGTCTTTGGCAATGAATCTGTGTCACCTTACTATAGCTGTCAGACACCAGGCATTTGTCAGGCTCTTTCCAAAGTTAGTGAGGAACAATGAGGCTTCACTACAAAGCAGTTTACCCTATGTATGTATGAAGCTCAGTCAGATGAGTTGAATTTCCCTCTGCAAAGACTGCTTTCAATTGGTGAAGGAAAAAAAATTGATATAAACTAGACATTAAAGATCTAGACAACAGACGTTCGGTAAAATCAAGCCTGGCAGAAGAAAGTGTAGTTCTGTATCTGACAACTTTATCCAGATTCCAGAAGTGATAATATAAATTAAGGGACTTGGAAATGTACATTGTCAATGGTTCAGGAAAACGCAAATTGCTGATGGCTGTCATGGTACTTTCAGGCAGTACCTCTACATGTTAATTCTGTTCTTATTTAAACTTCCAATCCTGGCCCTTGTCAGAGAGAGGATTCTGGCATGAAGGACCTTTTGTCACATCTGCTGTGACTGTTGTCACATTCCTGAATTTCACCTGCATTCATTGTACCTTAGTATTTACTCAGGTGTACTCAAAAGGAAAAGATCTGTGTGTTTGGAGGATTAGTACAAGGACTGTGTATCACTAAGTTTCCTTTTTGCTTCAGATAATCCATAGACAGTGTGCCAGTCCTCTACATGAAGTTGGCATTCGTTTGACAGAATGTGAGCTGGCTTTCTGAATGGAAGAGAAGGCAGAAGGCAAGCAGAAAAAAAAAAAAGGAAAAAGAGAGAGAAGAAGAAAAAGTCTTCAAGTTTTGAAAGCCTGTGACTAGAAAATGGAAGACACAGATGGGTAAAGAAATATTCATATGATAGATCTAGAGAGGCATTAATAAGCATGTGCCCTAACTATTGTATCAAGGTTAAAAGCCCCTGCTTATGCACAAGACAAATCTAGTTCATGTAGCTCAAACACTAGCAGTTCAAACTCTCTCCTAATTACAAGATTTATGCCATTGCCTTTATCCAAAGGGCTGATCTGAAGGAATGAAAGAGTAGTTCAGTCTGTAAGTCCCCTTGCTTCTTGTTCTCATTATCATAATGGTACAGGTGCCAGATAGAGTTGGTCAGACATTTTTATAATTAAAGTTTTGAAATTTAATAGTGAAGTGAATCTCTTACATTTTGGAACCTTTGGTCACGCCATCAAACATCGTTTGTGATCTTCATAATGAAATGAATACAGTGGGGTGCCGAAACACTTATAATAATTTGTCCTTGAGGTTTCTTCCTCTTGATCTCTCTTTCTATTATATAAAATTGCTTTCCTATGGTGCAGTGTTTTGTGAAGTTCTGGAAGTGTGATCTGGTAGTTTGGGTATTAGTACTGAGTTATCTACAAGATGAGTCCAAGTTGTACATTACATGTGTCTGGAGCCTCTTGGAATCTGCCAGCACCTCTGCCACTTGTCCCAGGGCCAGTTAAGAGTAAGGAGCATATTTTGTTTATTTATGACAGAGCACATAGAGCTTTTCATTCATTCAGAACCTGATTTTCTTCCTTTTAGAGTTTACTGGTCTAATTGAGTGATTTCATGTTGAGGCTGGTCTCCTGGCTTCCAATTTGTTCCATATTATCTTCAAGATAACCAGGAAATATTTTAGTTCTGCTGAATTTGATAGGAGGAATCTCAAAAATGCTCCAAGTGAAGCTACAAACATCACTTCCACCCATGACCTCACAGAGTGTCTTATCCTTTCCTCTCTTCCATCTCATGCCTTCTTTTTAAAAAACCTTCATGTTTTCTTGCGTGATTTTTTTTTTTTAATCAGTCTCACAAATGCTTTCTGTGCTTTGCACTCTCTTGCTAAGTGCCCAGTGGGTTCTTTGTCCTGGAGTAGTGTGCTCACTGCCCAGTCTATTCTGGCAGGTGGGGTGTCCTGCTTCAGAGAGAGGTGAAGCAGTGCTGCTTGCCTTGTGCACAGAGATAAGTCATTTCCTTGCCAGTAGGGCAGTGGCTTTAGTGCTCCTTCATCACCTGCCTACTGAGACTGACAGTTTGGATTACTGTGTACATTCAGAGGGATCTTGGAAGAACATAACAAGTTCCCTGTGCATCTGAAGTTACTCCTTTTATGACACTGTCTCCACTAGATAGGCATGCACTTTTTATATGAAGAAAATAAATCAGTATGTGTTTGTTTTGAGAATGGAGTATTGTAGAATAGATATAATTTCATTGCAGCATTACAAACATTGACAGCAAACATCTTTAAAGCAGAACAGAAGGGAAACGTATTTCTTCTTTTTTTCATATGTTCCTGTTGTTTTGTCTTCCATTTGATTCTGCTGCAACAGAGTGAGAGCCTTTGCAAAGCACAGAGGGAACCAGCTCTCATCAGATTAGTCAGCACCTATCTAAGGACTGGGTTTTAATGAGTGTTTTAATGGATTGTTGGGTAAATATTACTTTGTGCTGCTCCATACAACATTATTTTCACATTCAAATCCTTGAAAAAGTATGCTTGCATGCTGACTGGACAAAAAACTGGATATGCTTCTAGATCTATGAATCTTTTACAGTTGCCCTACTGAAGGCAAAGATAATTGTAAAACATCCAGCAAATTTGCTTACCTTTTCAAATCAAAACAAACTAGGAGTCTCTGTTGATTCACAGTTTTTTTTTTTTTTTTTTTTTTTTTTTTGCAGGGGAAATTTTTGCCATGGGTTTTTTTTGGNGTAACTATGTGCATAGGATTTTTGTTGGATATTGTGTTTCTTTTCTATTCCACCTAAACAGACAGAATTGAGAAGGAAGTCTTCTGCAGCAAATGTGAAAAAAACCTGTTGCTTTTATGGTTACGGCTGTACCTGAATACATTTACCATAAAGAATCCTGTGCACTGAGGGTGATTCTGCACATGGGCAATCTTAATAGAAATCCGCAACACCACTCTGGTTCAATATTTTTATTAAAACAAATGTTATTCTGTTTACCTGTAGCATCTCTGCAGTTTTCTTCAGAAGAGTACTCGTATTTATCCTAACCTCCTGGGAGGGAATTCAGCTCCATTCAAGAGTCAGGGAGAGGTACAGACAATCATTTATGTCTCACTTAGAGAGCCTTGTTTTGAAGGTTTAAATGCAATTTTCTACATAGAGATGAATTTGATTCTCTGGTAGCTCTAAGTATGCTGTTAAAATTAGCTATATGTCACACAGAAGGGACAGCTCATCTCATGATCCCTGTGATGTTCCTTAACCTGTTCCACATGAACAATACCTGCAAAATGCCTTTAACTAGAACAGAATTGCATCTTTCTTGCTTCCTTCCAGACCATATTTGGTTGGTCAGAACAATTCTTGAATGTGAATGAATTCATCAAATGATGTTGGCTTAAGCAAGCAAACAAACCAAAATGAAAAAAGAAGTGGAAATACTGACGAGAATAGTTCTGATATTTTCCAAACATGAGGATTTCATCATTAGAGCTTTGATTCAGAAAGGAACTGAGGTACCATTTGGAGCAACAAAGTAAGAGACAATGTGTTTCTTTCCTCCATTAATGGTCCATATTACAATGGTTTTTGCTTGGGATTTAGATAAGGAAGCTTCAAATCCAATCCAAACCTAAATCACAATGGCTGTTCTCACATCTTGGAGAAACCTTTGTTATTCATCTCTAGGGTGCTGCTCTAGGTGCTGACATCCTCCGGTTAAAACATTTGTAATGCACAGTAATACAGAAATATACATTGCAGCAGTGAGGAGAGACCAGATAGCACCCAGATAGCAGTGAGGAGAGACCTGAATCCATCTGCAGTGATTCTTACTGTCCTTCTCTTGTCAAACAATTATTGGAATATATTTCATATTAGGCATGATTTTCAAAGTGAACTTAAAATAGCTGTGTTGAGTTACAATATTTTTATTTCCATTTTTTGGTTTGGTAGCTGGACCAGAAAAAAATGGATATGCTTTTCTTTTTATTGGTGACTCAAGACCAAGAAGAGCTTCATAAGAATATGCTTTTAGCAATATACATATTATTTGTAGTGTTCACTATTAAGTTTCAGAACAGGAAGCTTTGAGCAGGCTAAATAGAAGTTTAAATAGAATATATTATTCAGATATAGCTATTTCAGCTGCAAAGTTAACCAAAGTTAAAACTGATGTAATATGTAACAGATCTTTAATTAAGAAGATTTAGCTGAATCACCTGGACTGCAGGGATAATGGAACTGGCCAGTAAACCTCTTCCTTGAATCAGAAGGTTTTCCAGGAACCTTGGCATGGAAGTGGGCCTGTTAAAATAATTAAGGTATATCAAGTAGTGACAAGCCCTTGGGTTCAATGAAAATTCTGTCATTAAAACAAAAGGCCAGAGGGAGAACTTCTAATATCTAAATTGCTAGCCATCCTTGCTTCAGGTATAGCCCCATTGATGGCTGGGCAACAAAAAGACAGAACTTGGTGCCTGCAAAATGGATCTGGTGATGAAGATTATTGGAATCCAACTGTGCTGTTTCCTTTGTTCCACTCCTATTATGTGGTGATTTGTTGCAGGTTCCCAAGAAGCATTCTCTGTCATATACACTTTGGTGCAGAATCAATACTTTTCATATTGTGTCTATGCTAATTTGCTGAAGTAGGAAAAATTGCATGGTTTTTGCATTTCTTTTTTATGGGAGAGTATTCTGGACGATCTCCAGAAATGTGTTGCATACTGTAGGCTAGTTGCCCCTTACCCAGCCTCTACCCTCAGAATTCACAACTCTCTTCTGTCTGAAAAGTCCATAATAATTAAAATGACACTTCTGTTATCATGCTGGGTAGCAATTGCCCTGTAACTCTCCCATACAAGGTATTCTCTTTTTAAGAGTTGTACCTGCCATCTTAGGTAGGCTACTATATATCAGCTTCCCCTTCCTTGTCTGTCACCTTCAGGAAACCACTTTAAAGAGCTTCTGCTTGAATTGTTACCATTTAATTTTAAATTTTAAATGTATGCTGTCATTTCTTTCTTCACTTTCTTTCTCCTTCCATTTTTCCTCCCCTCCCCATCAAGTCCATTTGTGATGTGTTTGTGGAGTTGTTCTTCTGCTTCATTAGAGCATTGGGTTTTTTTAGGTTAATTTATCTAATTTCCAGTCAAATGAGGACATGGTTCTTGTAAATCATTTAGTTTCTCATTAATCTCTTCCAGCGTTGGCTCCAGTTTTCAACTGTCTTCCTATTTACTATCTTCAGCGAAAAATATCCAATGTTCCCATCACTTGTCACAAGTAATGTCACGGTTGCTGTGGATCCATTGACCTGCATAATCAACATGATTTTTATATTAGAAATCAAAACATTTGCTGCTGCTGTAGAAAGCTGCATCTTAAGTCCCATGCAAGGAAATTCAGTAAATGAAATGCAATAAACAGAAGATCTAAAGCCTGCACTGTTACTTCATGCAAAAACTTATTCATTAGCTTTTCTTTAACAATAGCTATAGAATTTTAAGATGCTATTAGAAGAGAAGAAATGCTGAGAACTACATCTTATGCATTGATACCCCTCCGGCAGAGATCCCACTGAGATGAGAAAGGCGAAGAATTCAGCATTTGTTTGTGGGATGCAAATATCCAGCTGTAGTCAAACCCAAAGATAAAGAATTCCCTGCTGCTATCCTCTACTATAAAGCACTGATATCGCGTCGGTCTTACGAGCTGCTTACAGATATATTGCCAGTACAGGAAGGGTGTCTGTTCACATGGCAAACTGGCCTGAACATGTTATCCTCAAATGAAGAAGGGCAATAGGTAGTATTCTGCATTCTGTGTCAGCATCAAGTAGTGCCCTAGTGGGGTAAGAAACAGATTTAGGATAATTCCGTACTAAAGGCAGTGGCTGTTTTTGTCCAGAGCCGTTACGTGCCCTATGTTTATTAGTTATGTTGTTGAGGTAGAACAGGCCTTACCCTCATGTCCCCTGGCCAAATCTGTCATTCACATGGCTGAGAAAAATTGACTTATTTGTCCCCTAACATTTCTCTGTACCATATGACAGCTTTTCAAAGCAGTTCTCATTGCATTTCAGAAATGCTTGCAGCTTGTTTCTGTTTACATTTATATATGCTTTGTGATCTTTAGATCATTAATCTCAGCTGCTGTTACTATCTTATTTTGAAAGAGACAGATTTTGCCAATAGACAATTGGTTGGTGTCATTCATCCTGTCTTTATCCATAGGCTTTGTGCAGCAGTGACTGAAAACAAGTTCAATGCCATGCTTATTTTAGTTGGCATTCAGTGACTCATCTTCTTCTGACTTTAATGAGATTTAAGGAGCATTTATTATTCTCTGCCATGTAAGAGACAGTCACTTAGCTGAGAGAATGATAAGCATCTTAGGCCTACTCTAGGTAGAGATGTTAGGCTGATGGGATGGATTAAAATGTGTACATGTTTTGTATCTGAAATAGCAAACAATAAATACTGCCTCTTTAAGAAGAGAAGTCCTGCCTGGGGTAGATCAGGCCGCAGTGTTTCTTTGTGTAGCAGCAGAGGCAAAAAATGTCAGAGGAAATGGAAGGAAACTGGTAAACCTTTGTTTATAAAGTGTGCGCCAGTTAAATTGCTGCCCCTTGCTGATCAGTCTAATCCTTTTAATGAGGCTAGGTAAGCAAAAAAGAGGCAGTAATGATGCTGATGACTCAGAGATTTCTCCCTGTGAAAGAAAACAAGCAGAAGCTGCTTGTCTAAACAGCGCGGCACAGTGACTCTCCAGGAGTCCTTTTCACCTGTAAAATGGTTGCTGGATAGCAAGCTGACCAAACTCAGAGGCTCCTAGTGTTCCTGGGCGTAAGAGCTACTAGCATACTAATTAGTATATTTTAAGAGTATGAGTTTTGTTGTCTATCAGTCATCTTTCAGCTTGCACGTGCATTCTTCTTAAGCCTAAATTTATGTCGGTACTTTTGTCTAAGGAATGATGCAGCAGCACGGCTGCTCAGAGACTAGGGCCAGTACTCAGAGGTACTGGGACACAGTGTTCTGCTCTTCCTGATGGGATTTAACCCATCTTTCCTGATGAAACTCCCCTGATATGAGGTTAAGGGACAGTACTTCTACACCCTCTCATCCTCATTCCGGGGTTCTTAAAATTGTTAAAAATTTGGAGGTGGGAATATCCCTTGTAATCAACAATTCCCCCATGGAAATTCCTCTGACATTACTCTCATTGTTTACTGTGACTCCCTATTGCAGAATGCGTAGTCATTTCTTTATACCTGGCAATGAGAACTCCCTGGGGAGAGTCCTGATGATGAGGTGACAGAGTCAGGTTTCTTTCCTTCACCCAATGTGCTATTAATTTTTTATACAAAGGGAAACAGGCTCAGCCGGAGGGATGGTGAAGACATCTGCGTCATAAAATAGCCAGACACTTATGGTAAGAGCAGTTTTCTGAAGAGGTGAATTTGCATGCCACAAGGCAGAATGTGCCTTTGAAAATGTGTTTTGTGTTGCTTCATTTGCTGAGTTTACCACTAGATTGTTGTACATAGAGGGGAACAGTAGTTCATCTGTTAGCTGTGCTTCAAAAAGCAGAAGTGCCACTGTTCCTTTAGACATGCTGATAGACCAGCACCTGGATCACCCACCAGCTGGAACACCAACTGCTGGGGCCCAGCAGGGATTGGCACCATGTTGCCAAATGACTTAAGTATCTGTGTGCAGGACCACAAGTGCTTCAAGCACTTGAAGAGCACTCATGTTTACTCTTGAGTCCCTTGAGGGAGTTGGGGATTTAAGTGCCAACTGGGAAGGAAGGAAGAAGCCAGCAGAAGTATTATGTATCTGAGCTTCAGGGTCGGGTGGTAAATACAAAGACAAGTGAAATGTAGATGCCCTTGCTTTTTTTGTGCATCTGGTACTTAGTAGCTTTATCACTTGAACAACATGGACTTCAGCCATAGCAACCTCATGCCAAGAAAACCACAGCAATGCATGTTTGGTGCCAGCTGCACAAGTTACACAAAGAAAACTATTTGGGATAAGTTAGAAAATCTGAATGATTCCTGCAGGGCATTTTTTTTTTTCCCACCTGCAAGGCTTAATTAGTAGGACTCCAGATTGTAACGGCATAGCGCTTGAAAGCGTGTTGGACTGCACTGAGGCATCGAGGCATGCTTTTTCTGGGATGCTTTCATATGCAAGTTGTTGAAAAATCCAGCAGTATTTGTTCAGACAGCTCCAGGTGATGCACGCTGCTTTTGATATCGCAACTCAGTTTGTTGTTGGACAGAAAGTTCCATGTTGACTTCTTTTCTGCATGTTGTCCTTGCAACAGTTTTATTTTTCGATTTGTCACTATAGGAATCTACATGACCTTTACGGTAATCTTAGATAGTTGCAGCAGGTTCTGTACAATGTATGTTCAAATGTACAAGGTAGGTGAGAATGTCACATGAAGTGCAGAACATCTCTGTGCTTTGCCTGGGGAGGTGTTAGCATACGATGCAGAAGAAAGCAGAATGGAGCCCAGAGCGTTTCGCAGCGCAGAAGGCTAACTGAGCACTTAGGTAGTGTTTTTCACTTTCTATCAATACACTATGAAGTAAAAATGTTATTGTTCCCATTTGTAGTTAACTGCATTTTTGCACATTGGTAAATACCATAATTCTCTTCTGCTTGTCAAGATGTGCTTACCTACAAGTGTGGGGCTTCAAAGGAGGCTATTTAAAATCACAATTTTTCAATCTGGATTGGCATGTACTCGCCCCCCTAAATGGGAGTCATTGAGACAGCAGTTTTGAAATCCTTGTAAAAAACCACCTCTCTCTCCTGATGTGTCTGAGCACTTACTGCTGGAAACCAGTTAAACTAAGGGAATATTTATAGCACCAGCGAGAGAATAAAGTCGGTCTCTTAACTGTGACAGAGCCCATTTCAGTCCTGTCAACTGTCTGCCTTTCTTAGCAGAATATCAGAAAGGAAGTTCTGCTCAGTGGTGGCTTCATGCTGCTCTCTGCTGCTAGCTGATGCTCCTGTCAGTGTCAGAGTAAACTGGTTATTAGGCCCTTCTGTCAGGACTGGCTGCAGCTCCTGCTTTTGATCCCTGGTGCTGTGCATCTAGCATCCACTTGCCCTCTTGATTGTGTAAACCTTTGTGGAAGTTTTCTAGTCAATGTGCACATAGATTTTAAGTGTATGCTAATTTTATTGTAAATTATTAACAGGTGAATACGGAAAGATCTGTTTGTGTGATGCTTTTGATACTGGAGAAATCTGATCAGACGTTTTCCATCCTTGTCCTGTTTTACCCTCTGTGTGAGTATCTCCTGCTTGGCAAGTGGTCTGTGAAATTGAGAACTAGCCCCCTCAGTATTCATGCTGCAAATGCATGAAGGGTGCAATGAGGTTTAGGCAGCTCAGGCTGACTGTTTAAGTTTGTTTCTGCACATCTTGCTCTGTGGTCGCTGTCACCAGTTCCCTCCCTTCAGAGTGGGATGGAGAGGCCTGGGGAACTCTTCTTCAGGCATGCTGAAGAGGGCCCAAAGAACAGTGCTTACAGTGGTTGTATATCATTAAGTAAAATCATAAACATTATTAGGATTATTTTTAGGATGTTATTAGGATGATTGTCCTTAGGATTAAGGGCTGCAAGCTCTTTTACTCCTGATAGAATGATGTTTCTTCTTTTTTATATTAAGGAATTCACAGACCTGTCAAATCTCATGATTTCTCAAGAGGTTCCTGCCACGAAGTCTCATCCTATTTCCTTGTCTACCTGTTCTTTATCTTATCCATTCACTGTGTAACACCTTACCCTACTGTTTGTGGAACCTAGTGATGGAAGATGTGTGTGACCAATGTGACCTATAAATCTGCTGTTGCTCCTGGTGCGTGAGTGGTGGAGACTCAAGGTTACGGTGCTGCCATGAAGCACAGATAGGGTTTCTTGTGAGATCCAGTACTTGAAGGAAATTTCCAGAAATTCCTCAGCTGGAACCAGATCTACTTCTTTCACACACTGAAGGCTTTAGGACTTGAATGCTGACTTTTCACTCAGAGGGTGGTGACACAGGTTGCCCAGAGTGGTTGTGGATGCCCCACCCCTGAAAGCATTCAAGGCAAGGCTGGATGTGGCTCTGGGCAGCCTGGTCTAGAAGTTGGCAACCCTGCCCACAGCAGGGGGGGTTGAACCTAGATGATCTTTGAGGTCCTTTTTTTAACTCAGGCCATTCTATGATTCTATGAATATTGGAGAAGCAGCAGCTTGCAAAGAAAAGATATCAGAAAGAAACACAAAACAAAACAAAACAATGGTCTCCTTCAGTGGAGGCAATGCAAATACCTTCTTTAAGAGACATAGGTGACTCTAAAGCAAAATGTTTGCTATTCTGAGGAATCCAAAGTTACAGTAACAGACAATAGGCACTTCAGCTGAACAGATCACAGAATTTGAGAAAATTACCTATGTCCCATTCCCAGTGCAGATTCCTGCTATCATCTGTTTTGTAGAGAATATAGTTATTTCCCTCCTGCAAATTAATCTTGCTTGTCTGACATATGAACTTAAAAAAAAAAAAAATTTGATTGATTTTTTTTTTTTTCAGGTCCAGAAGCTCTACATTTGCTGACACCCCAGGTTCTTCCAATTAGCTGTCAGAACTTAAATCCGGGCTCTTTGATTCATGACCATGTCTTATTTCCATTATGCCTCAACACTGATACCCTACACATGGAATTCTGGGAATTTGATTCTGAACTTCACAGTCTTGGCCTCTCCTTCTGTGTGGGCATACCCAATGGGTACTATGTCCTTATATGCTCTCAATTGCTATCTCTGTTTAGGGATTCTTGAATGATATTTCTGGAACTTGGAATTTGCTCTTTTGGATTCACTTGGCAGAGAGTCCTGATCTTGGTCCTCTGCCTGCTTCCTTTGGCCTTTAGCCTTTGCAGTGGTATGTTCTTCTTTCCTGAGACCTGTCTTCATCTCAGCTGCCTGGGAGAACTCTGACTTTTCCCATCCTTTGCCCTCTGGTTTTGCAGAGACTGATCTAATTTGGGTCTGCACTGGTATTACAGGGAATTGGATTTCTGAAAAATCGTGCTCCCATAGTTCTCTTTTTTGCCTTTTCCTATCCAAGTATGTGTCTTAGTGCCTCTGCTTTTCACTACCTCTATTTAATGTTTCATGAATCTTTGTATTTAGTCCACAGTGTTTCTTCTACCTGATGATGTTAAACCAGTCAAAAATGTTTTGTGGATTCCTGGCTTAGTTTAAACATTAAAGAACTATCAATATAGGGAACATTTCTGAAAAGTAATATAAAAGAAGTTATATTCTATCCTACTGTTGTTAAAAAATAAAAAATAAAAAGAGCAAACACTAAATACATCAATTGCATTTGAGTGTAGACTACTGGAGCTAAAAATGTCCTTGTTAGATTAAACACTGAGGAATAATTTGTCCCGGGGTCATTGATGACTTCAAAATAGAACGGTTTTAATTTCCCTTCCTTTTGAAAATAAATAAATAAATAAATAAGGTAGGGTATGGGCAGTGACTATGTCTCCAATACTACATAAAATGGGCCAGGGAGCATTCTTTGCTCTTAGGACAAATAGCGTAGCTTAGATCATGTTTACATACTATTTCAGTACTTAAAGGGGGCTTATAAAGACAATGGAGAGCAACCTTTCACAGGCAGATAGTGGTGGGACAAGAAGAAATTGATTTAAACTTAATGAGATTTAGATTAGATTAGATATAGGAGGAAATTCTTTACTCAGAGGTGGTGAGGCATGGGCACCAGCTGCCCAGAGAAGCTGTGGGTGCCCCATCCTTGGAGGCACTCAAGGTCAGGTTGGATGGAGCCCTGGGCAGCCTGATCCAGTGGGTGGCAATCCTGCCCACGGCAGGGGGTTGGAACTGGTTAGGCTTTAAGGTCCCTTCCAACTCAAACCATTCTGTTATTCTATTAAATACTCTTTCCCTCTGAAAATATGCTAGCAGTGCCCAAATTACTTGGTAAGAACAAGCCATTACTGTTAACGTGCTAACATCTACATATCATCAATAATTATGGTCCAGAAATCAGGTCAGTACCCTATCCCTGCTTAGAGTACAGCATATAATTATTAGGATTGAAATTCTTGAGTATTTTAAGTTCTACTGTTGCACATTATAATGATGATCACTGTGACAGCAGGATTGTGATGTGATAATGATTATCAACAGTGCTGACCAGCAAGACAGAGAACATTTGCTATTTATAGCTAACAGTTTTCATTGAGAGTAAACAAACTTAGAAAAGATGTGAACACATTCCCTCTCTAATTACTTCCTTGACTTTGGATGGATTTCATATTCTACGACTATTAATGTGTAAGTGGGGAAAGAAACCTTTACTACCTCAAGAGGGAAGAAAGATGGCCTTTGCCTTGAAAGTGTTACCTCAATTTGAATGCTAAGTAATTTCTTTTTGGACCAAAGTAGTTTATTTCTATGGAAACTTCATATTTGCATGCTGCTGCTCTGAGACATGTATTTGCAGGCTTTTGCCTTGAGGTATCTGTCTTCAACAATGCTGATCATGTAGCCATAATCCTGTGCTTTGGTACAAACCTTCCTTTTTGTTCCTAAAAATGTATGTTTCTCAGCTCAGTTATAAGATGACCTAACATACATATCTCACATAACCTCATCTATTCATTCAATGGTCAGTGCAATCCAGCAACATATGTTAGAATTTTCGCTCATTCAATTTCTGTTGCAGAGAAAAGAATTTCAAGTTCAACACTTGGCAGGTCAGAGATGGACCGAAAAGCATAGTCATAATTAGCATTGCTGAGGTGATTTTCATCCTGTTCATTTTTCCAGCTTGACAGGACAGTACTGTTTCATAGGCCTCTGATCTGAAAGTCATAAGTGTCAAAATGGATCAGTGTTCTCTTCCTCTGTGTCAAGACAATTATCAATTTATTTTTTCCGCTTTTAACCCTCTTACTTTGGTTAAAATACAAAGGGATCTGGGAATTCCATGTGGTTTTTTCTCTCCTAGAAAATTCCAGTTAATATGTTCTCTGATTATCAGAAAAGTTCGTGTATATATTAAACTAGTAGTGTTTGATAGTTTGGAGGTAGGGTTTTTAGTTTAGTTTTGTTTTTAATCTAGGAAGAGGTGTTAGGGAAGAGCTTACTATGGTGCAGATTTGTGTGTGATTGTCTTTGGCTGTAATCCTGCTGCACCTTGATCTTTGCAGAAGCAGTTTTCTGACTGTTGCACAGAGGCATTTAAGGTATAGAGGTTGTTTCTTCACTGTGTGGTGAAATTCATCACACTGACCTCTGTGGTACTGTTGGCCTGCACTCACACATGCAGATGTGAAGATGTTAGCTCAGTGCTCTGCAGAGTCCTCTGTCAAGCAGTGCTGCCTAAGATCCACAGGTTATTATGTTGTAACAACGTTTTCCAGAGCTACTCTGGGGGAAAAGATTTCTCCACTAGGCATGCCTGGCACCTCCCAGCAGCAAACAGGACATTCTGGTCTACCTTTCTCCTCCTTCCCAAAGCTGGCAGATTCCATCTCACTGGCAACAAAGAGAGAGGTTCCCTGGAGTGCAGAGATCACTCCCAGCTCATAGAAACCAAATTATTGGTTTTATATTTCCATCTGTAATCAATAAAATAAAATATATGAAAGTAAAAAGGAAAAGACTGTTGCAGACCAGCAGAGTGGTCCTCTTCTTCTAGCCCAGCTGCAGATCATTTGTCTGTTTGCACAGGTGCATCACATACTAGGAAAATTGCCGCATGGGTGTTTCAGCATGTCTTATTCTAGCATGGCTTGTTTGACCACATCCCCATGGGCTTTGCTAAAAGGACAGTGGGGGGAGCCAGGCAGCACTGAGCTGGAAGAAAGGCTTCACTTGAGGTAATCACGGTCCTATAAGTCTCATTCCATTCCTTAGCCTTTCTCTGACCTTTTTGGACCCTTTTGTCACCTAACTGCTTACCTCCAATAGCTTCAAGCTACTGGGAACACAGCTCCACTTGGCTGGAAGAGCTTGGCCGCTTAAATGAGTCTTCCTTTATGAATGGGAACATAATGTAGAATGCTGATGATTCCCCTGAAATTAAATCTGATCCTTTCCAAGGTTAGCTTTGACTGGTCTAAATGGCTTTTTAATATGTACAGAATGTCAACAATTTGATTGGATTTCTATGTATTTAATATTATGCTTGGATTTTTAATAGGATATAAAATGAAAACCATTAAAGAGAATAGGTCTCTCTGAAAGAAAAACCAGAAACATTCAAATGGCTGCATATTGGGGCCATATCTAAAGGAAGCTGTTCAGAGAAAACAAGATGTTTTTTCTTTTATTTTTTATTTATATTTTCCCTCAGAAGCAGACTGAAAGGTCCACGTTAGCCTATCATTGAGTATCAGAGGGTCCCGATCATGTGCCCACACATTGCACATCTTGGCTTTTTCCTTGCCCACCAGAGTGCATAGCCATAGCAAAGCTGGTGGAGACAGGGGGTTGTGTAGGTAACATCATCTTGACTGTGCCCACAGTTAGGGCAGGTCCAGTCTGACGGCACCCAGGCTGCGTGGTGGGCTGGGGAGAGATGAGTTGAGGAAGCTGCTATCCTCATTGGCTCTGCAGCTGGATGCAGTGATCAGCATCACTGACAGAGCAAAGAGAGGGAACCTTGCCCACAAGCCTTCTTCAACTGGAGCTAGGCAGCTAATTTTCTTTCATCACTGGTAGCTCTACTGAGACTATGACCAAGCAAGGGAATGTGACAGGTGATAACTTATCAACTTGGTAAAGCTGCCAGAACTGTGTATTTGCTGTTCAGGGTAGGCAGTTGCTAAGAAAACAGCTGTAGTGGTTTACAATTGTACAGTCCCTTTGCTGTCTTCTACCCTCCATCTGCCAGCAGTTACTATTCCAGTAACTGGAGCAGCGAGACCTGGCAGAAAGAAATGTGTACCCATGCCTCAGCCATTCCCATTCACACAGTCTGGCACCTTCACATATTCCCACATTCTTTGGTATTGCAAGCTATCAGACACATTGGGAGATAATGTGATTTTGTTTTAAACTTGGTGAGCAGGGCTTAAAGTACCACACTTTGTAAAAGAATTATGTTTAAATTAATTTTAATTTTAAATGTCTTTAGATGGATTTAAAGTCACTTTTGGTTAAATTAACATTACTTCATTGTGAAGTTAAATCCTCAGATTAATATCTGAATACTCAGAAAAGTGAGCTGTTGAGATTTCTTTTCTTTACCATGGAATTATGATTTTGCTTCAGATGGAAGTAACAGTTGTTGGTACTGCGCCATCATAAATGTATGTTGTTTGAATCTTTATTGCACCAGATCAAATGCTTCTATGCAAACCACGAAAATGAAATCCTACAAAATTGCCTTCATTAAGGTGTAAATAAAACCATTTGCTGTACTTACAAAGGCATTCCCAACCTGCTTTTGGCATAAAATGTGTCTTTTACAGTCTATCTTGGCGCACACATCTCCTGCCTACCAATTATGAATGCCTTAGGGTGACCAAGTAAGCAATAATTCCAGCTGCTCCTGACAGAAGAAGACACTGCTGCACTGCATTATTTTTCTGATGAATGTATGTTCCCAATAAGCTGAAACAGGTTTTGGATCAGCAACATCTGCAACAACAGGGATTTAGAAAGTGGGTCAGGTAAATTGATGGAGGAGAATGGGTGAAGGAGGGTGTGTGTGAGTAT
The DNA here is from genome assembly GCA_013399175.1 of Odontophorus gujanensis. Lineage (NCBI taxonomy): Eukaryota > Metazoa > Chordata > Aves > Galliformes > Odontophoridae > Odontophorus > Odontophorus gujanensis. The sequence continues at coordinate 170,875 of VXAB01001337.1, forward strand.
GTGTATAAATGTGGATCTACTTACGTCTTCCTATTTTCCCCCAAATACCTCACTAATTGATTCAGGTCCTCTGACTAGTTTTAGAGGGAGCTTTCAGCATAAAGTGCTTTACTCAGAGCTTTAGTCACCACAGGAGAAAATCTAACTCTGTTAGTAATTGATTCACCTGAGTTGTGTAGGACAGCATTTTTCACTGTAATTCCTATAGTAGTGCAGGGCAGGATCTAGGTAGTACATCTAGATTCTGCCATTTGCCCTCATTACCACTCCTTACTATTGTTTTTGGAATTGCACGCATGGCAAAGACAGTAGATTGTTTGAAGTTAAAAATGTTTGAAATGAGAAGGCAAATTTCAGGAGGGAAAGGACTAATATCTACCTGTTAAGGACTAAAATGACCTATAGAAAGAGGTAAATGGAAAAACTGTGGTGTTTCAAGTCTGGTGTTAATATATCAGTCAACTGGGTGGGAGGATGTGTTGTGAAAACATCTGCAGTACAAAGTTTGATTCCCTGGGGTGAGAAAAGAGATGGTGGAAGCAGCAGCAGCTGCAGTCAGATTGAGAAATCTCTGCTTTTATAGTTTATTTTAACAGCAGTGTTATGCTTATGTTGTGTTGATGGCTCTGGAGACTTTCTAGTTTTCTTTTCAGTGTCCAGGTAGGACAGATTTGGAGCATGCTTCCTGGGAGCTGTCCATGAAGCTGGCTTGTGCATAAACTTGAAAGGGCTGTCTAGAGGGAACAGGGATCTGAAAGGAAGCACCTGGGCCATCAAATATAGTCCTTTGCAGTACCAAGCAGCCCTGTGATAAATGTTTAGTACTGGCAAGCCAACAGAAATGCTACTCTCTGTATATCCCAGGGGCCACAGAACACTACTCTCAAACCTGTAGTAACGAAAGTCCATAATACAAAAGCTAGAGCAGTAAAAACACACCATGCCACAGGAACAGAGCAGAAGAAAATGGGGGCATTACCAGTGTGTTCAGACTTTAAACCATTGGGAGAATTTGACCCCTAAAGAAATTTGGAATGTTCTACAGAGTGGATAATCACTCATGCTATTGATGCAGATCAAAACATTCCAGGCCTGCTCTGCCAGTCCACTCTGAAAGAAGTATTTGGCTCCCAATCTGAAGACGAGCTTAACTTGATGCCTGAGCAAGATGCATCATTATTTGGATTTGTCCTGCATGTCTATTCAGTTTTGGCCTCTGTCTTCTTAAACAGCTAATGGAGTTCTCTGGTAGTATCTGTTATGGACACAAGGATATTGAGACAAACTAGGAGCCAAATGGACACGAACTCTTATGTTGATCCTTTGCCCACCAGGACAGAGGTCTTGTCAAATCTTTTAAATATTGTAAAACTGGAAAAGCAGCAGCAACAAACAAGACTCTGAAAACAAAATAAGCTTTCTTTTTATGATTATTTTCCAGCTAGTCCTTGGTTCAAGGGGAAAGAGAAAGGGCTCATTAGAGAGTAGCACAGGGGTCTGCTCTGTTGACTTTGCTCTGTTGCCACCATATGTGTCTAGCTTCTGTTTCATTGTTGTCTGTAGTAGCAAGGATGTGATAGAAAATCTGCCCTTCCCCATGCATTTTTACAAATTCAAACCCTCGAGGTGGGACTGCTGTCAAACTAGGCTAACTTTTAGGCTTCATATCATAAACAGTGATGCTAAATTACCCCATGGGGTTTAAGACCACTGAAAACCATATGTTTCCAGCCTTTAAATAAAGTAGAAGCAGGCAGATGGATAGGCGCTATAAAAGAGAATTCAAGTGAAAGATTCAATCCATTCTTCACACTGAGAGGTTGTATATGGCATTCTGGAGTGGGGCACAGCAAAGAGGAGACAATTCTTCATGGTTATGTTGTACTGGGGCAGAAAGTATGGCACTTCAGCACACAGGGAAGCTGAACTATGAGATGCAGACCTTGGAATTCTCATGTATAAATGGATCACTTGTTCCTAATAGGTGCTAAATACCTGGTATAAAATACTTTAATGCAACAAAACTTCCATATTCTTTTTAGTGCTGGTAGATTCTGGAAGACCTCTGAATGCAGCCCTGTTTATGCCATTTTGCTGTAAGCTTTTTATTGAATTGATTTTTTGGATTAGTAAGGAAGGAAAGACTGACTATCTCTCTCTTTTGATAGCCTATTTTATTATAAAACTAATTAGTGCCTAACTTTTATTGTTGTGAGACTTAGGATACTGAAAAATGCCTCAGAGTATCAGAATTAAAAATGTGAGATTTTTCTAATGATTCTGTGCTGGTCAGACACTTATGTATTTCTTGCAACAAATTTAATTTAATTTTCTATGGAAAACAAAAAGCGATTTCTCTTTGGGATACTTGAAGTTCCATTACTCTGCCTGTTCATACTAGCCTCTGAGAAAATGGGAGCAGTAAACTGGAAAGCTATCCAGGGCTAGACTTGTTAGGCAGAATTTCCTGTTTGCTATTAATAGAGATTTCTGTTTGAAAACTAATGGTGCAGTTAGTGCCATTGATTCATTGACATCTGAAATGAAATTAAAGTATCCAGACTGGAACAAAAGCCCTCGTTGCCACTCTGTCACTGTAAATGAACAGAGTAACAAGAGACTGGGATTAAAAAATAAGTTAATGGATTTACAGAGAAGGGTCAAAAATAATAGCAGTTGTGCCCATTGCTCAAGTACTGTAATAAAAAGCCTTAGTGGGTCATCCTGTACAATTGGAAGTAATCTGAGATGCCTAGTGTTTCTGCAGTGGGTCAATTTATATTAGTGGACTGAAACTATTAATTGAAAAGTTCTAAACTATAGGGATTGACCTTTGAAGAGGAATCTAATAGCTACATTATTAAGAATTATCTATACCAATATAAGTAACTCTATTTTAAAAGTCAATTAAGAATGCTGATTTGAGCTACTGATTTAGTGCTTCTAAATAGCAGTGGGAACAGAGTATGTTTCAGTGATTTTCTTAGTTTTTCTATGTCTCAACTTCTATACTGACACTAAAACCTTTAGAAATAGATTACATACATGAAAGATGCAACATATGTAAAATTGCATATTTTGATCTCATGTTGCTTCTGACATTAAATGTTTGAAATCATTTATGATTCAGGAGGGAATGTAACTGATTTCAACTGAACAATTTTGGAGTATATAATTTAATGGCATCCTTATGACTAAGTGTGTTATGTACCACTCTGTACTGCTTTACATAAGAAGACAGAAAAAGAACGTGTTAAAATGATGCATTTGCTCTTTGTTTAATTTTTACCAGTATGTACATATGTTTATGCATTTTAAAATGATATACTTGTCAGATATTCTCTGCTGTTCGTTTTTTGTTTTTGTTTTGTTTTTTCCTTTAAATGGTACTGGCATCTTTCATAAAACAAAGGCAGAAGGTCATTTTGATTTCTTTCAATTGCTCTGCTGGTGGGTTTTGTACTTAGTGACTCATTTGGATCTGTTCTTTCTGATATGGCTGTACAGTAGGTTTTTTTTTGTAATCTGCATCCTTCTTTGTTGTCAAGCACAGAAGACTACAAAATGTTGTCATCTCTACTATTTTGAGTACAACTGCTTGAGTGAGCAATTACAGTCTGCATTTCTCTACCTGTGAAATCCAAAGAGATCTCAAGAGAAAAGATGTCCTAGTAAAGAATTCCTTAAAAGTTTGAATGGAGTGTGACTTTGGAGGAAGTCAGTTCTGAATGATAAAGTATATAATAGTTACTGATAATAGTTACTGGCCTTCTGTGTACTTCCTGCCTGGGCAGCCTGAGGCCAGCATGCTCTGTGAAAAAGGGTAAACATGACTGCAAGATCCAAAAGACTAGATGTTTTTCTCAAATTTTCTCTCTAGAAGGAGTCTTAAAAATACATTATGATTTGCTGTTTTTAAGAGGACAGTTCGCAAAATCCTAGTATCCTCATTTTTTCTAGTGTTTAATGGTGAAACGAAGATTGACACACGGGCTGCAGTTCAGCTATTCAGTTATGCATGTGTTGGCCAAAGTGAAAAAGCAGCTGAAAACTGTCAGAAGCCCCTCTAGGTTCAAAGTTCTCCTATGTGGTTATTTGTTTGCATGCTACCATTTCCACTCTGGAAACTCTACTTTCTTTTTTTTTCATAAGTGTACTAGTCATATTGCAAAAGTTCTGTAATTATGCACCTCACATCTCCACTCTACAAAAAAGGTGGTGCTGTACTCATTAAGTACATCTTATGTTGCATCAAAAACTTTCTCAAGCAGACCTGTCCTAGCTTTGCCCTGTCAGCAGAAACAGCTGGTGCTTTTAATGAGTGCCTTTGGAGAAATTGTTCTTTCTAGTCCTTAAGCTTTTCTCCTATTTACCTTGTCTTAGGACTTCTTTTTCTTACTTTCTGATTTTTTTTTCCTTCTGTGTAACGATTCTAAATCACTGGTTCTTTCTCAGCCTCAAAACATTAAATGTACTCCAGGTGCAGGATATGGGAATTCAGATCCAAGCTCTCTCAGGAGTGCACTAGCTAACTTATTTTCAGAAAGCTGTTGGAAGTATCCTGATCTTTCTGTATTGTCTGGATGCAAGCTGTTTTCTTTAATCCAACAATAGGGACTTATGAAAAGTTATTTAAGAGCTGAATATGATAAGAGGAGTGAGCTGCTTAGTATAATTCTTGTCCTGAGAGGTGCTTATATTTCTCGTTTATCTCCTTTGATCTTAGAAAAGATGCTTTGTCACAAACTAGCCTTTTTTTCCTCACTAGAAAAGAGTTGGTGGGGAAATAAATGAAAAGAAAAAAAAAGACATTATAGACATTCCAGATATGCACCATATTGTGCCCAGCTTCCAGATGTCTCTGTTTCTTGGTCTTTAGCTTGAATTTGCAATGTCAGCTTGATGCATACATTGCCTATTTGTGGATGGTGACACTGTTCAGTACTCTGAATGCTGCATGAAAACCTGGTGGATCAGGACAGATGTGCCCATTGGTAGTAATAGGTCACTTCGTGTTCTGCGCTGAGCTCTCATATTAAAACTCCTTCCAGTTATCATAACACTATTTGGCATAGCTGTGCTTTTTAACCAACAGTGTACAGAGAGACAAAAGGGCCACTGAACTCCTTCACTTCTGCCTCTGATGCTATGAGAAAGCTGGGAAACATTTAGATGTTGTACTGAGGGACATGGTTTAGTGGGGAGGTATTGGTGGTAGGTGGATGGTTGGACTGGATGATCTTGGAGGTCTTTTCCAACCTTGGTGATTCCATGATTCTATGACATAGGCCAGAGTGCCTGCTGGTTTCATATAGCTAATGTTGTTCTAATTAAAACGGTCCTCTCTTCATTGCTGCATTATTTCTCCTGAAATACAGAGAAGTGCTACGCCACCTGACTGAAATTGTCTCTATAATCTACATGTGGTATTTGCATTATTTAAAACATATAATTGTCAACAAAAATAAAAATAAATAAAATGGTTCTGGGTGTGGACTGATGACATCTGTTACCTTCTTGCCTGCAAATAGTTTTTATATCGCAGTCACTGGCATCGATTATTGTTATGCCTGCATACAGCAGATTTCCTTTCACCTCAGACTTCTTTGTCCGTAACAGGTCTTAGCACACTTATAAGAAATTGTGCCAGGTAATATCAGATCTTAAGAGGTTTTTTTTTTTTTTTTTTTCCTGAATGCAGTTTTGTGATGCTTGATGTACACTGCTTGTTCAAAGAATTCTACATTTGCCATGCACAAGTGACTGTTGGAGTCATTTCATTTGCAGAACTCACAGGTTCCTTCTTTTTTTTGCTAAATAACACTGCTCAGCATGGTTCTGAAATTGTCTGCTGCTTTGCATCCTTCTGAGTGTTGTGTGGTGCATGACTCTGGTTTTGCAACCAAAAAGAATTCATATAAAAGCTGTCTTGAATTGATATAACCTTCATTCTTCTCCTAAAGTTTACAGGAAAAGAGTTACTGCATGATGCTCCTGTTTACTTGAGGTGTTTACATGTTCTGGAGGGCAATGCAGTTGTGTTCTGCTTACATCCTGCAGTATCTGTATGTACTTCAGAGTGTTTCCACAAAGTGCCTTGCACTGGATGGAGCGTTAGACCTGTTTGAGTGCATTTCTTGAGCTTATGCTGTCTTCTGGTGACTGCATGTTTCACAGGACACAAATCTCGGTTTTAGAAATGATATTCATGCATCTCATTTTATGGCTTGCTAATGTGAAAATTACAGCTTTTGCTATACGTGTATTTCAGGATGGCATATACTTAGCCTACTCAAAATTTCCTAGTTGTTGTTTTTCTGGAAAACACAAGATATATATATATTTGTGTATGTGTGTGTGTGTGTATATGTGTATGTGTGTATATATATAGATAATATATACACATATTTCTGCAAAGCACCAAACATGAAAGCTACTTTATGTGGAAAATGAAGAGTATAGGGTTTTTTTTAAAAACTTCTGGTACTTCAAAATGTAAGGGTGGAGAGTTTGCCCTTTCTCTACCTCATCTCCCCTACTGTTGTGCTCTGCAGATTTCATTCTCTCAAAAGTACCTGGTGGAATGAGGCTTGATTCTAAATTATCTACAAAATATTTTGGAGAAGAGCCATCGTGAGAGGGTCTACCTGATGCAGCTTACTCTGATGAGTTAAATCTTGTGTTTTTACTAATAGCATTTTCAGCTTTCATTATCTTAATCCATGGATTTTATCTGCTGACTTCCAAGATAAACCAAGGATCTGTTCTGCCAACACATATGATCATCTATGATAGATAGCCTTGTGCATAGTAGCGCTCTGGCTACAGCAGTGTGTAGCTCCATTTGGGCCACATGCCAAATACCCAGCCTTGAGGAAGAGTTTGCAGCTTGCATTGCGCATTGTGCTACTTTTACTATGTCTTCAGCAATATCCAGGCTTGCTAGCTTAAAGATAGTGCATATATACCCACACTAGTTGCAGTGACCACAGCAGAGCAGTGTCTGGCGTTTCTCTAATTTATCTCTGACCCTTCTTTGTGATCCTGTTTCTCTTCCTGTGCTTAAAGAAGCATGTTAACAGATCTGTGTGTTTAAAAAAAAGCACCTTTGTATATGAAAATCACCCTGTACAAATGAAGTACCCTTCTTAGTCATTCTTCCCTAGGCTTTTCTGTCTAAAACACAATGAATGTATGAATTATATTGCTATTGAAGATTTGAATGTTTTGGTAATGCTGTAAACCATAAAAATGAAGGTTGCTCAATCCTTTCCTTTGTCATCAACAAACTCTTGAGATGAAATTAAGTCTGAAACTTGAAATAACCTCATTTATTCATTGCAATACTTGAACATGATTTCCTTATTGCCTCTGCTTACTCTTTTGTCTGCTTCATTCAAACAGCACTAATCAGTTGATAGTCCTATTTTTAATTTGTGGGAGTGATTTAATTCCTCTGAATTACAGAAGGGGTAAGTGACTTCATAAACTTAAGTAATGAGATTTGTTAAACATTATTAATCAGGAGGATCTTTCCTAGAGAACATATCCACCCTAGGAAAATATCTAATTAAAACATAATGGGTGAAGCAGCTTGCTGATTCCCAAATCCTTCAAGGTTCTTCCTCCTATGAGGTTTTATATTCTTTTGACTTCCACCACAGTCAGCATTAGAGATATGGGATGACCTGGTTTGCCAATGCTAATTAAAGAAGAATGTACAAGTTGTACCTGTTCTTCAAAAATAGTATTACAATTCTAAACTCAGGCGCCTTAGGTAGTCTATTCTTTAATAACATACATAGTGAGGCTTCTTTTATTAAACATGAGAATAATAACAGTCAGATCTGCAATTATCATTATTGTCTTGAATCAACAAAAGTCAGTTTTGAAAGTTTACACGTTAAAGGATTATAAATAGCCTTATTTAAATTTCCCTACATTTTTTACAAGAAGATATAGGTGTAATTTTCTAAATTTAAGAACACAACGTGAGTATATAAACTGTGTCTATTAAACCACCAATAGACTTGCCAGAAATTTGAGAGAGCTTCCATTTGAGCAGTGAATGGGGAGAAAGCTGGTGCCGTGCGATTGCTGCAGTCCAGCCCAGGCCTGTGGTGGAATGGTGGGACATCCTTTCAGGTTCCCTGTGCTTTCCTCCACCTGGATTCTCTATAGCATGTATGAATTTTTGATCTCTGAAGATACTATGTCCAGAAGAAGATGTGTGTGACTCAAAAGAATTACATTTGATCACATCTGATATGATGAATAATATCTTCTAATATCTCTGGAAAGTGTCCTGTAGCCATATTTTGCTGTTCAAATTCAGTATTCCTACTGCTGATTCTGTTGTCTTTGCTGATACCTTTAGGGTCTGAGATTCACCTATTGATGTTTTGTTTTTTCAAGCCTTGATGTTCTGAACAATGTGTTTTGCCAGCCAGCTAATGTAATATTGTTTCTTTGAAGGCATCCATGCTGCAACTTGAGAGTCTAACTAGTTCTTCACTTCGCTGTATAGAATGATCAGCCTTCACCTTTGGTTGGCCTCCAGTAGCACAGCAACAGTATGCCTCTGGGCATCAAAAAGGTAATGAATGCCCTCCAACCTCTTAATGTTTTTTCTTTCCTGTCTCAGTTACCTGCACCAGACTACTAATGTTTGAGTTCCATACGTGATACTGATACCAATAGAAGTAGCCATGACACTTCAATTATTAATGCCCTAGGATCTGATTTTCGGAACACCAGTAATCCTGTGGGTTTTATTTACCCCATTTAGAATTGAGAATACTATGTATTTCTAAAAATGGAGTCCACAGTCTGTTCTGGGGAAAGGACAAGGAACTAAGATGCTTCTTTATGCAGCTTTCAGGTTAGATTTGCAAAAGTATCCAGTGGTTTTGAAAGCTTCTATCTGTCACACCTTCTAAAGGGCCTGGAATTTTTCTAAAAAATTTCAGAAGTCAGAACCATTGATAGGGTGTTAAGGTTTGCATACAAAATTAGGCAAATATATTGGAGTCCTTTCTGCTTAATATTGTTCTCTTGTTTGGAAAACTGTTTATTTATTTATTTTATTGTGGGGTAGTGGAATAGGAAAAAATTTTCATATTAACTCTCAATCTTCTACTTCATTCTTTCTTCCACTGCAAGGAATGTACTTTTGTTCTACTGTTTTTTAACTATTTGTTTGATGCTATTGGTTTTCTTTGTAGTTTAGAGGAGGTTGTGTACTTGATGAAAAAATTGTGTCTTCGTGTAGCAAACTACAGTGAGGGGGTCAAATGATGAGAATAGAAAGGGCTTTAAGGTTCATGTTGCCATATCAACTTTGTGAGTAGAAGATAGAAGATGTAGGTTCACTTTGAAGCAAATACAACAATTTAATTCATCAATGTTTAAATGCAGTTCTCAATAGTTTATGTGCAACACAATTCAGTTGTGTGGTCCTGGCTGCTTTCAGAGAGCTAGGTATTACTTGTTGGTGTCAAAACTTTTAGTCTTCATTGCATTCCACAGCTCATTATGCTTCAGGTGAGGTAACTAAATGATTCATTTACACACAAGGTGGGCAAGAAACATAAATTTTTAAAACTGATGTATATTTACTAGTGTAATATTGTATATAGAATTAATTTTCTGGTTTGTCTGCCAGAGTTTCAAAGCTTGCTGTTTAAATGCACATCACTTAAGTCTGATGGACTGTGTCTTTAGTAGATTCATGCTTCTGTACCTCTGTTCAGCTTCTCCTTAAACTCCTTTGAGCTCCTTTGTGACTCAGATGAATTGAAATATAGTCAGCTTAGTGCACTGACAAATGAAAATAGGTGACTAATGTCAGTTGTCTTTTGATACTTCATACTCTGCTTGCCAAGAATGCCTCATGTTCTGTGATCTGTTTAAAATCCTACACACTTAGAAAAGTCATGTTTTTCACAGAGACTGATTGCAGTCAGTTGTTAAAAGGATATGATCTTGAGCAAATGCTCACCAGTAGATACCCTTTCTTATATTTACTTAGTATAAGAAGAAGTAATCAAGTAAGACTGCAAAGTACCTCTTAAGACATATGGACTGATCTCTTTCTCCTGTGTCATTAAATTTCATACATGTACAAGTACAGAGGTTAGTAATCTGCACTTGGCTAAAACCTGTCTTTCAGAAAGGTAATTTTCCTGGTTAAAAGATATAAAAACATTAAAAATTTCTTATTGCCCTCATGAGCTTGTTCCAGTGAAATACTGTCAATTTAAGAAGAGAAATAGAGTGCTTCATTTGAATTTGTCTGATTTCAACTTCTATCACATCTTCTTGTTATGTTATTCTCTGCTAGATTAAAGAGCTCTTCAGAATTTTGTATTTTTTCTCTATAGAGGTACTTATATGCTGTAATCAAGTCAATCTTTTTGATAGGATAAACAGACTGAGCTGTTTAAGTCTCACTTAGCAGCATTTTTCTTCAATTCTTGGATCACATTTTCAGCTCTTAATCTGCCCCCTCACCAATTTTTCAGTAATTTTTCAAAACATGGACAGGAACACGGTATACAAGATTGGTCTCATGTATCCGTATACATCAGTATATCTGGAGATAAAACTATCTCCCTGCTTCCCACTCCCCTGATACAGATTAATCCTTCTTGTAACACTGTCAGTGAGGATTTACAATGGGTTGGTGACTACAACCCCTAAATCATTTTCACTAAGTGTAGTCTCCCTTCAGTACACAGCACCTACAAACCTTCATGCTCATTATAGAGGTTTACTTAGCACAAATGTATTTTGCTGGATAAGACCCAGTTTGCCACTTTTTACCCTATCTGTTTCTGTCATCTTTGCGCCATTTTCTGATGTGATCACCTTTTCACAGAAACAGAGCCGTTTGATGAAGGTTCCATACTGTCAGCTACATTTTGTAATCAGTCATTTAGACAAATCTTAGTCAATTTAGCATGTGGTTTAATGATATCGTGGGGTACTACGTTTTTCTTTCAGACTATCATTAAAGTCTAAAAACATCAATATGCACTTAGCCAAATGAGCAGTCTCGCCAAAGAGTAAATGTAGAGAACTTTGATAAGACCCAGTCTTTATAAAAAAGACTGGAATTATTTCTATTCCTTTCTTGGAGATCTTTTTGGATTAAATCTGTTATTCACATCAATAATTGACGTTGATCTAAATTTTGCTGTCAGTGCACTTGTCATTTTCTGTCTACAGGTCATTAGCACCCATTTGCAATTTCAAAAGTATTCTAAATTGTATTAAAACACCCAACAGATGAAAGAGCCCCAGGACCTGTCCTGGAAGGGGGATCCAAAGCTATCCAAAGTTGGTGGTAAGGGAATGGTGATGTTTCCTATCTTTCTAAATTACTATCAGGCTAGAGCAGTTCTTTATAGTCCCTATGAGACTGACTACTTGTTTCTGCTGTAGTAGTGAAGTACTTACTAAACATATTTACAATTCCTGCATCAGCACAAAACCACTTTTGAACTACATTTACTGATGGGACAATATAACATTGGGTACTCTCTTATTTCTAACACACTTTAAATGTTTCATTTGTCTTTAGCTGTTACAACTACAGATTCACTCTGCCTAATAACTCCCCTTATCAATTTTTGATATAGTAACTTGTAATTTATATCAAGGGTTACATATATCATTTCTCTTTGCTTTCCATTTTATTTCTGAATGCCACCTTTGAGTTCTAAAGGGAAAGTTACTACCTTCTGGTTACTACTTTCTGTGATTGAAGAATCATGGTCTTTCAGCCATTCATTAGAGACCTTAAGAGAGTCCCTCTTACAGTGCTTTTTTTTTTTTGTCTTGCCTGTTTTCCTCACCATTTTCCTCAGCTTGAGGAAATTAGCTCTTCTGAAGCAGAAGAAATGCGTAGTTTTGATTGGGGCTGTTCTTCATTTCCCCACAGCAAATACAATCAGGCCATGAACACTTGTTCCCAGGCAACTCCTAATTTTTAACTTAGTGATATCTACCATTTTTATCTATCACAGTGAAGTCTGAATACTTATCTCTTGCAGTGAAGGATATCTATAGGACTACAAAATTACCTTGTTGAAGTTATTAATGACTTAGTACATGCTGCAGTTGAAGCTAGACAATTTGTATCCTCACAAACAAGGAAAATGAGGATACTACATGTGAATAAATGTTTAATTCACACCTGAATATTTCAGTAGTTTCCAAAAATTTTTGCCAAACTTTAATCAGGCCTGAATTTTAATGGAGAATGAGCTATGGGGGGCTCTGGTAATTGATTTTGGGACATCTTTAGATTTCACTGTGGCAACAGCACTAACACCTTTTGTCAAAAAGAATTTGTTTTGTTTTGTTTTTCTTAAGGCTACAGTTATGAGGAAATAAAGGGACTAGAATTAGGAACACGTGTGTGGCACTGAATGGCCTTGGTGTCCTGGAATAAACTGGGATAAGGAGGTCAGCCACAGTTCACTCAGAGGCCTGGAAGTAGCCTTTGATGGCTGGTGATGCTGCAGCAGGGCTCTGATAAGCCGAAGCACACTAGCACAATTGTATGGGTTTGGCAGCAAAGCCAGGAGCCTGGCAGGGCCTGACTGTTTGCACTACAGCTCACCTGCCAGTAGGCTGCTTCTTTTGGGGCCAGACTTCTGAGAATTTGGTCTCAAGCAACAGCAATATCCCTCCTTCAAGAAGAAGGAGAGCTCATGGAAGCTAACAGCTCCTTCCTTTAACCTACTGCAGTCTCTCTGATGTGAGCTGCCACAGAGGAGTCATCTCACCAAGGAACGAGCCTGATCTGAATGTTTTAATAGTATTGTAATTCCTAAAATCGTATCAGTGTTTCTTACGTTGATTTAAGTAGAGCTAGATGTGGATGCTTCAGAAGAGCCTTTCTAACTTTGTGGAAAGGTCCGAACACCGAAACGAAGGGACAGCAAAGCTGTGAGGGGTCTGAGGTCTGGAGCACAAGTCTTATGGCAGCCTCTGATGGAGCCAGGATTGTTTGGTCTGGGAGGAGGCTCAGGGTAGATCTGATTGCTTTCTACAGCTGCCTGAAAGGAGGCTGAGGCAAGGTGGGTTTCAGCCTCTGCTCCCTGCTAACAGTGATGGGATGAGAGGGGATCGCCTCAAGTTGTGCCAGGGCAGATTCAGGTTGGATATCAGGAAATGTTTCTCCTCGGAAGAGCGGGGAGGCAGTGGCACAGGTGCAGTCACTGTCCCTGAAGGTGTTCAAGATCCACGTGGATATATAGGCACTGAGGGACGTGGTTAGCAGTCATGGTGGGGAATGGGTTGATGGTTGCGCTAGGTGTTGTAGAGGTCTTTTCCAACCTCAGTGATTCTACAGTCTAGCTCTAGATTTAATTACAAAGAAAATAAATGGATATAGCGAAGCTCCCTACAAGCTACTCCAGGTAGAAGTGTGGGCAGCCTCTGCCACTGCTCTGCTCCCAAGTGGGCAACAGGTGCCTGGCGCCAAGTCCACCCCCTGAGGCTGCTGCCCCGTCGCCATTTTGCCCCCACCCGGAGGAGGCGGCGGCTGGCGCTGGGCCTGCGGCGCGGAGGGTATTAATAGGCGGCTCGGGGGTG
>VXAB01001337.1:184528-200577 GCA_013399175.1 Odontophorus gujanensis
CTGGGCGGCGGTGGGCGTGCCGGGCGAAGGCTCTGTCTCGATCTCGATCGCAACGCGGCACAGGACAGCTCGGCGGGGGAGCGGCTATAGTCGGTAGTGCCTTCCCTCGTCTCCGGTCCTCGCGAGCAGAGGCGGCGGCGGCTCCACCACGAAGGCGAGATGGAGGGTAAACGCTGCGGTGCCAGAGCCGCCCTCTCTCTCTCCTTTTTCCCCCCTCCCCCGCAACAGTGGGGCTGCGGGCTCGGCCGAGTAGCACCTCGCTTGCTCTGTGCCCCCATCGGGGCTTTAACCTCTTCCCTCGGCTTGAAGGGGCAGGGGGGGCCGCTGGGCCGGCTGCAGCCCGGTGGGCAGTGGGTCTGGAGCCCGGCGGGGCAGCAGCTTCGTGTGGATGGGCAGAGAGTGCCTGTTGCATCTCTCTCTCCTTCATCTGAGTGCAGCTGAGATGTATCCAGATGTTTTAATGAGGTGTAGCGCTTGCAACAATTACTGTAAAAGCATTGCGTTACAGGATGTTTGTTGAAATAAATTATCTTTGAAGAGTGGCGCTTCTTTTTCTTTCCAGGCACTGGAATAAGGTAGGCAGGGCAGTACGGTGATGTGTTGTGACGAGTCTGTTGATCCCCGTGGTCCTGGGAAGGGAGGAGTTAATCCCACTTCATAAATGTATCAGCAGCCTGTGTACCTGCATCAGCAGGAAGATCATTGTGTAATGAAAAACAAAAGTTGTCTGTATGTTTATGGAAGTTGGGACTATGAGAGACCTGTGGCTGATACAGTAGTGAGACATCTGGATGAGCTTGGACATTAATTGGCTGAGTTGTGGCACACTTAAGCTCCAGATATGCCATTATTTGCAAGGTTAAGAAATAAGGAATGCCTTAGACTTGTGAGTAGAAACTGGTTGCTAAGTCAGAAAAGAAGTGTTTGCAGCACTGAGCTCTCTCCTGTAAGATCAGTATTCCCAAGAGCTTCTCCACTTATCGTAAGTTGGGAATCTCTTAGGGCAGCGGTCAAAAAGGCTTGATGTTTAGCATGTTTTTTCCAGTTTTACACTGAACGTGAATGAGACTTTAGAACAGAAGAAGAATTTTAATTGCCACATTGAAAAAGTCTCCTCACTTATCTACCAGAAGTTCAGCGTCCTGCATTCATGGGTGAAGTAAGTCAACAGTGATCTATCAGTGAAAAAATCTCCAAATAAAGTAATATATTTCAAAGAAAACTTTTGCGGGTGGAAAAGAAAAAAAGATATTTAAGAAATATAATTTGCTCTCCCTTAAATGAATGAACTTTGTAAAGTAATATGATGATTCTCTTATATAGTAAGATACGTGCAGTTCTGCACAGAATATGATCCTCTGCTGTGTACGTAGCAGTAATGCTGCATGAATGGCAGCAACTCCAAAAGTGTCTCCCTTCAAATGTCATTCATATTAATGTCCTCTGCCAAGACAACACCAAAGATAGGCTGTTGGTGGTCACTGAGACAGGGATCCCGGTGTGCCCTTGAGGTCAGCAACAGTGTTCTTGTTCAAATTTTGCCCAAAGCGGGCTACCATAAACCTAGTTTTTTTCCAAAACAATTGGCTTATGCTAGTAAGAGAGATGAGTAATGCAATTTCCTTGCACCCCGCAGCTGCAGGATTTTCAGTCTCTCAGTGTCTTGCTCATGAGCAGCATGCATAACTTCTGAATACTTTTTCTCTGACCAGGAATTCATCAGTCTTCATGTACTCTCTTCCCTTTACTTTGACTTGCTACTTTTTTTTGCCACACTCTGTCTGCTGAATAAAATTCTCATAGATGGGGCTGTACTGTGGCTGGGGGTGTTGACTGCAGCCTTGTTTGGGAGTTCAGGCAATCTGGGAAGATTTTGCTCCTGTTTCCCTGAGCTGCTGGAGAAATGAAGGGCACATATCTGTTGCAGGAGTAGCACTGGGTTTGCTTTGCACTACTGGTGCAACTGGAAGAGTAGGTACAGTTGCAGTGAGGAAATAGGTGCATTTCCTCGTGCCCTGAATTATTCTTGCCTGCTGCAGTTTTGAACTTACTGGGAGCACTCTTGGGGAGTGACATTGATTTTAATGCCCTTTATGTATCTGAAATTGTGTGCTTGTGAGGTTTGTCTTCCTTGTTGCTGGCTGAGCTGGGTTTCTCTCTCTGACACTACTATCCATAAGGGAAGCTTTACTGACTGTGCAGAGATGAGTAAGAAACGATGCTTCCTCTAACATGAGAGATGGCAAAGCCCTGTGTTTCAGCAGGGACCAATCTGCAGATTCCCACTCCTAGCTGCAGAAGCAGATTCTGACTGCATGTATCCTTCAGTCATTTGGCATCAGTAAAGATTTCCGAGGCTGTTCTGACATGGAGAAAGCCTGGAGCATTCTGTATATATTTACTTATTTGAGGGATTGGGTGGGAAGATGGGATATTCCCTTCTATTAAGCAGAGTTGCAAGTGAGTTACTAGCTCATCGAGTACAGTAGAGCTGGAAACCGCATAAGAAAGGGAAAAGGCAGCTGCCACCATTTATGGCATATGCTGTCTTTTAACTTCAGAGTCATTGGCTTCTGCTGTGTATGTGGTATGTTGTGTCATTTGAATCTGCCAGCAGAGTGGGGAGATGAGTCAGCAAACATTTTTCATGTAGTATATTGCCATCTGAAGCAGGTGTAATGTGAAGCATGGTAGAAAGGGTAACTTTAAGGCTCCAGTAATGTGACACTGGGGTTGGTATTTTGGTCAGGGCAGAGGGATAGGATCTCTTCTATATCTTAAGATCTGCTTTAGTGAAAAAGATACTAGCATCTTAGTAAATGCTGCTTCATAAGATGAAGGAATAACACAGCATTGCCAGAAATGAAGTTTGTGTCAAATAAAGCAATTCTGCATGAGTATGTTCATTGTGCTTTAATCTTAGTACAAATTTTCTTGGCAGTTAATGAACATCTAGCAAAGAAGCTTTACTTGACTCTTGAGCAATTCAGTAAATACTGGCATCTTTTAAATATTGCTTATACAACCAAAAATGTCTCTTCCAAGCACTGGAGTAATCTTATGGCATACTGATTCAACTGTTACTGCCTACTGGACAGTTCAGATTTCACGTGCTTTAATTTACCTGGTTTTAATTATTTTAAGCTGCTGGCTTCTGTGAAGACCATTTTCATTTCCTTAAGAGTTGATTAAATGTGCAAAACATGAAAAACGGACATATTGAAATGCATGCCTTTTGTATTTCTGCCTTCTCTGTCCATGGTCAGATTCAGGAAATTTCCTCTTCCGGCTTCGGAAAAAACAAAAGCTCAGTTTTTTCCATTTCTTTTTGCCTTGTCCTGTCACTAACTGGAGAGGTTGTTGGAGGTACCTGTAAACCATTGATGGTTATGGAGTCCCATCAGCACAGAACTAAATTGTGGCCATTTCCCTCCTTATTTTTCCATCTGTGCACACAAGTTATTTTAACATCAGTGGTGTTTATGAGGGAATAATAGAGGCAAATGGTTGTTTTGTGCATTATCAGTGGAGATTTCTGATGATGGTATTGTTGAGAATGATGGTCAGGGTTAGTCAAAGGGTGGTAAGTGATGGTTTTCACTGGTTCATATGTTTCCATGTCCATCATTATTACTGCTTCTTGAATGTATATATGATCTTGATATTTCTTAATGAAAAATATGTCAAGCATTGATAAATTGAGGTGTATTAAAGAAAAAGTCACAGGATCAGAGTTTTTTTTTCCGTGCCACAGCTGATGAGGAAAGTGGTTCTTCGTGATCAAGGTCTTTTGTCCAGAGCTCTACAAAGGAATGGGTTAAATCTAGAGGATTTGAAACAACTTCTGGCTCTAAGGCTTGGATGTCCTAGCCCTTCATCACGTTTCACTTTATGCGAGCTGAAAAACCATATAAATATGACCGTATCCATTGGCAAATGTCAGGGTTTCAACAAGAAAGGTTGATTTTAAACTGTTTGGCATTCCTCCCTTAGTTACAGTGTAAGACAGCTTGTGTCTCATTGCACTGCTTAAATTTCTTTTTCTCCAGCAGACCTAATGTGGAGACACAAGACATCCTGTGGCTGTAGAGCTGCCAGAGGTTTGACTGTGTTGTAACTATAGTCAATGCATAGTTGATATTGTGATGTATGTGGTGAAAACTGCCTTCACTTTTGCACAAGATACGGTTTTAGAAGATGTTAAACTGCAAATGAAATGTTGTCAAGCACTTGGCTGAAGACAGCAGGCACTGGGTATGAGCAGGCTGACACACTGAGCCTCGGAGAGCTTCTGCCATAGGCTTCTGGGCTGTGAGGTGCTGAGCCCTGGGCTCAGGATGCCTGCTAAGGAAGCTTCCCTGGCACTGAGTGACTCTTTGGCACTTGGAAGGTAAGCCAAGGATGTGATTAAAATTACTGTGGAATAATGATTCACCTTTGCAGATAAATAACTACTGTGTAATACTTGTTGCTAAACAGTTGAATTAACACCTCAATAGATGTCTCTAATAAAGTTGCTGTACTGAACCGACCTGACTGGTGTAAGTTGTTACCCAGAAAGATCCTGTCATACTATCTCAACATCTACTGCATTGTTTGGGGACCACTGTGCTCATATCAATATATGATGTGACAAAAAACTGTTCCACTTTTCAAAGTGGGAAAAAAGCAAGCAACCCCTGCTCTAAATCAAACTAGATGTTTGGTTACAGTGATGATGCTGATCTGACATGTCTGGTTAAAATATTGGTGTGGTCAAAAACCTCCCAACATTTGTTACCTATTTTCTGCCTTCCTTAGGGGTGTGGTGACTCTGCCTTACGTACACAGGAAGCACACTGTTTGACTGGTGAACATTAGCATGCCTAGTATGGTCGCTTCTGTGCTTCTACCAAATGTCATCCAGACTACTGTCTTCCTAACAGACTGTCAGTGGCTTTTTGAAGGCTGGCCACTGTGTGTTGCCTGCCCACAGGCTGACTCTGCACCTCTAGGGTGGCTACTTAAAACCACATGGAAGAAGCAGGCTTGATGGACAGTGATGCTTCCAGAGTCCTGCAGGGTCTCTTATCTGTATGCTTGATCTCTGCTGACCCGACCAGCTATCTTACCATGCTGTGTGGGTCCTGTGAAGCTCCAGAATGCATACAGAGCCCCATTTTGACAGAACAAATTGCTCAACTTGGTCTCAATTAGATTCTTTTTCGCTGTGAACATCGCAAAGGACTTTGAGCAACTCATACTGTTTTGCTGTGCCTTTACTTTTCCAGGGTAAAGTCAGAAACTGCTGTCATGATGTTGCGATATGTTTTCCTTTTGTACTCAGCAACCCACTGGTAGGCATTAGATTTACCTTTTGGGAATTGTCAGTGTCTATACATACATGCATATATACGTAGGTAGCACTGAAAGTAATACCTCCTATTTATTTCCATGGGAACTGCAACAGATACAGAGAGCACTATTAACAATATTTAACAGAACAGATTCTCAGCTATGAAACACTGTTTTTCAACACTGTTACCACTGTTGGCTCTGCATTATTGCCAGTGATGAGCAAGAGCCTTCATACTGTGCTTGTAGAACTCCGCACCAGTGGAGGTGACCCACTGTCACCGCTGCTGAAATGCACCACTCTTCACCTCATTGTGCCAACATCTGCTGTCTACATAAAAATTTTCAAGCATCAATGAATGTCAATGGATGCCATTTTTGTCTCATGGAGGAATTCAGTTCTCTACCTTTGCTTCAGATGCGCTTCCATGCCAGACACCATTGTGTCAGGCTGCCCCTCTGCTGCTGTCTGTCACACAGCAATAGAACGTAATGGAATATTGGTGGGAAGGTTCAACCTCTACTGCCATATTGGAACCAGTGAGCAGAACTAGTGCATCTGTGATCTGGAGGACCTTAGTCTGGTCTGGACAGGGGCAGTTTCAGTTAAGTGAAATGTGAATGTACCATCTAATATTCGTACAACTGGAAGAATAAGTGTGCACAAGGCAGCTTGCTCTATTTGGAAATAGCGCTGAACTTTTTTGCTTTACATAAGTTACTAATAAATTATGAAGGCCAACAAAGGAGCTGGTTAGGGAACCTAATGTGCTGGAAAGTCGCATCCTGATTTGCAACGCCCTGGCTTCTCTGTCTTAGTAAATAACGGTGTATGTCAGTGCAGTGTTGTAGACATAAATTAGTGACCGGTAATTGAAAACACTCTGCAGGAAACAAAGTGTGGAAGAAAAAGTGAGGGGAAAAAAATTGTTTCTAAGTGCAAATTGAATGCAGAGAGAAAATTTCCTAAAATGAATTTAGACTCATCCATTTTTGTGTTTTAACTTCTATTGAATCCCACTAAACTGGTTTAGTAAATGACTTTTTTTTTTAGACAAATTTTCAATGACTTGCATTAAAATTGTTTTTATATTATCACTAAAAACAGTTCTTGCAGGCTGTCATGCACTCTTTTAAATCAAGTTGCAGGACTTATGTTTGGAAAGAGACACTTGTGTTTTCACTTCATTTTTTTTTTTTTTTTTTCCCAGTGGGAAGCAGAGAAATCTCATGGATTCTTCACATTCAGTGTATTTCACCCACGTATTGGTCACTTGCATTCAAACTCAACCCCCTACAGTTTCTAACCTCGCTATCAGTGCATAGTGCCCTGTCTGACATGGATGCTGCAAGAATGCCCACTTCCCCACAGAAAAAGGAGAGGACATAAAATTAATAACCAATGTCTAATTGAAATAAAAGCCATTGTATGTGTCATATGCTCTCTACTCAGTAGGCAGATGTTAAAGTTGAAAATGTGAGCTGAGAGAATCTTGCTTGGGTCAGGGAATTACTATTCCCATTTTGTTGTTGGGATTTGCTATTCCTTAGTTTTATATCAAAGTGAGTTCCAGTTAACCACTGCCTTTTTTCCTGACTGGAAATTTTACAGCCTTAGCCTTTCCTCCATTTACTTGGTTGAGGCACCAAAATGCCGTTATTGAGGTTTGCCTACATAAGGATTCTTGATTCCTGTGGCTTTTATCTGCTTCTGTTAGTTTTTGTGTGTGTGTCCTTGTGGTACTATTGTGTATGAAAGTACTTGGCACACAGTGACTAGGCACACTGTTGGGAGCATTCAGTTAATGGCAGTGCCTACTTGGGACCCTGGAAACTTCTCTGAAAGCAGAACCTGGCTCCTAACGTGGACCTTCATTCCCAGTCAGATATTCATTGCTCCAGGATTCCCTCCATTCTCCTGACCTTTCCTTTTGGAATGGGAAATTCAGATGTGGGGCAAACAGTAAGTCCTGTTTGTTGTGGTGATGCCATACAGTGCTGGCAGCATGCTGAGCAGCCTTTGAGTCCAGACACAGCGCTTTTGTCTTCCTCAGGTCCTGTCCCATAAAGGTCACTTCTGCATGTATGCAGTCGAAGCATTTCAGTGTGCAGGCGCCTGTTGCAAACCTTCAGTGGGAAGCACCCAACTTGTTCCCTGCCCACAGTTCTTGTCCATGAGCCTACAAAACAGGAGGACAGAGTGTAGGAGACTTACCGTACCTGTACTTACTCTTTGTATCTGCATAGCCTTCCTGTACTAAACGTGGTAGTGTGGAATCTCTTTGCTGAAGTTCTCCTGTTTTCTTTTTCTTGACACACAGAAAGAAAAGGATGAGGTCTTCTGAAAGAATAATGATGACTAGATCATGCAGGATAAGAAATTTAAGATTTGTTTCTGATTGATACTGGCAGTGATTACTGCATCTGTTACAAAGCAGAAGCCAGTCTTTGGTCAAAGCCAGCCTTTTTCCTTCACTTGAATAGTCAGTGGTACTAGAACAGTGTAAACTGAATAGGATTTGGCTCTGGCATTCAGGCACAAGCCACTCTTTCACAACCACCCCCTTCTGTTTCTGTCTTCCTTGTGAGCGATAAAGCCTTCTGGGCATTTTACACTACTCCCCCAAATGTTGTCAGAATATGCCAAGTACAAGGCTACAGTTTCTTTTTGTAGCACAAGAATTTAACAGAGAAAGTTTCTATGTTTATGGAAACATAGATGCAACTTTTTAGATCCTCAATGGTGCCTGCATACTGATGGAACAACATCTGAAAAATGTTTTTTTTTTTTCCTTCTGTATGTTATTTCAGCTCCAATTAATTTGTTTTCTGCTGGGAAAATAGTGTTGATCATAAAAATGACATGCTAGCTAGAAACTCTTAAGCTTCTATAGTACAATATCTCATTCAGTATGAAATGTCAGAGTTATGAGCTTGATTCTACTCCCGCTGAAGCCAGGGGATAAGACCCCAATTATTTTCAATCCGAGCAGGATCAAGTCTTTTCTTTTGCAGAAGGGTATCTTGAACAGTCAATAATCCTTAATCTCTTTTTATTTGTTGAAGTTTTTGTTCTGTTTCAAGCCTGGTGCCAGTTGGCAGAAATGTCATTTGATATGCTTTCTGGGAGTCTGTCTTCTGAGTCTGCTTAGAAGTCTGTTTCTGTAATCTTAGATGAAAAAGTCTATATTTATTGCTGCTACACCTCTAAATTGTTTGCATACCACATTGTTAAAAAAAAAAAAAAANTTATAACCCCATTTTTAAAAAAAAAAAAAAAAAAAAAAAGGAGCATATGGGCTTCATGTGGAACAGAGGTCTGATTGATTGCATTAATGCTATCAGGTGTGTTTGTGACGAAGATATGCAAAAGGCCTAGAATATTTGGAGAATGCTTTAAGCATTTGAAATTTATTTACTTATTTTAATAGAAGGGCAACATAAATTATTGTCTGGTAAAGATAGTGGGAGTGTGTCTAACCTGTGCTCTGGGAAGACATCTTTTAATTTGAGTGCTGTAACATGAAAAATGGAACTAGAATGTTTCTCAAGGTTCACCCATCCAAAGCAGCAAACTGGTCATAGGTTCTTTTTTAAAAAATGAGTAAAAAAGGAAAGCAATTTTAACAGTAAGTTCTATTTTGAAAATTTTTGCCTTTTATTATCCACTTAGCTTTCCTCTCGATACTTTTGCTACAACCAAAAGGAGAAAAGTTTATTTTTAAGTGAAGAGGAGTTTAGGTTTCTCATAAGAATTCTAGAGTTTAGTTATAAGAAGAAGATTAAGTGTAACAGAATTTGGAGTGAAATTATGAGGAATAGGAGCAGTAATTGTATCCAACAGTTCTTTGCAAAACCTGAAGTCCCTTAGTTCATAACAGGAGTATGTTCTCATGCATTTTAGGTATTGATTGAGAAATAGTTTTATCTATTACATCAGTCACAGTGAAAGTAATACCTTCTATTTATTTACATTGAAACTACATCAGATACAGAAAACACAATAACACTATTTGACAGAGAAAATTCTCCACGGTGAAAGTGTTTTTTGGCACTGTTACCACCATTGGCTATGCATTTTTGCCAGTGATGAATAAGAGTCTGCGTACTGTGCTTGTAAAAATCTGCAGTAGTGGAGGTGACCCGCTGTCACCACAGCTGAGATGTACCACTCATCACTTTACTGTGCCAGGATTTACTGTTATGTCTACATAAGCATTCCCAAGCATTAATGAGTGTCAGTAGGTGCCATTTTTTCTCACATGAAGGAATTCAATTCCACTGCTTTGCTTCAGATGCACTTCCATGTCAGACACCACTCTTTCAGACCAACCCTCTGCTGCTGTCTGTCATATGGCAACAAAGTATAATGGCATACTGGTGGGAAGGTTCAGCCCCTACTACCGTACCACCGCCACCCACCTCTGATGTCATAATAAAATAGGAGGCATTACTTTTGGAGCAGCACTTACATTTTCCATTAATTGTATAAAGCTGTGCTGTGGGGCAGAATTTAGCAAGTTCAGATTGAAGAGGCAAGTGGTAATGAAAAGTTACTGAGAAAATGGTTAATAAGTCCCAGGTGTATTTTTAAAGGAAATACAGTGTGGGTTAAGTCCTGAGCTCTTTAGTGGAGGTTTACGCAGGTAAATTGCTGTTGAAATGAAGACTCTTTTCCTTCCCTTTTTCCTGACCCTTCTACTTTGCCTTTCTTTCACAGATTGTGCCTGAGGTCCAATGCAGATGTGTTGACAGTAGGGGTGGGCTATCACCCATTTTCCAGAAATGTCTTTCTCCTCAGGCTTCACAGTGTCCTTTGGAGACTCTAAAACTGTCTGTAAAGGTTAATAGACTTGCTTCAGATACAGAGCTCTTGTTAGACATCACCCAGTGCTTAAAGATCTGGTAGAAAAAGTAACATAAAGTTCTGTGCTTTCTTTACCATGATTTCTTCAAGAAATTCTGTGGAAATTCCATGTCGTGGAAGTGCATGTATTGCACCTCTGTGTGAAAGTATCAATAATAGGGCTGATGGAGTTACTAACAAAAGCTTTTACATAGCTCTGGTTCTAGCAGAGACAGCAGAGTGCAGCAGAGGATAGTGACTGTCCCCTTTTTATGCAGTGCTGGTGAGACTACTAATATTGGGGTCAGTTTTGGGCTCTCATTACAGGGAGGACATTGACTTGTTTGAGTATATGCAGAGTGTACAGTGAAGGTGTTGAAGGGACTAGAAAACGAGACAGGAGCAGTTGAGGGAGCTGGGGCAATTTATTCTGGAGGAGGCAGAGGCCTCATCACTTATCTACAGCTACCTGAAAGGAGGCTGCATTGAAGAGGTGGTTGGCCTCTTTTCTCAAGTGACAAGTGGTAGAACATGAGAAAATCATCTCAAGTTGCACCAAGGAAGATTTAGATTGGACACTGGGAAAGATTTCTTCATGAAAGAAGTGATCAAGTGTTTGAACAGTCTGCCTGGGGGAATGGTGGAGTCCCCAACCTTGGGCATATTTAAGAGATGTGTGGATATGACAGTAAGGGGCATGTTTAGTGGTAAGACTTGTTAGGTCAGGTTGACAATTGAGCTTGATGATCCTGACAGTCATTTCCAATGTAGATGACTCTATCCTCATCTCTTGAGGAGACAGCAAGTTGAGTTTTTATGTGTTTACACTAAGCTGTTGTTAATACTTAAGGGATTCACTTATACAGAAAAGAACTGACACTTAATCCAAAATTAGTCCCTGTTCTGTCCCCTCAAAGACCTGTTGCCTTCTCATGTGTTGTTAATACCTGTTGTTTTACGTTTTGCAAAGTTAACCTACTAGCTTGTGTTTTCTGAGAGAAGCCTCTAAAGCTCCTTAAAGCTGCAATTTCTGTCTAGTGATCCTGCTGTGGTGTGCTGGGAAGCTTGATGAGAATTTAGCTTTCTGATGTGAGGGATTTTCCCTCTTTGCTTTTTGAAGATGGAATAGTGTTTACGTGCTAGCTTTGCCCCATGAGAACATTTGCCTCTCCTGTAACAACGTGCAAAATGTTCTGCTCAGTGGCATGTTGTTTTGGATTAAAAACAGAAGTAATTTCAGAAATGTAGAGGCTTGGTGTCCCATTTATGGGAAGCCTGAGGTTCCATCTAAGGCTAGAATTTGATCTCATTTGTAAAACCTGTCCTAATAAGAGAAAGGAAAGTGACGAGCTGCTCTGAATTAAGGGATTGACAGGGCTTCTTTCAGTCAATGAACCCTGAAGGTCTCCAGCTTTCTAAACATATTGTTGCTCTATATCATCCTGCACAAGCACAATGAATGTGCCAGACTGTCCTGCAGTCTTCTGGAAATTCAGCTGTTTGTGTACACCTGTGAAAAAAGCTACTTCTGCAGATGGTAGAGCTGTATCAAGCATAAGATTTTTTCCTTTGTATGTTCTTACCCTTCCTATCTTCCCTGTAGCACTCACTGAAGACCCTCCAAGGCAATGCTGCCTGACCTCATAGATTGTAACTATTCTAAGGTTAGATCAGTGTACTGATGCTGTGTGTAACCCAGGCAATTTGGATATGGTAGTTACTGCTTCTCCTTTCAGTGCTATTCTGTTTCATGTGCCTGGTCCCTTTATATTTCTTAATGTCTCACTTTCATCTTTATCTTCATGTTAGTTAAAACTGGCATTCTAATCTTGCTGTAAGAAATCAGTACATGAAATGGATACATGATTGTTACTGTTCTCCACTGTCTTATAAGCATTTTGGATGTTCTTTTGGAAGTAAAGTAAAGGGAGTAGTGCTGTGCTTATGCAACACATCAGGAGAATGTGTCATGGATAAAGGTAGGGAGAGGATGGAGATCATCAATGGGTAAGTGAATATAAAGGATGATATACACAGCAGAATGCTCCTGTAGGTGACTGAAGTCACTTAAGGGTGGGAAAGAGAGATCAGGTGTATGATATAAATAGCAGTTTCAGAATATGCTATTTTCATGGAGGTGAAATCAGTGAAATTTTCCAGAGGACACAGAGAACTCAGCAACATGACTGGGTGGAGAGAAGGAATAGAAAGAAAATATGGGAAGTGAAGCTGGGAATTGTATCATGGAAAAAAAAAAGAGAATAGGAAAGAAATATTTTCAGCTGAGAAGAGTGTCTGTTATCTCACACTTCATCTATCCAGCTGTATCATGCCACACTTGTGTTTTCCTATAAGTCTGGAAAGTGCTTTGCATGCTTTTGTGTGCTACAGAAAACAGTAAATACCATGCAGTTGGCTACTCTTATTTATGTAATATCTGACTGGGTCTAAAGTAACACAGGGTGGGTTTTGTCTGTAAATGTTTCCAACAAAATCTAGGATTTTTGTTCATGTGAAAAGACAGTATGAATGTTATTTCCTTATCTTCACTAAGTCTTCAGTAGTGAAAGAATGTTTTGTAACTCAGGATGACCAGGCCTTGTCTAATGCAGACTTGTGTTTTTTTCTTTTGTTGTTTGTTTGTTTGTTTTTTAATCTTATAGCTAGTACTTGCAAACAAGATTTACTCCAGAAGAAGAAGAATGCTGTCTTGGTGGATGGAGTCATCCTAAATGGTCCAATAACTGACTCAAAAGCAGGAGGGAAATTTGTGGAAGAGGCTTGTAAGATTATAATGGAAGAAATAATCCAGAAAGCTGATGATGTTACAGAAAAGGTAAAGCTATAGAGTGTTGTTGAAAAGTTGCAGCAGAGACTATGAACAATATATAGTTTTTTCAGCTGTATTTTATTGCACTTCAAGTAGTATCAAAATTGCTTCTAGTCTGTGCCGATTCAAATTGTAAAATCCTTTCAATAACCTGGTCAGCATAACTATTTGCCAGAAAATAATATTTATTTATTTATTTGTTGTCTCAGAATGTAGTGATGACTTTCTCTGAGCTGACAAATGGGTGTAGTGCTTCTCTTGTTTTGGTTGTGGGGAGTTGCTTTCCCCTCAGAGGCACTGGTATTAGAGAAGGAGGGACAGTGGATGTGGCATCACCGTGAAAGGGAATATAGTGAGATTGCCCTGGGTTTCACGGGAACCATGTTTAAGAGGATGTATTGGAAGGGAACTGGAAAATAAAATGTGATTGCCTTCAGGCATGCACAGATTGTTTCCACCCCTGGACAGAACAGCATCTGAAAGTGCTGGGGTTAGAATCCTTAGCTAAGGGCAAAATTTGACCGGTAGGCCTCTTTACCCCTGGGATCTATGAGCCATGAGCAAAATAGCTGTGTGACCCAAGGCTGATTCTTTACAGCCCAGTATTCCAGCAGGCACGCTTCTCCTCCCAGTCTTTTACATCTTTCTGCCTTCCCTGCTCTAATTTTTATGGTCAAGGAATGTCTGAGGTACAATAAAGCCAAGATCGCATGAGACCAGCTTACCAGACATATTGTTTTGGTGGTCTGCTGCACTCCATGGGCAGTTCCAGAGAGCAATCCTGAATATGGTACTTACCTGGCACTTTTCTAACTGTTTTCCTTTTAGCTAATCTGTTCACTGTTGGTGTATCCTATGTACCCATCATTAGGTTTGTGAATGGCGGGCCCCTGAAACACTGAAGAAGATTCTTGATTTGGAGATGAGAGACACTGGAGAATCTCATCAGAAACTCCTGCAACTCTGCCGGGACGTGATACAGTACAGTGTCAAAACCAGTAGGAATGCAATTTCTAATGAACTTGTTTTGCTGCATACTTACCTAGGGAGATAGGATAATGCTTATAAAGCTGTATTATCTTCCAGGAAACCAGGGGTTTGAATTTTTGCTTTCTACTTGCCTATACAAATATGCAAGTATTTGGTTGTGTTTCAGTTGTTTGACTGCATGCTGGTCACCAGAGGTGCCTGTGATTGCTCAGAAGGTGTTATCAAGAAAACTAATCAAAACCTAATTCTCGTAATGCCACTGATGCTAATGGTAGATTCTATCTTCTTGAGGTTTTGTAGAAGTTGCCTAGACAGGTATGATGTAACAATCTAACAAACTGTAGAAAGATTTTTGTATGTAATTTTGTGCTGAGCAGTGAGGAGTGGAATCACCATCACTGCCCTTGAACAAACAAGAATGCATTCTTAGTGATGATTATCCTGCATTTACAATTGCTTTCTATTGAGCAATAGTCTTATAGGGTATTAATTTGCCAATAGGCAGTAATTCCCATTCCAGATGCTGTGAGAAGAGAGCCTGCAGTGTTTTGGAGATGGTACAAGACATCTCTGCAAGACTGGTTCTCTGTGGGTAACCTGTCTGCAGCATGTCAAGTATAATTTAATCTTAACAAAAAGGGATGAATAGGAAATAGTGTTGTTTGTCAGAAGCTCAGGATTTCAGATATAACATAGCTCGGGCTGTATTTTGCAAGGTGAGAAGGTTATGTAATATAATTGCTGTGCATTTCCAGGGCACATTCCTTTCTACCATCTCTATTGCTACAGTAAGTAAAACTGTAAAATAATTTTGAGGATGAACCTATCTTTGAAAACCATGCAGTAATACTGGTCTAAAGGAGCAGCGCATTAATAATATGCAGATACAGTTACTGAGCAAGTGGAAGGCATTCTGTTTATCTGTCTTCTGCAAATTGCCTTCAAATTTTCATTTGTCGTACTGTCACCTTAGAAAGAATATTAAATAAGAAAAATTTGCTGTGTAAATAGTTTTTAATCTAAGTACAAACATGTATTGAAGCCTTTGATGTAATAGACATGGAGCCATACGGCTTGCCTGGTTTTGCATGTAGAAGTACAATGCTGTAGATTAAAATTTAGATGGTGACCCCACTGCTGAACTGACTTTCTTTTGTAGTCGATAATAATACAGATTTTTTTCTCATAATTTAGTTGTTTCATTGTTTCTGGGCAAGTAGAGAGTTTCTCTTAACTTCTCACTCTAAGTCTGCAGCAAGATTTTTCAAGCTGTTACACTGCCTTCATGTATGAATACTAAGACTGGTTTGAGCACAGGGTAGCTGCCTGATGTCGTCAGGTTCCCATGTTTTACTGCTTAGCAAAACTTGGCTGAATGTCCATGGTGTCTCTGAACACCACTGTTTAAGGCCACTGAGCATACTCAGCTGTCAATCACTTCTTTTTGATCTTTATAGCTTGTGAATAACCCACATTCATTCTGTGCATTACTTACATCAGCCTTGTTCAGGGACCTAAAAATGCTTGTAACTTTTACTTTCAAAGAATTGTCTAATTTAAAAAAGAATAGTAAGACCATAAGATACGGAGAGAATGGTGAAGTAAATCACTGTTAACAGAGATCAGCATTCAGCTGAGAGAGCCTCTTCTCATGTACATTCTGTCACTGCTTGCTTTTCATCTGTATTTTCAGATCATCCAAGATTTTTCAATCAGCTGTACGCTGGAATAGATTATTACTCATTAGTGGCTCGTTTCATTACTGAAGCATTGAACCCAAGTGTGTAAGTGCAGTTTCTTGTACTCATAATGACAAATCTTGCATGCTTTTTGAAGTAACATCTTCGTGACCACTATCCCCACTTCTCCCCCTTGTGATTTTGTCTTCCTGTTTTCAGTGTTACAGAGGAGGTAGGAATTCTGCAGGAATTTGAGAAGAATGCAGTCTAGTTTGTCTGAATAGCTCACCAGAATCTTGGCTAAGCTGATGATTTTCCTAGTTTGTGAGTTGGGTTTTAAGAGGAGAGATCTTTTTTTTTTTTTTTTTTT
>VXAB01001337.1:200668-343037 GCA_013399175.1 Odontophorus gujanensis
TTTTTTTTTTTTTTTTTTTTGACACTTTTAAAAAGAAAAATACCAAAATGAACGAATCCAACTTACTTGTTTATTTCCTTTGATTCACTCTGCACAGGGTTGAATGCAAATGATTGCCTGTCTACTGTTTACTTGCAGATGTAAAGCCTGAACAAAAATGTAATTGCAGCTTGCAATAGATTATTACTGCTGAAGTTTAAGCATTGCGACCTTCATTAAAATCAAACTCTGTGTTATTACTTTGAGTGTGGAATTGTCAATGTAATGCTGTCAGGAGCTAAGCAATTGCTCTGCTGGGTCAGATCCGTAGTCCTTTCAGTTTAGAGTTTTATTTTTGATGGCAATCAGCTTCTGATAAGTTAAGAGAAAGGTGCTAGAAACCTCTATCTAATTTTAACAAGATGCTGTGACGTGAGTTCTGTAATCTTAATACCAAACATGTTCCTTTTATTTTTGTTCAGGTATACATATGAAGTATCCCCTGTGTTTCTGTTAGTGGAAGAAGCGGTCATCAAGAAAATGATTGAGTTCATAGGGTGGGAAGAAGGTGATGGCATATTTAATCCAGGTAAGAACAGTTCAGATTTTCAAGAGAAGTCATGATAAACCATCTGATACAGTAATTCTATGAACATTTGATTTTCATGGAATATTTGAAAATGCATGCAAAATTCAGTGATGCACAGAGGAAACTATTGTGTCCACACTCCTTTTATGTATTCTAGTAATAATTCAGTGAATCTGATCAGCAGCTGGACGAAAACAGTAGGAAAATGAATTGTTTGTAACAGAAGTCCTTCCTGATCTTACTGACAACAATACCAACAGCTTTATTAGATTAAGTCATTGGATGACGGACAGAGAGCTAGACACCAACCTGTTGCTTCTAGAGGCACTGATGTACTTATTCTGCCTATTCACACGCGGGAGCCGGGGTCTGTTTCAGTGGGTTTGTCATGAACTTAATTCCTCTAAAATTGGTCAGTTTTTTGATTTGTTATTAATAGACCAATCAAACAAAGATTTCTTAAGCTTCCTGGTAGCTTACATTTTTCAAGCAGCATTCCAGCCCCATGTATGGAAATAACAAATCATAGTATTATTCCACAGATTGTTCAAATTCCAACTTACTATACTGGATATGAAGCCTTTGTGACTAGGTTAGGATTGGGAAAAGTTGTTGTATTAGGAAATGGATTTAGCACTCCACTTTCAAATCCAAGGCTAGGCTAGGAATTCTAGTCTATGTATGAATCATAGAAAAATAAATATCATGCAAACTAAAACTCTCTGGAAAACTTGTAGAAAAATGTATTAGTAATATTGATTTCTTCATTTCAGATTTGATTTGTACTTTCAGTAGAATCCTTGCCTTTAATTTAGAATTGTACTGAAATACTGTCAATAGATAAACTATACCTTTTTATGGTGGTTTTAGATAAAGCATTCCTTCTTATTATTTTTTTTAAGTAAAGAAATCTAGATCACAACTTGCAGATAGCACTCACCACAGATTTCTATTTTTATTTACTCCTTCCAATGCTCTGATTGCCTAAGATATCTCCTAGGCTCCATAAGGTACAGCCACAGTTGAACTGATGCTGCTTTGGTGTATATCAACAGGTGCTGTTACAGTGTGTCCTCCATCAGGGAGGACTGTTTAAGCACAGTTCTTACTTCTTTGGGAAATATCTCCAAAGAGCATTCAAACCAGCTCTGTTTCCATTCATTATACACTTCATTTTATATCCGCAAGTTTTTGGGGGAGGAATTAAGTTACAGTGGATGTGCCTATAGGCCAACTGTGCAGTTTATTAATTTCCTAATTGACCAATTGCTCAGAAACAGGAAAGGTGCTAGAACTGTGGTTAATGTGATATTTGTATGTCTTTTTTTTTCAGGTGGCTCTGTTTCGAATATGTATGCTATGAACTTAGCAAGATACAAATTTTGTCCAGAGATAAAAGAAAAAGGGCTCTCAGGTTTGCCAAGACTAGTCCTTTTCACTTCAGAAGAGGTAAAAACAGCAAAAAGCTTCTTAAAGCATCTAACGGTGACATTTATTTTTCAATGGCTGCAAAATTATAGCAATATATTAGTCTTATTGGGGTCCTGGTACAATGAATTTGCCATCAGTGAATGATGTGAAATGTCAGAGCTATCTGGACAAGTCTGATGATAAATTTCCCTACAGAAGCTCTCTTGTCAGAACAACCATGGGTGTTCTTGTTCTTGGGAACAGCTGATAGAAAAAGAGATTGTGCACGGGATAAACCTGAAGATGAATGCATGTGGGATGTTGTGGAGATCTGCAGGTTAAAGTCTAGCAGGAGCCGTGTGTAGGTTTCAGATGTTTTTCTTGCATTATGTCAAAGTTCATACTGAACTGAGCACCCCTGGACCTGTGGAATGACTCTTTGCAGCTCCCACTGTGTTCTGTATCTGAATACAGATTCTCTGTGGTAGTGAACAAAACCTACTACAAAATATTTGGGCAAATCCTCCTGAATCTTTAGACAGTGGTTTTTTTTAAATAATTTTAAAAAAATGTGGTTATTTCTAAAGTTTTTGAGTATTATCTGTTCAAATTGCTTGTGGAAAATGGAGATATGTTCATACATTTATCCTGAAGCTTATGTCTTTTTTATTTTTTTTTAAGAGGCTCTTTTCTCTCGCTTAATTCTTCAGTTTTAATTTTCTCATTGAATTAGTGCGGATGTCTTATTACACTCCTGTAATAAATCCTGTGGTTAGAGGACCTTGTTGTAGTAGGATGTATGTAGTTCCTGACATAATTTTAGCTCACAAGCTTATGCCCTAATGTTCTGCTGTGTAAATAAACAAAAGAGACTTATTTTGAAGAGGTCTGAAGACTCGGACATTGTGTAAGTTGTCCAAGACATTTAATTAATCCAAATGTCTTAAACGAAGTAGTATTTTTTTCAGGCCAAATGTATTTATTTTTTTCTTTCTGAAAGACATATGTAAGAAAACAACATGCCAATTCATACTTAATTCATCACATTTCATCTTTAAAATAGATAAAGAAGAAAAAATGATGTTGAAACATTTCACTTTAATGCCTTGAAAATGAAGCACATTAAATTTTCATCATGAAGTAATGTATTATTTCAGTGCAAGATTTAAATAAGAGTGCACTCTAAAGGCAAAACAAATTTCATTTACTTTGATATTTTGCTTCGCTAAGAAGACCCAAACTGTGAAACACAGAATCAAGCAGAAAAAAAAAAAAAAAGGTTATATTACTTTTAAGACAGTGTTCTTGACCTGTAATAGTTTGCTTGATTAACAGAACCATGTTGTACTTAGTAATTACTTGGTGTAAAACTGTTGAGTCCCATCTACAAGAAAGGCCATAAGGAAGACCCGGGGAACTACAGGCCTGTCAACCTGACCTCGGTATCAGGGAAAGTTATGGAGCAGATGATCCTGAGGGAGATCACACGGCACGTGCACGGCAACCATGGGATCAGACCCAGCCAGCACGAGTTCACAAGGGGCAGGTTGTGCTTGTCCAACCTCATCTCCTTCTATGACTGGGTGACCAGACTGGTAGATGAGGGAAAAGCTGTTGATGTAGTCTACCTGGACTTCAGCAAGGCCTTTGACACGGTCTCCCACAGTATTCTCCTGGGGAAACTGGCAGCCCGTGGTGCGGACAGGTTCGCTCTTCTCTGGGTGGGGAACTGGCTAGAGGGCCGTGCCCAGCGGGTAGTGGTTAATGGAGTTAAGTCCAGCTGGTGTCCCGTTATGAGTGGTGTCCCCCANCGAGGAAGATTTAGATTAGATTTGAGGAAACATTTTTTCTCTGAAAGAGTGGTCAGGCACTGGAATGGCCTGCCTAGGGAGGTGGTTGAGGCACCATCCCTAGCGCTGTTCAAGAAGCGTTTAGATGAGGTGCTAAGCGATTTGATTTAGTAGTTTAGTGGGTAGGGATGGTGATAGGAGGATGGTTGGACTAGATGATCTTGTAGGTCCTTTCCAACCTAATGTATCTATGAATCTATGCTACTTTCAACAGCTAGATATTGTGAGTAGTCAAAGATCTCTACTATTTTTTTTTTTTCATTCTGAGGGAGGAAAGCACATATTGATGAATCTTTATTTTTGATCCATCCGTACTTAGTCCAAGTTTTGCTATCTTTTAGAGCTAGTTTAATTCAGATATGTCCTGTTATTAAGAGTATTTAATAAACGCCCAACAGTGAAAAGAGGCATACTCATGTCACTTTTCATTTTTTATTATTTGTTTTTATTTTGAGGCTTCTTTTGTAGGGCGTTTTACTGTTACTTTTTCTCTGAAGAGTACCCAGAGGGCATAGACTTGTTTTGTGTTGTGTAAGCAAATGATTGAAAAAAATGATAGTGGAGAAGCTGCACCCTGTGTTTAGCTTTAAGGCGAGTAAGGCAAATAATGTTGGCATGGAGAAGCCACGAGACTTTAATGAACTGAGAGTATTGATAAGGAGTGAAAATGCACTGTCAGCTAAAAGCACTCTTGTTTTAGGGCTTGGCTTCAACACTATTGAATTAAAATTATTTTTGCTTTGAGTTGCCAAGTCTCACAGTTTCTATCTGGCACTTGGCAGGCTGAAAGAGTAGGGGAATGCATGGAGTTGTCAGTGACTTAATTTTATGTGACCTGGGGACTATGTATTCTGTTTGTGGATAATATGAAGTTCTATGTTTAATGTGTGGTCTGCTGAAAGTCTTTGCATGCTCCGTTTGCCCATCAGCAACAAAAATGCTCCTTGTTCCTGCAAGTAAAAAACTAAACTACCTTAAATTATGATGATATTCCATGAACATGGTACTTTTCTATAGCTCTCTTGCTGGACAATTACAGAGTGATTCCACTTGAGACCGTTTTAGTAGCAGAGAAGTTGTTAAATCTCATTTTCCTGAGGCATGATTAGTGTTTCTGTAGCATCTAAATACAGCTACAGTTGTAGACCATGCCACCTGCTTATTGTTTTTCTCATTTGAGCTTTATTCTGACCCAAAAATGTATTGCATTGATCTGAAAGGTAGGAATTGCTAAATTTGAGGTAACTGAGGGTAGAAGAGAGTATGTATAAACAGTTGAAATGTACGTGCTGATATGAGCAGTTTTTAGATGCAAATTTAGATACTAAATTCCTCCCCAATGCAAGTTGATTGTGAGAGGAATAAAGTGGAAGAACACAACTTTAACTCACAATATTGCCCCCTGTTGAAATTACAACAGACAAAAATGAGTAATAAACCAATCTCATAATAAGTAATTGCTTTATGCAATCATGTTTCTAGGAAACTTTTCAAAATCAAGGGAACAAATCAGTCTTCTGTTTTAATGGGCACATGGGGAAAGTAACTCATCTTTGCAAATCTTATTAGAAAAAGAGAACTGTCTAGCTATAGTTAAAACAGTATAGCAACACATCTTAAATGTACTGTTTCCATTTGATCTTGTGCTTAATGGCATTCATTTCTCACTCCTAATGGTTACAGAGTTAATATGTCGAATCAAAACTACAAAAGAAATTGCACAAGTAATCTCAGCTCGTAGTTTTAAAAGTTATTACTTGGTAATGTATACGTAGTATAGATACAAATAATATATTTTATCTGAGTGTTCCTTGTTCCTTTTTTGAAAGGACACTATGAACAAATGAACTATTTGACATTGTTGTGACTTGAGCAGCTAAATGTTCTAATTTTTTTTCTTAAAAGGATGTGGTATAATTTGGATTTATGGTAATGATGGTGAAAAAATGAAGTTCTTGTATGTTTTCTGTCAGTATAACTGAAAGATTACTTTGATGAAAAAAGAAAGCACGTTTCAAGTCAGTGTTGCAATATACACTGTCTCCTTTCTGTCCTACTGTAGACCTACCAAAATTTATCAGGTCTTCAATTGGACAGAAGGAAGAGCAGAAGTACTTGTATAGGTGAGAAATGATACTCCAGACAGCCTGTTATGTTTTGGTGTTCTGTCTATTCTTCCCTCTTCTTCTTCTCTTTAGTATAATCTCTCAAGTGCTCAAGTCTCCTATACCATTTTTAGTAATGATATGTTAGTTAGTGAATAATTATTTACTAATATGGTGATTTTGCAATTCTACCGCTTTCCAAATTTGAAATGATATTATTATTCCCAGTGATTTATACCTTTCATTTGACCCTAATGGACAGAAATCAGTGATAGAAACGATTTTTATTTTCAACAATTTGCTAAGTAGTTGAAAGCATCTCCAAATTTCTACTGATAAATACATAGCCACTGTACAAGAATTATTACCATTACTGACGCCATATAAGACTAATATCTACCTATGTATCTTGTTATTTCTGTAACAGTCTAAATGAATGTGTCCTAAAGACTTTGTGATTATGTCATGTTACAAAAGTAAGCATTCTTAGAACTAACTGATAGTATCGGTATTTTTGTATGCCTTTAAAAAAGTGTGTGATGGTGAGGAGAAAAGCTTTTTGTCAAAAAGAAAAAGAGCCCTTTGAGATGATCCATCTCATCAAAATAAGCGTGACAGGCTTTAATATCCTTAATGTATTCATACCCACACATTAAAATGTTGTACATTTTTCATAATTACATTCTGCAGTAACTCCGTTTGTGTGAACTCTCTGGAAGAAAATGGAATTAATTATCCACCTGGTTTCACCTTCTATCTGAAAAGTGACAATTCTAGACATTGTCACGGTTGCTGGAATAAGGGTTGTTTTAACTCTTCAGTAATAATGTATAAAAAAAATTGATTTTTTTTTTTCTTTTAAGTAATAATCCCAGGCTTGGATAATTTTGATTCTTAGAACTGTGTAGTCCTATGAGATGCTGAATGCCCTCAAAACTGGCTCATTGATATGAGTGGGTAGACGTTTGTCATGTTGCATGTTGTTGAAAGTTTGACATCTCAGAATGAGTTCAGGTTAAGAAGGTTATTGTGTCTTGAATTCCCAGGCTACTCTTGGAAATGGATTAAGCTGTGTGAGATGAACATGCTCTTATTTTGGAACGAGACAAAAAGCTGTTACACTGAAGAGCAATATCCATATAGAGAGCTCCTAATTTATGAAGTTGAATGTTGGAAATATAGGAAGCTAAAAGATCTTGAATGTTTGACAGAAAAAAAGTGGTCAATCTACAGAGTGGACTGTGAGCTCAAGTGTCCTTCTCATCTGAGTAATATTATTATTGATTGAATAAAAGCCCATTTCTGATATGGTTTAAGCAGGTGAAAGGACATCTTCTGCAGTCACTTTACAGGCTTCATACACAAATGCCCTTTATTCAGTGCAAAGTGAGGAGGATACTGTGTGTATCAGTGTTCATTTGCATTTGTTCATGGACATCTTTTTGACAAGACCTAGCTCGAATTCTTTGATGAAATACTAAAATGTAGGCTGGTACAAACTGGAACTTCTATAATCCATACTGATTTGAAGATATACTAAGTGCCTTCTAAAATCTTCTTGCTTTAACGATGGCTTCCAAGATCCAAATTCATGTGGACAACCTTGGTCTAACCACCAAGATTTACAAGAATTTGAAGGACTAGAAAGTCCTGATTGTATGAGCACTAAAAACTTTGGTAAATCTTTGGATTTGGACTTCATGATCTTATGAACAGAATTGCTGGGTTGGACCAAAGGTCAGTTTAACATAGGTACCCTGTATCTGACAGCATCCAACTGCTGCTGTTTAGAGAAGGCATATAGAAAAATAGGAATTATCAAGTGGTAGAGAGAGACATGGTTATAAACATCCTGATTAAGAGTCCAGCTTCCAAGGAACAATGCTTTTGGATATTCAGACCTATCGGCTGCCTCTGGGCTGCTGAGTTCAGTAGCCTTTAGACCTTTCTTCCTGTGAATTTGCCTTTTACTCTTATTAATACGTTTATTTTTAGTTCTATTTAAACATTTTGATTCAGTTACTCATTCTTTCCTCAGGAAACTTTAAGTTTTCTTATTTTCATTCTAATGCAAAATCAGGTTAAACAGTTCATATGTAATAGAGCATTTTATTTTTAAGGCAACATTTCAAACATGGTGCACATCTATTTTGTTTGTTTTCTCTGTTCTTCAGTGTGTCATAAATTGTTAAATACAATATGTCTTTCTACTGTGTAGCTTTGTCAATTTGCTTTATGTGTTAGAATATACTGTTATTATGACTGTTAGCTGGTATTAAATTGATTTCAGTGTCACTGTTTCCTATGCAAAGGATTTTTTCTTTATTTTTAATTGTATGCTTTCTTCTTTTTTTATGCCTTTCATTTACAGTGTCATTACTCCATGAAGAAAGCAGCCTCTTTCCTGGGTATCGGTACAGAGAACGTTTACTTCGTCAAAACGGATGAAAGGTAAGCAAACAAAAACCATTGCTGTGGTTTCTGAGTTTTTTTGAAATGCAGTAGTGCTGTACTAACCAACTTATTTGAATGTAACTGAAAAAGTTTTAAATCTGTGTCCCGTAGAGGTAAGATGATACCTGAGGAACTGGAGAAACAAGTCCAGCGGGCCAGGAAAGAGGTGAGAGGGGGAGAGAAAGCATGAAAGAGAGGAGGAGTGTGTGCAGACTGTGTGCTTGTGTCTGAGTGAAAGAAAGGAAAACTATGAGTAAGTGAAATCTTAAAAATAGAGCAGGTAGTCTACTAGTGTTCTTCTTACAGGTGCAGTCCATTTGCTCCAAGCTTGTGGAGCAATCCAAGATTCCTAGGTATTACACTGTTCTGGGAAGTAAAATTCTACAGAGCTTTCACTACTAATGAAAACCCTCAGTACAACACTACTCTGAAGTATTTAGCACATTTTGTCTAGAGTCTTCTGTTGCCCTTAATCTTTATTAAACTAAATGGATGCAGCGTCTTAAAAGGTAAATGAAAACTGAAGGTTTTTCATTATTATAGCAGCTATTGTGCTAGCATCTGCAATGAAAAAGAGTTGTAAGATATGGTTTGGTCTCTAAAACTATCATACATGCTGCAAATTCTAATTTTTGTCCTTCCTAGTCCTGTTGGAAGAGTGCAGAGATTCCATTGTGCCTCTTTTCCCACCGGGACTTTACCAAGCAGAAAGAGAAAGGGCAGCATTTGGAAATGTATTGATGTTATATTTGGACAACATTAAAATACATCTCCACAATCTGTAAGATAGCGCTTACTGTACTCAGTGTAATTTCTTCTGAAGAATTTGGAGGACTGAATATGACTTCTGAGGCACAGAGCATCTTCTTTTGGCTTGATTATGCCACCTCACTTCTTGCCTTAGAGCAGTAGGATTTGGACCTCAGCCCTTAGTCCGTGATCTGAGAACACTAACAAATTAGTGCAGCGTCCCTGGTGTGGATGTTGCCTACCGTGTGATCCTACTTTGAGAGTTATTGTGGCTGATTAAAATGGCACAGCATTGCTGTCCTGTCAGATTGTGTGGCCACAATTGCATTAACTAAAACCTTCCTTAAATACATTTACTGCCAAATAACCATCTCCCCTTTGGGTTTGACACTAGACAGAATACTTGGTGATGCATGGTGTCCTTAATTACCTAGAAAACTCTTCCCTTCGTTATCCATGAAAGACAATCTGTACTTCACTCATTTGTGCAATCTTGGGGGGAAAAAAAGAACTGAAGTATGGAGCAAGAGAAAGCAGGCAGACAGGAGAGTGAGCTCTGTGCTCTGGAAAAACATTTTTTGTTTTTTTTTTTTGTTTTTTTTTTGTGTAATTTGGTGTTTACTTAAAAAGATCATCTGGCATTTTTGTTGTTAAAAAAAGAAGTCAGCCTCAATTCAGTGCTGTGCAATTTAAAAACAACGTTCTATATTAAAATGCTCTGCTCACAGGCGTGCTACTTTTGAGAAACATTCACATTTTGCTTGCCTTTTAATGGAAGTTTTTTATTTCACCTGAGCTTCTGTAACTGTGTCTGTCCTTGATAAAGTGCTATTTTATAACTTTGTACAGAAGGACACTTCAGTGAATTACAGTGAATATTCTAACGACTCTTAAACAACAGAGGATGTATTCACTGGTGACAAGAGCATAGAATGTTTACTGACTGTGAATAGCAAGAGTCTTAGGCCTGTTTTTAGAGGGTTTAGTCAAGAACATCTATTCAACTTTATTGGCAAGAAGAATAAAAATATGTTTCCCTTCTTTTTAGAAAATTACAGTGGTAACCATAATTTTTTTGAATTTGTAGAAGTCCTAGACTTGTCCCCATATTCAGTTAGACTACCTTCTGGCAGCTAGGGTGGCTGTGTCATTGTGATGTAGCTGTGGAAGAAAATTGATAACACTAAGAGAAACTGATTAAGTGCAGCGAATAAGTCTTTGCCTCACTTGAAAGTGTTTTATATTTGAGCTTTCGGCTCTTTTGTAAGTTTGATTGACTTATGTTGTAGGCTGTAGTAAAAATGAATGACCAAGAAGTGAATTACAGGCTGGTAATTCTTTGTGAGTGTGTGGGACTAATTTTAATTTATTCCAAGGCCACTTTTCACTGCTTTAGCGAATTGTAAGGAAATTTAAAAATACATATACATCATAATTATGCACTATTCTAACACTCCTCTACTCTGTTAAAGAATTGTGAGGGCTGGAGCACGCCTCCTGTGATGAAAGGTTGAGGGAGTTGAGATTGTTTAGCTTAGAGAAAAGAAGGCTCTGGAGAGACCTCGTTGTGATCTTCTGGTACTTGAAAGAAGCTTACAAGCAGGAGGGGGCTGACTTTTTGCAAAGGTAAATAGTGATTGGGCAAGGGGGAATGGATTTAAACTGAAAGAGGGAAGAGTTAAATTAGATGTTAGGAATAAATTCTTCACTCAGAGGGTGGTAATGCACTGGCACAGACTGCCCAGGGAAGTTGTGAATGTCCTATCCCTGGAGGTGTTCAAGGCCAATTTGGATGGGTTCCTGGGCAGTTGAATCTTGTGCTTGGCAACCCTGCCTAAGTCAGGGGGTTTGGAACTAGATGATCTTCAATGTCCCTTCCAAACCAATCAATTCTTTGATTCTATGAATTATAAAACTATCAGAATATAAATGGGAATCAAGCCTGCCTATCTGTGTAGTAGATTTTTAAAAGTGGCAACACTTAAAAAAAAGAGGAAAACAATGAAGGTCAGATTCAGTTAAAGTGAAGCTACATTAAAGACTTGCACATAGAGTTTGATTTCAATCTGATGTCTGATTTCAGTGAAGCTACACTGAGTTACATCAGCACAGAGACTTGCATCATCTGTGAGATTGAACTGACTACAAATGAACTTCTGGGATCTGAGATTATGCAGTGTAGTAACAACTGTGCTTCTTCAGCAGCTGATTTGTCATGCTGCGGGCCAGATACTGGAATGAGCAGAGAAGTTGCTTCAGCATGTACTTACAGCACATAAGAATGGACAGTCATGGCTAGGATTTATACCTTCAATTTCAGGAATTTGCAATAAACCCCACCAATTCTTTTCCTTGCTTTACTTTCTACTCCTAAGTAGGCACAGGTTCATACATTTGCAGGGGTGAAGTATTTGACTTAGCCTGCTATTGTTGTACTCCTGTTATTAGTGGAACGGGACAGCTCTGAGCAAAGACACTGAAATGGAAATGGATGTCTTGTGATGCTTTTCTGTGGCTACAACCTGACAAAAACTTTCCTTATTCCACCTTTCTAATCTTTAAACTGTCAAATCTCCAGTGGTCTCTCTACTGCGGTTCAGTTGCCATCAACAGCCCTACGTGTTTTCTAGATGGGAAGGAGCAAGATGATAGGACTTGGCTGTAGACTGGGCACTGGAGTCAGAGAGTAACTGTCAAGTTGTGGTATATACCAGTGCTACCTAAGGCAAATCA
Organism: Odontophorus gujanensis; assembly: GCA_013399175.1. Taxonomy (NCBI): domain Eukaryota; kingdom Metazoa; phylum Chordata; class Aves; order Galliformes; family Odontophoridae; genus Odontophorus; species Odontophorus gujanensis. Next base: position 212,539 of record VXAB01001337.1, read on the forward strand.
CGTTCCCTCGCTAAAGGTTCCACTTCCCTTGGCAATGAATGTAGGCATTGTAGAGGGAGCACGAGTCCCTGGAGGGGTGAACCATTTCCCAGCATAGCTAGCCTGCTGGGTGTACTAATAGCTTGATTTGTGTTTGTCAGAATGGTAGCAAATTGGGTGGTAAAATGTGGAAGAAGAAGAAATAAAAATCAGAGTATAAAAAGAGATGTTAAATACCCAGAGCACTTTCATCTTGATAAAACTGGCATCTGTCAAAACAGTCTGAAGCTGTCTGAACCAGAGCAGTCTGCCCTGTGATGGTGTTAGCTAGGAATGCCTTTTTTTTTTTTCCTAAGAGTCAGGATTTTTAAATGCAGTAACTTCTGTGTGAGGCTCTCAGTGCTGGGAAACTAAAATGTAGATTGTCACATCTTTGTCCTACTTTTCATGACCTTGTTATACTTCAGCTCTCCATAACTACTGGGGGAAATGAATGGCGTGAATGACAGTTTTTTGTTTTGAATCCTATTGCAGGGGTCAGCACCATTTCTTGTCTGTGCTACTGCAGGCACAACCGTACTGGGAGCATTTGATCCTCTGGATAAAATTGCTGATATCTGTGAAAAGCATGACCTCTGGCTTCATGTTGACGTGAGTTTGTACACTGCATGGTTTTCTTTTATAATTGGTATTTTTCTTTGACTTATATTCTGTGTTGTAGTAAGCTGGACTTAATTCACTTTTTTTTTTTTTTTTTAACTGTAGAACAGAAATATATATCCTTTCTTGCCTCTGTTCTGTATGCTGAAATCCAGCAAATGATTTGGTTGTGTCAAGCAGTCAAAACTTTATTGTTATCGTCATGTTATATTGATTTTAAGATCAATTTCTGTTTTCTTCTTGCTACCACCCAAAATGCTTCAAGGATGATTATATGCAAGTAGAACCACATTCTGTTGGGGAATGTACGCATTAGAAATGTGGCATATAGTTCATACAGGTTGAAATAAAAGTACTTCTGGCTCAGCCAACCATAAATTATTCGGTTTCATAGTTACAGAATTTCCTGTACATCCTCTTAAGTTTTCCTAAACTGTTCAGAAATTTTTCTTGTCTCATTTATTTTTAATTCTAGTTTTAGATTTTAAAATCCATTCATGAACCCTTTTGGAATAATCACTGACCCTTTTTATTACCTGCATTTTAAAATCAGTTCATGAACCTCTTTGGAATAATCATTGAGACTATCCATTACCTGAAGGACCTAGCTGCAAATGTGTTTTTCTAAAACCAGGTTTCTTCATATTTTCTAATACTGGATTATTCTTATAGTGACAATGCCATGAACCCAGAGTAGCTATACCAAAATCCACAGCACAATGAGAGAATCCGTAGCAACGTTAGAAGAGACTTTCAGATCTGCTTTAAATTTTTCAATGGTTTATTTAATGTCGAGTATTTAGAGAAAAATCACACAGACAATGACATGCATAAAACTGTCCCAGACTTTAATAAATTAAATCTTTGTATGTGTGAGTCAGGAGTCCTTGGAGGCGAAGTTGCAGAATTTAGTTCCAATATTTAAAGTGTCTGCAGAGCCTCCTCCTGGTTTTATGCCAGCGAGAATTACCCAGCAGATTTACAGCAGAAGTGAAGAATTCCCGTTAGGTGCTAGTCTCTTGTGTATCTGTTTGTAGACATTGAAGAGATGGGTATATTTCAAGCCTCTGCTGGAATACTCAACTAAGAGGTGACACTGCCAGAGCCATCTCCAATGGGCATGGGAGAACCACGAGTGCCCTCCTAATCTACTCCCTGTAGCTGAATAACTAAAGCTAGGTGTATGTACTGAAGCAATATTCTGCACATGGACAGTTGCTGGTGTTCTGTAAAAAAATAAATTTTCCTTCAACTTTACCTCTTGTTAATCTAAAGAGAAAGTGTCAGTGAATATCTTAGTTAATTTTCTGTTTTAACAGTGACTGTCAGATGTTAAATGATTACACGCAAAATGACAAATGTACAACCAAAAACTGGGTAGTTTATGGTTTAGAAGATTCATTTTTCTACTAAAATGCAGTTCGTATTATTAACCTCTCATTGAATTTTCAGCCTTTGTTAGTTCTTGGGAGTTCTGTCAGTATTTTCTCCATCTTTTATTTCACCCTCAGTTGAAGCGTCAAGAGCTGAGTGCATGGTTGTTTCTTAATTTCTGTTTAAAGTTTGTAACTATTTATATGGAAATGTGATAAGGGGAAGTGACTGAAAGCTGTGTATGTAAGTGATATATGACATAGGTATATATATATACAAACATGCTATGATAAAACAAGCAGAATGTAGTTTGTAATGCGACGTTTTCTTCACTCACAGCACCATTTGAAATAGATTTACTGAAATAATGCAGAAAAGTAGGAATCAGGCATCTGCCATTCAGAAATAGTGTATAAGAAACAGTGTAAGGGTTTGAGTTTATTTTTTAATTTACTTTTGAGCAAGCCAACTGCCTTCTAGCCTCATAGGCAAGATTATATTAGAAATCTTTGAAGGTCTACATTCCTCTGGAGGATGTGTCTTCCAGTTGAATGCTTTACATGTTGTGAGGTCTCATTTTTATAGCAAGTACTGCTTCTTTGGCAGTGAGTTAACTGCCATAACTTTTGAGGAAAAAAATACACAGTACCATTAAAACAATCATTTTAAAACAAAGCTGTAATTTAGGACTTCTATCATTGATAGAATCAGAATTATCTACTGTAAACAATCTCAAGATCTGTCTTTGCAGTTTTATTCCATGAAATGTCAGTGGTATTATTTTCGGATTTACACTGTTTTATCTCATTTCAGAATATTTTCTGATATGAAAAAATTGATATGTTTGCCTCAGGGAGACTCTTCTCATTAGGTATGAAATGATAAAGCTCATGATCCTTAAAAAGTGGAAAAGGAGAAAATCAACAAAAAATCAGCAGGCTTCAGGAAGATAAATTTTAGTAAAGTCAAAAATAGTAGATAAGTTCTGTCGTGGATACAGACCTGAAAAGAAAGTTAAGAAAAAGGTTTTTTTTTTGAAGATGATACCAGTAAGCTCAAACTATTTCAGAAGTTGTCCAACAGCCAGAGCACTGACAGTATTTTGTGCTCACTGCAGCATTCATTCATTGATAATGGCAATCATCTATCATACATCCATGAGGTCATTCTTAATTAGTTTTTTGATGTCATCAATATACACTCAAGCTTGAGCACTTCTGTACCTCATGTATAGCTTTAAACACATGGGTGTTTGTTCCCTGCTGGTCAACCAGAGCAGAAAAGCTGTTTTAACCCACTTTCTCATGCTTAGGTAGGTAGTTTAATAGCATTGCAAACACCCAGTTTGCTGTGATTTCTTACACATGAAAGGATCATTTTCTCATACCTAGTAGTCAGTTATATTCCATGGGATGCAGCTGATCTTCGTGTGGTTTGAGCTGCCATGTATTATTCTCTGTTGTATTTACTAGAAACAAAACATGCCTATCTAGGTTGGTCAGCCTACCTTTCTTCTCTAGTCTCATGCTTGAAGGAGAAGCAGCAATAACTCAGGAAATTCTCATTAGAAAGCCAGAGAAATGCTGCCAAGCTACAACTGTGGTAGTGAATGAAAACCTGGCTGGAAAAACACTCAGAGAGTGTCTATCAGTGGTTTACTGCTGAACTGGAATAATATTTTGAGTAGACTTCAGGAAATATATATCCTAGGTTATGTTATCCAGTATTTTTATTAATAACTTGTATGAAAAAGAATCCACTAGCTAAAAATGAAGATAACATAAAACTACAAGAGGCAGTGGGAGGAAAAGATTAGAAATCTGAGATCTTGACAGTTTGAAGAAGAAAGTGGAAAAACTAGGTTATAGTTCAATAATGATAGTGCTGTAGGTATAAGCTGTAATAATCAGCTGCACATGGAGATTGGGAATGTGCGCTAGATAGCAGATCTCCAGAAAAAGATATGATGTTTGCAGCACATCACAGATGAGCAGCTTTAAACCTTTGCAGATAGGGATAAACATCTTGACAGCTTCTTTGAATAAAAATACATAATTCTTTCTGCTTGGTGCTCCACCTGCTATATCCACTAAGTCAAAATCAAAAGCTGCATTTCAAGAAGGGCTTGTTTTGGGCTGCTGGTCATATGCTCTTTCACAAATAGGTCATTCTTCATCCAATCCTATGCACACAATTATTTACCATAACTGAGCACTGCACTGCACCCTCCCCATGTCTTGTTTCAGCTGAGACAGTACTGACCCCACACTACTGTGTGGCTGTTGTGAGTGATGGACACACTGCTGGGGCCGGGCAGGGCTGCTCTGCAGGGCAGAGCCACCACCATGATGGCATGGGGCAGGGGATGGCCACAGGGTAGACTGGGCCAGGCCTCTTGCGGCCTTCAGGTTGTGGGTTGGACATGGCTAAGCTGCTGCAAAGGGGAAATGAATAGTGTTTCCCATGCTCACTGCAGATTAGATGAGGTAACAGTGTTTAGAACTGACACTTCATTCTGTAGGTTTCTGGATATTAAACAAGAATCAGGTGGCTAAGTCATGCAACCTCCATCACTAGAACTCTTTAAAAACAAAGCCAGTGATTCTCAGACTTCATAGGTACTTTCTGGTTTACTTTTGGTTGTTTCTGGGGCTGTATCCCTAAGCACTTGATCTGTGAACAAATAAGCATGAAGCACAAATTCACCTCATGGTACTGTGGCTCCAGGACAGATTGGAAGGTGATGGAGATGCAGTGCTATCATACCTCTCTTCCAGAACTCTAGTAGTTTTTAAAATGAGGGCAGATAGAAGTGCCAACAGTGGTGCTTAAGCAGCAATTGCTAATGTCTCTCTGCACTTTATATTTCGTTTTGATGCTGATCACAAGCTGGCTGTGTCCACTCCATACAAATGAGAAATGTTTGGCAGAAATGAGATAGGTATAGCTGATCCTGCCTTTGGAGGCTGCACACAGTGGGATGAGCTCTTGTGAGTTTTTCTAGTTCTGTTTTATAAGCAGTGTGAAACTGTCAACTTTTTCAAATACTTACAGCTTTGGTTGCAATTTTTTAAAAGATTTATTGTATGTCAATCTCTTGCTTATGAATTGTGAAAACTGGGGAATAATTTCATGACTCTTTTGGCTGGGTTACTGAACAAGAAGAGCAAAATGTGTCGATAAGTAGGAAGACCATTTTGGTTGGGAAACCCGGTTCCAAGTCATGGTTCTGCCAGAGGCTTAATGGGGAATTTGAGGCAAACCGTTTCTTCTCTTATGTTGCAATTATAGACTGAGCAGCAGCCCCCTTCTCAGCAAGTATGTTATGAGCATGACAACACAAAATATGATTTGGTGTTTGTGTACCACATTAATGAGAACTAATGAACTACATGCATTAGCACAAATTATTAACCATTCATTTCCCTTGTGAGCCTTTACTACTTGTTTCCCAGAAACTCCTAATGCATAGCATGTGAAGCTAGCACTGATTCATAGATCAGCTCTCATAGCTGTTTTTTCAAGCAAAAAAGAAAAACCCAAGCAAAGAGACAAAAAAATACACACACACCCAAAATACCCAAAGCCAAGCAAGCATGAGTTCACCATACTTAAATCAAGAATCTTCACAGCACTGATTTTTTTCATCATTAACCCAATATGTATGAATCTTTTTTTACAGTAAGTTGAATCTTAATGTTTTGAGGACTGATGCCTCCTCTGCATCTCTTAGGAGTGCTGCTTACTTCACAGGAAACTTTATGTGGATTCTGTCTTCATAAGTACTGATAATCCTTATTTAAAATTTAGTATAATTTTTCAAATACAGTATGTGACACCACTCTGACCCCCTGGATAAATGTTGTTTGAGAACTGGATATACACTGCAGCTGGTGGGTGATATGTGGTCCTCTCAAAATTCGCAGATGAGAATCACCTTTCTTAACTTGAAGTGTCCAGAAGTTAAGTGTGTATAATCTGTGCTTGTTGTCTAGGTTCCTTCTGGAGTGCATGGAGAGGGACATCTGCAAAAGGTGTCACTCAAAGATGGTATCTGGAATAGATAAGAGGATAAAAGAGTTTTAGTGGAGAGCTACTCACTACAGATAATGCTTCACTGATGCTTAGACCACATACCTAGTTCTTAGATGACTTGAGATAGATGTGATGAGTGCCACACTGTTTTAACATCAGTTGGATTACTGGTCACAGAAATGCTGCCCTTGCAGACTTTACTTTTCATATCGAAACTCCATGGAGTACCTAAGCCTGGGCTTTGCAGTTGGCAGAAATTGTCATTCTCTTTTAGCTTGTGAGAATTTCTCATAAATGAGATGCTGAAAGGATGAAGATGTACAAAATGGGGATTTCTTCTATAATTACTTAGGTTTAGGCTGTAGAGTTGGAAGCATCTCTGATTCTGGAATGGATGTGGTTATGCAGAAGCCTTTAAATTCATGCCCTTGCTTATACTGAAAGGGCAATGTTCTAGAAAAAAAACATCAGCTCTTCTATTTTAGACAGAACTCCAAGCAATTATCTTTCTTCTCAGTTTGTGAGGTTGAAGACATAATTTAGCCCATGACCATGTAATAAATTAAATTTAAAATTAGATAAAACAATGCAAGTTTATAAAAATAACATTGTCTTGGCTCTGTAACTTTTCCAACAGGCTTCTTGGGGTGGCTCAGCTTTGATATCGAGGAGGCATCGCAGACTTCTTCATGGTATCCAAAGGTAAGGCAGTTCTAGTTTGTGGTCATTCCTATCAGGGTCTAAGATGGACAAACGGCCTAATGGCTGCCATGAAGGCTGTGTTTTAGACTCTAGAGTCAATGATTATAGGTGCAATTTCTGTGCCTTCTTCCCTTTCTCCTTTTACAAATTTATAGGGCAGATTCTGTTGCCTGGAATCCTCACAAAATGCTGCTGGCAGGAATTCAGTGCTGTGCTCTTCTGGTGAAAGACAACTCTGTAAGTCCTTATTTATTTATTTATTTATTTTTCTTCCATCTCCTTATTTTAATGTGGTAGAATGTCATTGCCGTAATAGAGAAGTGGAGATAAAAGAAAACGATTGAGAGTCAATTTTACTGCACTGCAGTGCGAAGGCTGAATGATACTGACTGATACTACTTTGAATTTCACCAAGAAATTATTAAAGATTGATTTAGAGAGCAGGACCAAACTGATTGAAGTCACCCTTCAAGTTTGTAACCCTTCCTAGTTAGCTTCTGTATATGATTTACATTCAGAATTGAGTATTTTGTTAACTGGGCCTGCTGCACTTAAACAGCAAGCTTGTCAAAGTCTTTAGAATAGCTGTCATCTGTTGGGACTGCAGTAGTACTGTGTAGTTTTTTAAGGAGTGCCATCTAAGCAGAACTACTCTTGACATTTCTTTGGATGGGTGAACAAGAGTGAGAAAGGAGAGGGATAGTTGTTGAAGCACATGCAGTTGAAGATATTGAACCCTCCTTTCTCAAATCTACTGGTCTTCTCCTCATCACTGGGGTAATATAGGCTTTCCAAAAGCAGGCAAACAAAGCTCTGATTTCAAGTGGTACAAAAGGGACTTGAGTCTGCAGTGTGATGTATCTGCTGTATCTTTATGGAATTCTATCTACATAAAGAAAGCAGTAAAAGATTATTTGCAGTACCACTGCAAATTCAGCCCTGAGAAAGCTTATGTACATTGTCTGCTGTTAAGTTGATGTTTTAGTTTGTGCTTGGCTTTATCAATGACTGAAGATCATGAGGATATGAAGATTCTGAGGTTTGCATCACTGTTTTGTGGTCATGGTTTGTGAACTAGTTTTAAAAGTCTCCGTCAAAACAGCTGATGGTTTCTATTCAGCTGTGAGTTATCTGTTCATGCAATTGATTACTAACTCCTGGTAGTAACCACTGATGAGGTCTAAAGAGCATAGATACTAATTAGTGCTCTCTTGCAGCAGTTAATTCCGAGTTGCAAGTGAGACATGGCAGAAGAACAAGATGTGTGACTATTTCCTTAGGATGGAGTTGGTGGGATTAAAGTGGATACCAGGTTCCAGGACTGGGAACCAGTCAGACAGGGTCCATCATTTTATCTTTATTCCAGACTGAAAAAGAAGCACAGTAGAGTTATTGACTAAGGTTAATGTAGTCTCTAAGTTGCAGGCTTGGGAAGAACTCAGCACTGTTTTTTTAACTAATTAGGCCCAATACATAGATGTAGCCTCAGGTAATGATTAAGACTACTCTGGGTGCATACTGGGAACTTCTCTGGAAGAGAGAGGAATTAAATATTTTATCAGCCTTGGCATTTAGAGTCACTTTACAAACACCGTTCCACCTTCAGGACTTGGTAGCCTTTGTATTCTTCTGTAGACTGTAATATCTGCTAAAGCATTCCTATTCCACTTCTGAATCACAGCTATGCAGTGTTGTGCTGGAAGTACTTGTAGAGATTAATCCTAGGCAGCTGAGAAGTGAAAGCACAAAAGCATTACTGATCATACAATTAGATTCTAGTGTACAGTGTGACATGGTCTGGAAAGTGGAAGACTTTTCTACCTGTGAAGGAGAGGGTTTTACTCTTTGTTTAACCCTTTGAAAACTGGCACTTAAGCATTTTGTATATCTAGCAGTGCAGTCTTTATGTGCAGACATGAGCATGTGCTAATTTTGTGAATTTTCCTATCAGTCACTAAGGAAAATAAAATGAAATACATATTTAAGACACTTTACTAGAAGGACCTTGCTTCATTTTGATCACATCTATACCAGATCCAGAGCAGGGAGTTGGATCCTGTCTCTTATTTACCATTAAAAATGTTATTTACACACCTCTAAGAATAGGGAAGGATATGTTTCCACTTCTTATTTTGAAACCTTTTCTACTGCTTCTAAGTTATGTGTATGTCTGTTATCACAGATGAAGCCCACATATGAATATGAACATAATCCCCTCACTCTGTGAGTAGGATGCTGAGGTGGGAGCTGGAAGAGTTTAGTACAAATTGCTCTGTGCTAGTAAATGTTCAAGTAGCCTCAAGAGGTTTGTTTCTGAAATGATGAATACTTCAAGAAATCAGACCAGCAAAATGTTAAGTCCCACTTTTGAATCAAGCCGTAGCTTGTTTTGAAGGTGTCATTAAGGAAATTCTGTTGATTTGACTCCCATTCGATTTAAGGTCTGTTTGGAAACTGTAGATAATGTTAACACTGGAGTTGAGTGATTTGAAGTGGACAAATAAAACCCGTCAGGTTTTTTATTTATTTGTTATTTTTATTATTTTTAATTGTAAAGACCAAGCTTTGTATTTTGCTTTGTTACAACAAATGATCTTGAGAAAGAAGAATTGTATCTGATAAAGTAGTAACATTCTAATTTCCTACTAGCAACAGTAATAATGACTAGTTTGGTTGTAACTTATTATAATTATTATCATCATTATTTCTTTTTTTCTTTTTGTAACATAGCATCAGTGAAACTATGTGCTTTAGCAATGCTAATAATCTGAAGACATTGCAGCTAGATTATTAGAATGAAATGCTCTATTTACATTCCTGTACTGATTTTTAAAATGATAAACTACAGGGAAATGTTGAGTAAGGAGATCTTCCAGCCTTAATGAAGTAAAATTGGAATGGTTTCCAAAGAAGGTAGAGATAAAAAAAAGAAATATGTGTTTGACTTGATTAGAAGAAAGAAGTGTTTTCACCAAAGGGAATGAGGGATTGGTTAATCCTCTGAAAAAGATCAGATCAATGACAATAATTTTTCAGTGCTTAAATCACTCAAGAAATGCACAACTATCACTTCTTCACTGCCATAACCGGAGTAACTTTCATCACTTTTGTGACAAGATATACTTTCTCAGTACACACTTGTATTGCTGTGGTATGAATTACAATGCTTGTTTAAACACAGAGCTAGAGGGACTGATATTCTGAAAAATTTAGTGAGTGTACTTTGTTTTTGTATGTTCTGAAGATGCTATGAATCAGCCTTAGGTTGTGCATAATCCCTTAAAACCTCACAGTTATTCCAATTTGTCCTTGCAGTATAATCGTATGAACGTGATTATTATCATCATGTATATGGACAAGTAATTATTACAAATGCCAGAGTTCTATGACTCTTCAGATCTCGGTTAGATGATTAGTAATCCATTCTGGGGAATAAACAGAATTTTCACTTCTTGCTTAAAAATAAAATCTAAAAGAATGTAGCTAATGAAGTCCCAGTTTAGCACAGAACATTATTGATTGATTCTGGTAGACATACCTACAGTGTAATCCCTTCCTCATCATTAGCAGTGTTGTGAAGATATCTAATTCACTAATTTTTTTCTGGAGCAGCTGCAGGAAGCATTCAGTTTCCCTTGTTTTCTACTTGGGGTTTATAGCACCGAGAGCTCATTCCGACCACTTGAAGTGAATTACAGGGATGGCCTTTTGTAGTGCACTGCTTTTGAAAATTTTCAAGTATGCCATTCAAAAGATTGTCCTTATTGCTTTAGATGAATGAAATCAGGAAGATATTTGTCTTGGGAGAAAAAGCTGTTTGTGTTGTGTTAACATAATTCCAATTTACTTATAACTGGCAATGGAAATGGAAAAAGATCAGAAGACTTGCAGTAGATGTGTGTTCAGTGAGAAAAAGGTGCTTTGAATTATGTACTGTAAGGAACTGGAGCTTGTATGTATTTGGTTTTAGTATCAATAACTATTTACTTATCTGCCATTAACTATAACATGTGACAACTATCTATAGACTTAATCTAAACTGAAAGCTCTTAGAAACTTGTTGTGGACTAGGGCCTTTATGAAAAGACATTTCCATTTTCTGAAACTTAGCCCCAGTATAATACAGAGCACTATAATTAGTTCTGATCAAACGGTAGAAACAGATAAAAGATGCTGAAGGAAGAAAGAAGCTCAAACTTGCAAATAAGACAGCTCTAATGAAATGTTTGAGATTCTTCTGAGCTGATATAGCAGCTCAGTTACTGTGTGGACAGTCATAGGTGTCATCTTGGGACTGAAAACGTTGAATTAGAAAACATACATTTTCTTTCAATTCTTCTACACTTTTCCTTCATTTGACTGCGAAAACAGAGATGACATTTAATGTGCTCAGCATGTTTAAACTTTTTACTTTTGCATCAGCAGTGATCACAGAGTAATTGCTTTCTTAAACAGAAAATTTATCTTGGATTTTCTTTTTTTCTTTTCGTTTCCCTCAGTCCTACACCCTATCCTGCACCTTTTCCACCTTGCTCCTCCACCTTGCTTCTTGAATTGGTCTGGCATATTCCCTTTCCCTCACACAACACATTAATTTTTTTTTCATTTTTATTTTTTCTCCTAACTGGTCAAGTTATGTTTCAGGGGTATTACTGTACTTGCCTCTGGAGAGAGAGTAGCCAGGATTTCGTGAGTGTATTCTATGAGTAGTAAGATAAACAGGTAGAAAATGACCATCACACCAGCATGTCCTGTAAGCTTTGGAAGCACCAGGAGAGTAGGACAGTAGGGCAGTAACAGAAATTTGAATCCCTGCAGAATCAGTGGAGAAGCTTTTTTTATTTTTTTTAAATATATTTTTTAATGTATTGACAGAGGGAATTGAAAAAGTTAGGACACAAGGAGACTATTCTGTATATGCCAACTGAATATTTATCATTTTCATGTATTTCTGGGATACTTTGTCTTGCATGTTTTTTCTCTATTCCTTTTTCCACTAGTTCTAAAGTTATCAGCAGTGTATTGTGACATAGATTAAAAACTGTATCTCTGTTACAAGAATATCATACTTTCCTTAAGTATTATTAGCTACCTCCATCTGGAGTTCAAACTTGCAGCAATGTGGAGAAATGTCTGAAGATGGTGCAGTTGGTTCGAACTGAAGACTGATGTTCTGTTAAAAATGAGTTAAGCTGTTTGCTAAATAGCATAGCATCTTTTGCCATGTTGTGCACTTCTGTGCGCATGCTGTAGCCATGTTTTCAACCACATCTAATTTTCTATTCTAGTATAGTCTTAGAGATATTTTTTTTCACCTACATGTAATATCTCTGACAAATCTATGATCACACCCATCTCCTCGGCTCCTTGCAGGGCCATCGTCATCTTTGCCTAGACAGCCTCTTAGAAGTTGGAGGCTGAAGACTGCTGACTAAACATAATCTCACTAACAATCCTTAATTAAGGTACACTAAAGAACTTCTCTGAGGCTTATTTTCAAATTGTCTTATCTGTGAATGGAGGCAAAAATTGCATTATACTAACTTGTCACTGGTATTTCCACTGAATCAGTCAAATAACAAATGCTAAATCTTCAGAGGCTGTCTACTGATAAAAGCTTTAGGTTTGGGACTAAAACATTCCTCACACACAACTAACTGCCATGTGTAAAGTCCTTTGGCCTTTGAGGAAAGAAGAAATATACTGAGCCATTTGTGAAAGTGTAGGAAGCTCCTAAGTCTGTTCTTTTGTTGTAGCAGTGAAAACAGGCTTCTCCTTCCCAGTATGTTTATGTCTTTGGGCAGCTGTTTCCACTCCTGCCGTTCCTTGAGATTTGTGGCAGAATTGCTCTTCAACCTGCAACATTTTCTTGTCATCAGTGCTGACTTTAGTGGTTCAGACTCATCCAGCATTCTAATACAAAACCAGCTGTGAAGGGTGTCCTGCCCATATATTTCTTTTCTACTGAGTGGTTGGTTCAGACAGGAAAAAAGGCTTTCGTTTGTGAAGGTAAACTTTCAGTATTTTCTTATCAGCAATCTAAGCTTCTGTTGTGTTTCCAATAGGGTCTCCTGAAGAAGTGTTACTCTGCCAAGGCTGCATACCTCTTCCAGCAGGACAAGTTCTATGATGTCAGCTATGACACCGGTGACAAGTCCATTCAGTGCAGCAGACGTCCGGATGCGTTCAAATTCTGGCTCATGTGGAAAGCATTGGGAACCACAGGTCTTGAGGAGAGAGTGAACAGGGCTCTGGCTTTGGCTAGGTACCTCCTCACAATTTTGAATATGCCTATTCTGTTTCACTGACTGCCTGAAGTGCTGACAGTGCTAACACTTCCTAACTGGGAACAGACCAAACTGTTACTTTTTTCCCCCTTTTGTTTCTACAAAACACAAAGAAGGAACCAGTAACAATAGCAATAATAGTGTGATTAAATTTGTTAAAATATTTAATAGTAATTATTCCTTTTAAGAATAGGGATGGTAAAAAAGAAAAATCTGAATTCATCTATCAATCTACTTTGTTTATCATTTATGTTATATGAACTAGGCATAGGACAGTGCTTACCAGCATTCCCACCCACTTCTAGCTCATAACTATGTTCTCGTATTAATGTAAAAGGAGCACTGTGTGCCAGGTTCTGATCTGCGTCTAGCAAGAAGTGAACTTAACCATTCTTCTGTTCATTTAATTCCTTGTGACTGGGGAAACACAGAATGCCAGTGTTGTTTGTGGGGAAATTCATTCAAGGATGCTGCTAACATTAGGAAGTAGTAGAGCTACATGTTTACTTTTTTTTTGTAGGTTTACTGAAGTTCTTAATGTTTATAGTATGTTCACTTAGGAGCTGAAACACGACTTTCTTTTGTGATGGTTGTTTGGTGGTGCTGTTTTTTTTTTTTTTATTTTTCAATTTTACTATTTTTTTGATCTTACAGATCTGGAATTCACATGTGAATTCCATAAAATTCTTGGTAGAAGATATATTTTAAATGGTGATGATGTCTCAGTTTCTGGGAATAAACTCCAGTACACCAGTTGTTTAGTCTTGTAATAGGAGTGATAATACTGAAATAACGTAATGGCCCATTAAAAACAATTCACTTGAAGTACTGTGATTGTTCAGAATTGATACAGGATAAACTGTACTGAAGTCTTCACCTACTCCTGGGCTACCTATGCACTGCTGTAGTGCAAGTCATTAGTATTAAAGGCAGTCATCCATATCGTATTGCCATTTTATTTTTAATATGAGCTACCAAGTTTAAAAGGACTTAGAGTTTACTGAAAATTAGACAAATAGTGTCACTTTAACAAAATAACTTAAAGCAGAAGTTGAAACATCCGTGACTTAAACCCAGAGTGGATCAGGAAGGAGTAAAGATAGAATCAAAACCAGAGAAGCCCAGTTGAGCTCTGGCCTTATTCTCTCTGATTTCTTCAAAGCCCCTAATTATTTGACTGATTATATATCCTTAAAATCTCTGATTAGATTGCACCTTGTATTTGTTCTGAAGCAGTGTACTGGTCTACATTGTACAGAGCCTGTAATTCATTCCGCTATCAGTAGGAGAATTCAGCCTGATGAAGGTCACTGGCCAAAGTCATCTGACTGAGTGTGGAGTGATTAATGACTTCTCTGGGATCAATATTTTCTTTAAATGTTAGGATTCAGTTTCTAAGCTGGATTCACTTCTAAGGAGTGACTGGGTTTTGTTTTGTTTCTTTTTTTTTTTTTCTTTTGCTCGAAGAAGAAAATTAATTCTTAGTCATTATCTGATGAAGTATATTCTTTATAGCAACTGCATTGCTATCTTCAGCTTGCATGTACATAGGCACTTTGCAGCTGAGACATCAGGTTTGCTGGGCAGTATGCCAGATTTCTTAACTACTCAGCAGCTGTGCAGTCTTTCTCCTGATTTGTTACAGTAGGTTTTACTTTGATATTACTGAGATAGTATTTCAGTGCTCATGAACACAGACCTGGATTAATTCTGGAATTGGTACATTGGCTACAGAACTTGAGTGCAAGATTTTTTTTTTTCTGTGGATAGCTAGAACTGCAAACATTTTAAGATAATTGCAGTTGTGTATTTCTGTTGCATCAAACTTTACTTGTTGACTATTCCATTAGTTTTTTCTTGGTTTAGAGGTGAACCGTTTTCAATATGATAACCGTAATATATTAGATGTAACTATCCAACTCTGCACTTTATGCTTCAGCATACTGCAGTTTTTCTGCCTTTTACTTCTTTTAATGACACCTACTTTTAACAGACATATGTCTACTTTTGCTGCAGATTCCCACCCCTCACTTTCTGCCAGGTTTAATCATAGCAAATAGCACTTCTCTGTGTATGCCAGTCCTCGGTAAGATTCAAACCCTTCTGACATTCTGCAAACATGATGTGATAATAAAATTCCACTGTCTGCCATGGAAAAATGCGGAGTAAATTGCTCCACTGCCATCAAATTAATTACAGTCTCTGTACAGACACAGACCAGCAAGGCTCTAAAGTAGGTTTGAAGGGGGAGGGGAGTAATAGCAGTCCTGCCCATGATAAGATATAGGATGACATAAGTAGGTTAGAGGGACAGGATGCTAGTGAGGTCCCTCAGACTGCTGCCCTGAGATGTGCTGACAACACTGCATCACACCTGAAGTTTTATGACAATGAGCCAGGGATCCCTGAGGCAACAGGAAAAAATAAGACTCAAAGGAAATACTTCAAAGAAATTAAGGAATTACCCACCAAGAAGGTGATAAAGCTGTCTACCCAGCTAAAGAGCCTCTATACCAATGCATGTAGCCTAGAGTTGGAAGGCACCATGCTACTGGAAAACCATGATGTAGTTGCTGTCATTAAAACCTGGTAGGATAATTCCCATGAGTGGGCTGTGTGTATTGATTGCTACAAGCTGTTCAGAAGGGACAGGTGAGGAAGGAGGGGAGAAAGTGTTGCCCCCTACATCAAAAAAAGAGTGTGAAGAGCTGTCTCTGAAGAATGGCCATGAGCAGGTAAAAAGCCTATGGGAGTTACAGATAGAGGCAACAAAGGGAACCTTGTGGTTGACATCTACTACAGGGTGCCTGATCAAGCAGAGCCTGTTAATGAAACCTTCTTCCAAATACGGGGAGCTCTTATCCATCTGGGAGACTTCAACCACCCTGATGTCTGCTGGAAAAGTAGTACTGTGAGCTGCAGACAATCCAGGAGGCTCCTGAAATGCGTCAAGGACAAATTATTGAGCCAAGTAATAGACAGCTCCACTGGGGGCATGCAATACTGGACCTGTTGCTCACCAACACAAGTGAACTGATTGCTGGCATTAAGATTGGAGGCTGTAGTGATCATGCAATGATGGGGTTCACAGTCATGAGGGATATGGGACAAAGAGTAAAATCAGGATGCTAAACTGTGGGAAAGCCAACTTCAAGGTCTCCAGGGAGTTTGTCAGTAAAATCCCCTGTCCTCAAGAATGAGGGAATGGAGTGAAGCAGAGCTGGCAAATCTACTTTCCTTAATGCACAAGAGCTCTTCATCTCCAGGTGCAGGATGTCAGGAAAGGAAGGCAAGAGGCCACGTGGCTAAACTGGGACCTGCTGGTCAAACTGCAGAGCAAGAAGAAAATGCACAGGCAGTGGAAGTGAGGACAGGTATCCTGAGAGGATGATGATTGGCTGTGTAGGGATGGNGGTGCAGGATGTCAGGAAAGGAAGGCAAGAGGCCACGTGGCTAAACTGGGACCTGCTGGTCAAACTGCAGAGCAAGAAGAAAATGCACAGGCAGTGGAAGTGAGGACAGGTATCCTGAGAGGATGATGATTGGCTGTGTAGGGATGGGGTCAATAAGGCTAAGTCCCATTTGGGACTGAACTTGGTAAGGGGCACAAAGAAGAATAAGAAAGGCTTCTACAGGTACATCAACCAGAAAAGGAAAGCCCAAGAAGTCATTCTGCCCCTCTAGTGAGCAATGCAGACAGGCTGGTAAAAACAGACAGGGAGTAGGCTGAAGTACTGAACAACTTTGTCTCAGACATCACAGGAAATTGTTCTTTACACACCTCTCAGCCAGATGGGTTAGAAGGTGGGGATTGAAGGAGCAATGTCACTCCCACTGTAAGCAAGGATCAGGTTGACAACCACCTGAGGAATGTGAATATCCCTAAGTCTGCAGGTCCATGCATGCCATAGCCCTGAGGGAATTGGCTGATGTGGCATCCAAGTCACTCTCAGTGATATTTGAAAAATCCTGGCAGTCAGGTGAAGTCCCTGGTGACTGGAGAAAAGGCAACATCACATTCCTTTTTAAGAAGAATAGAAAGGATGATCGAGGAAACTACAATGGAACTAATCCTCCTTGAAGCTATGCAAATGGAAGAGAGGGAGGTGATATGATACAACCAGCAACACAGCTTCACCAAGAGCAAGTCCTGCCTGACCAACCTAGTGGGCTTCTGTGCATCAAAGGGCAAGGGAAGAGTCACAGATGTAATCTGTCTGGCCTTTGAGATGATCCTCAACAACATCTTTATCTCTAAATTGGAAAGATATGAATATGGTGGGTGGGCTGTTCAATGGATGAGGAACTGGTTACAAAATTGTACCTAGAGAATAGTGGTGAGTGGCTCAATGTCCAGGTAGAGATGATGAGTGATGTCCTTTGGGGATCAGTGCTAGAGCCAATCCTCTTCAAAATCTTCATCAATGTCAGTAGGATCAAGTGTACCCTCAGCAAGTTTTTGAGTGATACCAAGCTACGTGGTAAAGTTAACATGGAGTGACATCTGCCAGTGTCCATGAGGTCATGTTTAAAAAAAGGTGGTGTTTGGATCTAAAGGTTTAATGTAAATTGATCTTTCTGTATCTTTGTATTAAGTTTTTTGTTTTGTTTTGTTTTTGGCATGCTGGCAGGAGAAAGAGAAAAGAAATATCTATTTTAGTGTATTGTTAGAAAGGGATGCCCAGGAATTGTTGTGCAGTGTGTCACTGAATGTAAACAGACATTGTTGTATNGGAGGCTCCTGAAATGCGTCAAGGACAAATTATTGAGCCAAGTAATAGACAGCTCCACTGGGGGCATGCAATACTGGACCTGTTGCTCACCAACACAAGTGAACTGATTGCTGGCATTAAGATTGGAGGCTGTAGTGATCATGCAATGATGGGGTTCACAGTCATGAGGGATATGGGACAAAGAGGAAAATCAGGATACTAAACTGTGGGAAAGCCAACTTCAAGGTCTCCAGGGAGTTTGTCAGTAAAATCCCCTGTCCTCAAGAATGAGGGAATGGAGTGAAGCAGAGCTGGCAAATCTACTTTCCTTAATGCACAAGAGCTCTTCATCTCCAGGTGCAGGATGTCAGGAAAGGAAGGCAAGAGGCCACGTGGCTAAACTGGGACCTGCTGGTCAAACTGCAGAGCAAGAAGAAAATGCACAGGCAGTGGAAGTGAGGACAGGTATCCTGAGAGGATGATGATTGGCTGTGTAGGGATGGGGTCAATAAGGCTAAGTCCCATTTGGGACTGAACTTGGTAAGGGGCACAAAGAAGAATAAGAAAGGCTTCTACAGGTACATCAACCAGAAAAGGAAAGCCCAAGAAGTCATTCTGCCCCTCCAGTGAGCAATGCAGACAGGCTGGTAAAAACAGACAAGGAGTAGGCTGAAGTACTGAACAACTTTGTCTCAGACATCACAGGAAATTGTTCTTTACACACCTCTCAGCCAGATGGGTTAGAAGGTGGGGATTGAAGGAGCAATGTCACTCCCACTGTAAGCAAGGATCAGGTTGACAACCACCTGAGGAATGTGAATATCCCTAAGTCTGCAGGTCCATGCATGCCATAGCCCTGAGGGAATTGGCTGATGTGGCATCCAAGTCACTCTCAGTGATATTTGAAAAATCCTGGCAGTCAGGTGAAGTCCCTGGTGACTGGAGAAAAGGCAACATCACATTCCTTTTTAAGAAGAATAGAAAGGATGATCGAGGAAACTACAATGGAACTAATCCTCCTTGAAGCTATGCAAATGGAAGAGAGGGAGGTGATATGATACAACCAGCAACACAGCTTCACCAAGAGCAAGTCCTGCCTGACCAACCTAGTGGGCTTCTGTGCATCAAAGGGCAAGGGAAGAGTCACAGATGTAATCTGTCTGGCCTTTGAGATGATCCTCAACAACATCTTTATCTCTAAATTGGAAAGATATGAATATGGTGGGTGGGCTGTTCAATGGATGAGGAACTGGTTACAAAATTGTACCTAGAGAATAGTGGTGAGTGGCTCAATGTCCAGGTAGAGATGATGAGTGATGTCCTTTGGGGATCAGTGCTAGAGCCAATCCTCTTCAAAATCTTCATCAATGTCAGTAGGATCAAGTGTACCCTCAGCAAGTTTTTGAGTGATACCAAGCTACATGGTAAAGTTAACATGGAGTGACATCTGCCAGTGTCCATGAGGTCATGTTTAAAAAAAGGTGGTGTTTGGATCTAAAGGTTTAATGTAAATTGATCTTTCTGTATCTTTGTATTAAGTTTTTTGTTTTGTTTTGTTTTTGGCATGCTGGCAGAGAAAGAGAAAAGAAATATCTATTTTAGTGTATTGTTAGAAAGGGATTCCCAGGAATTGTTGTGCAGTGTGTCACTGAATGTAAACAGACATTGTTGTATAAAATATGGAACAAGAACAGCAGCAGAAAAACTGATAGAAACTTAAATTCTGGGTGAAACTACAGGATCCTGGTAACAATAGTTGTAGTGCAAGAGATGTAAGAGTAACCAGGGAATAAGGCAGCAGCACAGCATCAGCACTTGAAGAAAAGAGACTGAGGAATTTGTGGAGAACATCAATGGAAATTTGCATCAGGAACATTCGCAGCCTGATGTAAATAGGATCAATTTGTGCCATGTGGCTCCACTGAAAGGCTCCACTGAAAGTCTGTGCCTGAGGACAGAATTTGGCCTCTCCTCAGTGCTCCTTGGCTTGCTGTAGCTTTCATTTGTTTCCAGGAGCTGATAGTTACTATATTTTCACAGCAGGTAGAAATGAGGTTTAACTCTGACAGTTTCTGCAAGGAGATTTGTGAAAGAAAAGGGGAAAAGGAAGATGTGTGTGTTCAAGGCCTTTTTTCTTGCCTGTATGTACTGTATTGTTCTATGTTGTAAATGCCTGTGTTTTTAATTACAGATATCTTGTGGAAGAAATTAAGAAAAGAGAAGGATTTCAGCTTCTTTTGGAGGTAAATGAGAATTGAGCTGAAATGGTATTATTCTGGTTTATTGTCTACTGTTTGGCTTTGTTCTTTTTATCCAAGTGCCACTTTATATTTGAAGTCTATAATTTAATAAGCTGTGATGCACAGATGTGCTCAAACACATATGTTCTGTAGTCCCTACCACCAGTCTGCCCATTTTCATAGTTTCTGGACCTGTATTATCTCTGAGTGTATAAATGGACCATATTTCTGTGGCAGTGAAGAGTCTGACTGTAAAAAGGTAGTGCTTGGTAGACTTACAGTTAAGACGGTATGCTGGAAGAATAATCAGAATATTTTGATCCTAAAATGGACTTCTCAACATTGAAGTCATTTTTTCCTCTTTAATTCTGTTTCCACAACCATCTTCCTAAAAGCTACCAAACATTTATTTATTTTCATCATTACTAAACCTGTCAGCTTAATATCTGATGATGGTCTTGCTTAGGGGACAGTGAACAGGGCTAAAGTTTTTGTTTTTGAGCCGATCCCCAGTTTTTGTTTACTGAGGTTCATATCTGGGTTGGAAAAGGGCAAGAAGAGATTAAAAAGACCTATGATCTACATTGCTGGAAGGGTGTGCGTGTGAAAGACTGCTTGGATGAGTACCATGGATAGGAAGAGAGCACTCAGAAAACAATGAATGTAAAGATGCAGATTTAGTTTACATTTGCTGATGCAATGAGCATTCCAGGTTAGGCTAGAATTAATAATAATAATAAAATATATTTAATACCTCTTGTAGAACTTAAACTTCTTCCTTTAACTTTGAAAACTGCTGATTTGAAAGTGCATACTGGGAAACCATATGGAGTGAAGAATGCTGGGGAACAGCACTTGATTGGCTTGCAAAAGTGACACTCTCCCTTCTCCATTATTGTATGGGTTGGCGATGAGGCTAGATTTACTGTAGATGTGAAAGATATTGGTGAGAGCAGCAACTGCTGTTAATTCCTTCAGGAACATGACACCTGGATTAAGAATGGGATTGGAGAGACTGCTGTAGTATGGGCTATGAGAAGGAGGTTGAATGAAGGTTAGAAAAAAGTTTTCAGGGGCACAAGAGGACAAGCAGTGAGAATTTAAGGAAAGTCAGTGAGGCTCGTGAGCCCTTTATGAAAGGAAATTGGACTTCAGACAAGAATCTTGGGAAGATGATCCTCTGATGCACACAGAGAAAGTCCTCGAACAAGAACCTCTCTGCAGCCTGGAAATACCACTCATGAATGTGTCGTCTTGAAATCCTCTGTGGGATAATTGCTTACCTGCTTGGATGAGAACTGTGACAAGATGACAAGCAATAGTGAAGCATGGCTGGGGGTAGTTAGGTTTTTCTAGGATGAATGGTATTTTCAGAGGGGGATGAAGTATCTGATGTGTGAAAGGAAACAGAGACAATCAAGGAGGCAATATAGACAGTGGCAATATATGCCATCTGCTTTGTCTTGCCATCTGATTTTAAACAATTTAAGAATAAGCCCTCCAACAGTCAGCTCATGCTTGTGTTCATGAGGAAATCACTTCATTTTCAGGGCCTGTGTTTGTGTGTACTCAGTACAGGCACTTAGGGGAAAGAAATGGGACTTGAAGTGCTGAGCTTTATTTCATTCAATGACAGCAGGTGGCAGGTTTGCAGTTCTGTTCCTGCTGACAACGATATTCTCCTTGATGATTAAATTGTATTTAATGCATTCTTTGAAACGAGGCAGAAAACGATATGAGCAGTTCCCAGTGCCCTTTCATGAAAGAGCACATCTCAGCTGGTGGGCTCTCCTCATTCAGGGTCTGCCTCGGTTGTAAGAGCAGCTGCATTCAGTGGGACGAAGCGGTGGTGTGATCCATCTATCAAGTTTCCTTTTATTTTTTTTTTTTTTTTTTTTTGTTCAACCATACTAATTAGGATGGTGTATGGGAGGGAGAGGGAGTGTTAGTTTATAATCCATGTTGTGATTTAGAACCCCATTAAATACTGGATTGCTAATGATATAGGTCAAGATTAACTGAGTGTTGCTATGCTAGTATTGAATAGAAATGGAACACATATCTACTCCTCGAGCTATTGCTATCTGTACAGGTAAAAATAGAATAAAATTTGTTCTAAATTAGCATGAAATTTAGTCAGATTCTGGAGTGGTCTGCTGGGAGCCTTTTTTCAATTACAGACAAAATGGAAACCTCATAAAACAAAATGCTTTCTTTTATAATGCATGATGAACATCCATTCTTCTTGTCAGGAGGCTTGCAGTTTACTCTCCACTGAGTTTAAATGAAACATTGCTCAGGAGGGAAGTAGGGATGTGGAGTTTTTGCTCAAAAGACCTGCTTAGACATTGGACAAGATCTTTCTACTATATGGCATATATCAAAAAAGCATCCTGAGATTCATAAAAAAAGCAGTAGGATCTGAGAAGACCAGCATTAACTCTGTATCAACGTAGTGTGCTGCATGTCATATGATCTAAGAAAAAATCAGTGTAGTTGAGTAGAAAAATGACTAGGTGTGCAAATGCTAAGCAGTGCCAAAAATAATGAGCTTGTGTGTTTTGTATAAAATGCATCATAGGAAATTTCTATTTTAAAAAGAACACTAAAAAGTAGTAACTTTAAGGAGAAAAATACAGTTTTGAAATCCATGTTTGCTCTTTATGCCTCTTACACTGTTTTTCTTTCACTAACCTAAATTCTTTGTGAGCAAGGCAAAATTAAGTAGGTATGTGTCAAGAAATGAAGGAGTCCCAATAGAATTCAATTTTCTGGCAGCATGGAGAGAAGTGGGCAATGTTAAAAACTATTTCTTTTTTCATAGAGAAGAAACAAAAGATGAGTTGGAGGATACAAGAAAGTGCAGTCTTGATGGCTTCCCTCTACCTAAATAAGGCAGAACTTGTTGATTAGCTTTAACGTGTATTCCTGTCCCATTTGTTATATTTCATAAGCAATCACTTGTTCTCTTTTTAAGCCGGAGTACGCAAATGTTTGTTTTTGGTACATTCCACCAAGCTTAAGAAAAATGGAGGATGGACCTGAATTTTGGCAGAAGCTACACAAGGTGAGTGTCACATGAACTATGTTATTTATAACTTACTGATGTATGTATGTGCTATGTAAAAATGTGCAATGGCCCCTGCCTTTACCTGGCATTAAACTATCTGTAGAATAGTGATCTAATTGTTAAATAGATACTAATAGCATTTTTAATTTTGTTCTCTATTTAGACAAAGCAAATTTATATTTTTCTTAATGTAAAAAATGCATTTACAATTATTCAGCTTACTACCAATACTGTTCGCAGATGGCAGAAGTGAGAGAAGATGAACAGTCTTGTCTGCATCTCCTGTCTAGACAGAGTATTCATTACTTATTTCAGATGCTGAACATTGTCCTTGGAACTTGTCTCACACTGCCGTAGAAAATGTAGGTGAGGAAGTGCTTAAGATAAGTTTCTGATGTTAACCCGAAAGTGTACGTAGAAGTACAATGGTAGAAACTTCTTGGAGAGCATTTTCACAGCAAAAAAGCAGCAGTGAAATTTTTGAAGTAACTAGCTGGGAAATTTGATTAAGAAGCCAGTAGACACTAGTATTGTGTATCAATGAATCATCTCTTCTGTGAGAAATGAAGTTCACTAAGTGTTCTGTATTTATTTTTTTCCCTAGAATTTCTTGCTAGAAATTAAAACTATAGCACTGAGATGTGTAAACAGGCAAAGCATTCATACTTCCTATAAAGTTGGCTTTTCTTTCAGCAGATTTCCTTTCACAGGATTTGCTTTCAATATATGCTGGATGCTGTGGTCTTTTGGGGGTGAGGTCTTCCTTAAACATCACTTTGTTGTTTTGCAAAGTGTACTTAATCATTGCAATACAAAGTCATGCGTAGCCAGGGTGTGCTTTTACCATGTTTTCACAAAGCATGGATAGGCTGTGATCCATCCATCCAATCTTGTTAGGTTGAAAGGCACATATATACATATACATAGCTGTATAACAGCTTCTGTATCTGTATAGGAGTAAGGATTTGAAAAGAGGGGAAATGGGAAGGCATAGAAGAAATAATGCAGCAACTGCCACCTTTGATTTACGTGTGCCAGGGAGAGGACTGAGGTGGGATTGGATATAGCACAATGAATGGCTTTGAGGACATACATTATGTGTGAGTGAGTGTCTTTTTGAATTCCTGGTTCTTTGCTATACTGCACAATGGTGCACCCAGTCAGGGTGGGGAATAACAGTGATATAGTTTGAGCCAAGAAATGCAGATTCCTAGCAGGTGTTTTGTGGGAGAGAACTTGTATGAAGTTCCTCCCGAGAACTGAGCAGATCTCAACAATGCTTTTCATTGGCAAGGTAACATTTTCTCGATTCTTAGTGCCTCAGATGAAGAGCTAAGTAAAACAAAATCCTAAACCATAACATGGAGGTGAGTTGGCAGTACTTAGTCTCACACAAAATAAGGCTGACTTGACTTCTTTTTGTGAATGTCTGTTCTGTGACCTAAGATTGCTGGTGCAAACAACATAGTCATTTCTTTGTATTGCATTAATCAGTACAAATACATGGTTGGGCAAGAAAGAATGCATCCTTACTAGTAAGGTGTAAATGATGAGAAGATATAGTCTGGAGATAGTTTTGCCTCATGTCATCAACGGGCAGATGGGGATGTATGCAGTATTTGACTGCAAGTACTTCCTGCATCTTCCCATCATTTCACAAAACTAAACATAAAGATGCTTTAGTTCACAATCTGTCTTTCCATGTAATGTTTTAACATCACAGTTATTCTGTTCATCCAGAAATTAATCTTTCTTTTTGTTGACCTGCATATCTGACAATAATTAAGGAAATACATGTCTTAAAAATCCCTTGAGCAAGTGATAGATTTTATTCAACTGCTTGTTCAGCAGTATTTTTAAAAATAAAATTCTGTCTTTTAATGTTAGCAATGTATGTTTTAGTGCTGGTGAGAGTTGATAACCCAATAACCCTGAACTCGAGTCCTCAGATTCATGAAGAATTTGCATAGTCCTATGCAAAATAACCCTGGAGGTTTTCTGCTGTGCTGGCTCTTCTCCAACTTTCACAGTCTACTTTATGTGGAAATGTCAGGGCGGACTGGATCACAGCATGATACTTGATTCTGATGTCAGTCTTCTATCTGTCCTACATAAACTGTGTCCATCTGAATTTTTTTTTTCCCTAGTTTTTTTTTTCTTTGTTTCTGTCTCGTAAGTGTTGGGGTCTGGGGTGGGCTGTGGGTTCATAATTTGTTTTCAGGATCTCTATCATTTAAAATGGAAAGGTGATGGAAAAGAGTGTTCTAGAAGACCTGAAACAGCCACTAGCTGGTCATGAGTCATCACTTCACTTTAGAGAATGAGAAACAACACAGTATGAAGACTGGAACAAATGATATATCACCCTGTTAATCAGTGAGATCAGGAATTCTGTGTGCAACTATGGTCTTGCAACATTTACATCTATTAGAGTTGCAGCTGGAGTTAGGTGTATGGAGAAACTGGTCATTTTCTACAGTGCACCAATGCACTGGATACAAATATGTGGTCTAGGATAGTCCATGTCATGAATATTTTGCAGTACTCACTATATAGCAGATGACAAAACTCTTGTAATGCAAGGTGGCATACAATGTCATTTTTCCTAAGAGGAATTTCTCCTTATAGAAACCAGAAAAATGGAAATCTGTAATTGGGGAACTACTATACAATTCAACTCGAAATACTTGTACGTGTGGTTGTTTTGTCATTGCAAAATAGAAGCTGCTGCTGCTGACCTGGAATGACATAATTCGTGGTGTGAAGGAGCTAGTCTTGGAATGACTTTGCCAGAGTTGTATGTGCCCCCTAGTGGTGCTTTTCCTCCTCTTCACGAAACTAAGATTTGCTTTGTTTACTGCTAATCACAATCAAAGTATCACTTAGGCACAGTGATACAAGCATAATTGGAAATTATAAGCCAGAAGTGGAAGTGAGGAGAGAAATCAAAGTTTCAAGCCTATGCCATTCAGATGTTTGCATTTTATCCATACTATCGATATCTATGCTTATTCTTACTTGTGATGATCTTCTGTTTAAAAATTCAAAGGTTCAAAAATTCAACTCATACTGGAATGTCTCCAGGTGGTGCAGGACTACCTGATTATTGATAATTCTGTTTCTGAAAAGCCTCCTGGAAGCACAAGTTGTATCGGGGCACAAGGAAGTATTTGAAGGATATGCCTGTAACTATTGACATTCTGTTGGCTAACTGTTCCATCCAGTTATTCCATATATGTTCTAGATCAGATGACAGTTTGCTCAGTCCTTGTGTGGTCTGGAGGACTAAGGAGAAACAGAAGTAACTGTCTTTAAAAAGAGCCCTTTTCTATGGAGCCTGGCTTTCCTAAGGGTCTGGAACATAAACTATAGGTAGGACTGCTGTGTAATGGATACTGCACAGTAAAGAAGGAAGGTGGTACTTATTGCCACGTACCAAAGTCCTCAAAGCTGTGGTATAAAAAAGAGCTTCAGTCCACTTCTGATCCAGCTCTTATACTTTATTAGATTTTGTCTGGGCGGCAGTTCTAAATGTGTGCAGGAATGTCAGATTTCCAATGGTTCATTAAAGCTTTTGTACATTTAGTTAGTTTCAAGTATTCAAAATTCTAGCGTCATAGTTTTGGAATCTATTTGTTGGTGGGTTTTTTATTCTTTATTTACTTATTTTGTGCCTTCTGTCCTTTTGTGAATTTTTGGACAAATAATCCAAACTTTACTGGCAGTGTTAGAAAGCCGAGGATACAGTTTCATAATAAAGCCCATGTAGCTTGGAATGTCATTTTTGCCCCTTCTCTCTGCCACTTAGTAAAGGACAACCTTGTTCCTACCTTTCCCCCCGCTTAACAGAAGAATATAGATGTCTGCTAACTGAAGGCATATTTGTAAAATAGCCTGTCATGCTGGCGGGTGTTGTGATACATTTATGTAATGAGAGGCTTCATATCAAAGCAGAAATATAAGGGGGTTGAAGTGGTGTTGCCTTGGCAACCTCTGCATCTTGTGGTCTTTGTGGTATAAATCAAACGCTAATCAAGGGCTCGATTCAGTATTCTCTGTGTATTCAAACCATGTATTTACTATGGTAATAGGTTTGAATGGGAAAGGGAAACAAGAGCTTCAACAAATTGTATTAATAAAGTTTTCTCTGTCTATTTTGTCGCATCTAGAGGTGAGTGGCCTGGGTTATAACCACAGTATTAAATGCAGAGAGCCCAAGTTGATGAACTAAAAAGGTTCCCAAGATATCATTGCAAGTGTATTTCCATTTAAGATGTGTATACAAAATATTATTGCTTAAATGCCTTGCATACACTTAAGTAATATTTTAAAGTGTGTTTAAAGAGTAATATTGGAGACCTGTTGCTGGGATTTCTGCTCACATTGGTAATATTTATAGTAATAAGTAGCGTTACTGACTCTGGCTTCTAGATCTGTTTAACACAGGTTTCTTAGGAGGGGCATATAAAATGACAGGAAAATCAATGGTAAGATTTACACAGATTTATATGGGAGTTAAATTGGCTAAATCATTGTGACTGACAGCTCTGGAGCTGTTCATCAGTCATTTGTGAGTACTCTGTATTGATCTAATTGTTTCTGAAACCATGTGTTTTCTTGTTGCATTGAACTAATATCATGCATAAATGTGTTTGGAGAAGAACAGAAAGGAAAAGAATGGGTTGAGATCCATTTTGTTTTTTGTTTTTTTTTTTTCAAAAGCATGGGGTTTGTTAAGGGATAGTGCCATGTCTGTTTTACCAAATCAGTTGTGAACTTAAACAAAACTCTACAGGTAGAAGAGTTTGCTTTGTCTGATCTAAAAGGAAGCGCCTTCCAGAGGGATGGAAAGCGATCTGGGCCTTACAAAGGGTTTGTCTGAAGAATCTTGGTTTGTCAGCAAAATCTTTATGGTCAACAAAGGTTTCTCATTCATCCTTTGTGATTTGAGGCAGAAACACTAGATGGAGTTGGCACAGCTTCCCCCAGTCCTTAATGTGGAGAAGAGGAAGTCCCAGATCATGACTCGGGAAACTAGTGTCAAAACTACCCTTTGGAAAGATTTGTCTGTCTTCATTATTTATTGGGGAAATTCAGGGATGCTAGGGTCCCAGAGTGGATGCCATAGTTCATAAGCACGAGAAGAATCCAGTGATGTGTCCTGAGCATGCTCTGTGCTGACTTAGGCCTCTGTTTCACCAGCTCCTGGTGGGGAGAGTTACAAAATATCCTAATTCAATGGGACTTGCTGAATTCTCTGTTTTAGGTTGTGGAGAGGTGAGAGCTGTACTGCAGAATGTGGAGAGCTCAGGAGAGAGAGGTGCAGTAAGTCCTGAAACTACAAAGTGAGTAATACAGTAGTAAGAAGGACTTATGTAGTAATACGACCATTTCTCAGGAGAGAATGGTACTCAGAAATTCAATGATAAAATAACTAGCCACATGTTAAAGCAACAACACCTCCTATTTTGCAACTGATAGTACGTGATATACAGTACTAGATGAATAAAGTCTTTGTAGTTTAGCT
The DNA here is from genome assembly GCA_013399175.1 of Odontophorus gujanensis. Classification (NCBI taxonomy): domain Eukaryota; kingdom Metazoa; phylum Chordata; class Aves; order Galliformes; family Odontophoridae; genus Odontophorus; species Odontophorus gujanensis. The sequence continues at coordinate 241,125 of VXAB01001337.1, forward strand.
GCATGTAAATTACTGTTATTGTTAAGCAGAGAGGTCTGAGCTCTGATAAATGAGAAGAAACAGTACAATGGGCTGAAGTAGTAGAGGGAAATTATAGCATTGTTTTACTCCCTTGTTAATGAGGGATTTGCACACTTCCCTTTTAATACATATTTTCTGCAGTTTTATTTAGCTCAGCAGTAGAAACTATTTGGAGCTGTTAATTAAAGAATAGATTTACCATGACTTTAAGTGTATCCTCCTTAGATTTATCTTGTAAGAGCAGAAAAAAAACATACTTCTAAAAGAAAAACATTAATCAACAATAGAATACTTCAGTTTCTTACCACTGATCTACACATAACTGGAGTTTATGGCTTTTCTTTCTGTTACATTTATTCTTGCATGAATAATGAAGTAGTAGGACTAGACTAAGGGGTCAGATTGACTCTTAGTCTCTTACCAATAGCATTAGGGATTGACCCTTTTAACACTGGCAGTGCCCATCCCACGTTAAACCTGGATCCTAGCAGCACTCCAGTATGTGTTATATACCTTGGTGGAATTTTACACTTGCTTAACTTTCAGCCTGCATTCAATGGTTTGTGACTCTGTTGACCTATTCTCAGACTTGCTTTTCATGGTGATGGCTGGCATTTTAGATGTGTGTGGGGGAAATAGAAAGGAGGTGTATTTGTATGAATGTATTGTAACCTACAGTAGAGGTGATAAAATAAGGCAAATATGTGAACTGTTTCCAGACCATGCTTTCTACAACAGTCCTAAGTGGTGTTTTAGTAAATCACCACACAGCAGTTGTAGAAATTTATGGTCTAGCTTTCTGCATTCTCCCTCTTCCAGTCTGGCTTTTCAGGAGTGAATAGTACCAGTAGGCTCCAGTAAATAGTCTTACTCATAGAGAAATCTTTCTTTCTCTTTTTTCATTTTTAGATCAGTGGTAGTGTTTTCATTGAGGTATATAGGCAGGAACGAACATCAGTAAAAGAGCTGATAATTTCCTTCTGATTCATTTTATCCATCCAATTTCCATCCTTTGGATAGCTGATTATGTCTTTTTTTATCCTTCAGTCACTTCCTAGACTTGTAATATCAGGTTATATCTGGAACTGATGATATTTACATTCCATCCAGCAATAATAGCATTTCTGGCAGCAAAGCATTTCTACCTTAGGAACACTGTTAAATGGCTTCTAAAAGTACTCCTCAATCCTCAGAACTAAGAAAAGAAACTCAATTGGCTTTGGAGCTGTAGTGTTTACTGGACAAGAGTGCAGGGTGACTTGTGTCAGAGACTTAATGTTGAGCTGTGCATGTTCAAGGCCAACTGAGGACTGATGTCTATTGATCCCTAGTGCTCAGCCTACAAAAGCAATCGGAGGTGTTGGGAGAGATTCTGCTGCAGCTCTATAAGTTGCATGTAGGCTGAACACAGATTTCCTCTTCCCCATGCCACCTGCAGGGCAAGATTGCACAGATCTTGAGAGGTGAAATAGATTTCACACTAGTTGTTTCTTGCTTGAAGTTCTTTTAAGGATAATGGAGGGTCTAATTATTTCTCTGTGTGACAGTACATCCAGTGACGTGAAATGAAGCTGGGGTGGATGGACAAAGAGGAGAAAAATGTGGTGTGGAAATAAAATTATGCAACTGATAGATTGAAAGCAAAGTGAAGGTGTCTTTTCATTGCAGAATGTAAGGCTGTGGATCTAGCTCAGATGCTAGGAGAAGTATAGACACTTAAACCTGAAATAAGTACTGTATTTAAAGCTGTGTCACTAGGAGTAGTTAGCTAATAGGACTGTTTTCTCAGGACTCAAGAAAATAACCTACTGTAGCAGTGTATGTTTTGTGTAGATGTACTCCCTTCTTACAGGTTTGGCTTGTGCAGTGCCTTAATTTTGCATACGGCCTCACTAAAACCTGGGTCATTCTAACTTTCACTTTGGATACAGAAAAGAAACAAGCATATTTCAAACCACTGCACTGTTAAAAGCCTCACACACTATGAAACCTTTACGTATAGGAAGCATCTAAAGAGCCTTATTTTCAAACTGAAAGGTTACAGAAACAAAGGCCATGCAGATTCATTGGGATCCACTTCAGTGTATTGCAAGATTCAATCCACTAAAGGGTGCTTAAGCCCTGCACAGACTGCTTGCTATTTCTGTATGAGCAAAGGCTGTACTCTTTAATTTATATCACTTTCAAGTAGATAATTCTTGTTATCTGAAGCAATGGATGTTTTGCATTCGTAGTTGCAAGTATCAACAATTATAGAAGGTAAAAGAGGGGAAAACTAAATTCAATTTCTTTTGCAGAAAAGTGTATTTATTTGGGTATTAAGTGAAAGTTGGCATTGTTCAAACAAAGTTAAGTAGACAGTTGGTGATGCACCTAAGAAAACTTCTCTTTTCATTTTCATGAAGAGTTGAAAATGTAAGATATCTAAGTGCTCCTAATGTGGAGATAATTGTCATCTTGATTATGCTGGGGTAAAACTGAAGCATTAGAATATTGTATGCAATCATGAATGACCAAGGGAGAAAAGAAAAGTAATGATTGTTCTTGTGAACATTAAAAAAAAAATAAATGTAATCTTTTCTGTTACTGTTAGCTGGTCCTTAAGCTAGTATGCAGAAACAGCTAATCTGAAAACCAAGACAACTCTGTGATGGTTTTTAAAAGCAAACGTATATGAAGCCAAAGGGAATTTGGGCTCAAGCTGTCCTACTAGTTAATCCTTGTTGCATATTTGAAAGGTAGGTAAGTTAATGAAGAATTATCAGTATTTTACAGATAAAGAAAATGATTGAAATGATGTATGATTGTAAGAGATTCTAGCGCGTTTTGTACAAGAGCACTCCCACACATCTTCCTGATTTGCATCTCTCTTGATTTCATAGTAGTGTTATAAAAATAAACACTTTCCGAGTTATGCTGCCACACAGAATATTGCATCTTTGTTCATTATTGCTGTAGTAATGAAAAACTGTATGTTTTTCTTAATGCAATACTGTGAGACTTTTTGAAATTGTTTACATGCACTTTTGGGATATAAATGCATGTACATGCTCTTGCATACATAAGTTTATGATTGTATGTATATTTACGTAGAATCATAGAATCCTTAGAGTTGGAAGGGACCTCAGAGGGCCACCTAGTCCAATTCCCCCGCAATGAACAGGGACACCACAGCTACATCGGGGTGCCCAGGACCTTATCCAGCCGTGCCTTGGAAGTCTCAAGGGATGGGGCATCAACCACATCACTAGACAACATGCTCCAGTGCCTCACCACCCTCACAGTAAAAGATTTGTTTCTTGTATCTATTGGGATAATCTAAAATATAACTATTACTGAAGAGGAGGAGGATAAAATAAGGCATAGTACTGAATTAAGTGGAATTTTAGAAAAAACTTGTTAACAGAATTACACAGTCACAGGATGGCTGAGGTAGGAAGGGACCTCTGGAGGCTATCTGGTCCAATCCATGCTCAAGCAGGGCCTTCTAGAACAGGGTGCCCAGGACCATGTCCAGGTAGCTTTTGGGAAGATCTCCAAAGCAGAGATTCCACAACCTCTCTGGGCAGCCTGTGACAGTGTTCGGTCACTTTCACAGTAAAGAAGTGCTTTCTGATGTTCACCTTGAACCCCTGTGCTCATTGCCTCTTATACTTAAATAGGGAACCACTGAAAAGAGACTGGCTCTGTTCTCTTTGCATCCTTCTTCATGTTTTAAATACTTAATAAGATCCCCTGGAGCCTCCTCTTCTTTAGGCTAAACAGTCCCAGCTCCTTTTATGAGATACTTGCCAGCTAAATTCTCCACCAGTTTGAGGTTAAATAGATCTATTGTTTGCACATTCCAATTTCTGTTAAACATAGTCAACATTTTTGGTATCTTAATAGCCATTTTTTTGCTACCTTTATAGAAACAAGCTAACAAAACAAAAACAAACAAACAAAAAAAACACCACCAAGCAAACAAACAAACAACAACAACAAAAACACAAAGGCAAACACCCTCCTATCCCCTGTAAATATAAACTTTTCAGGAAATTGTGTTCTCTTGAATATATGGCATCATCTTTGACAAAAATTTGGCAGTAAACAGGCTAAAAATGCATACTAAATATTTTCCTTCCTGAGATTTGCTTTTAGCTATGGCAAACTGCTAAACTGCTGATGTATTTTGTAGAGTTCATCTTTGTGCATCCACATTCCTGACTATACTACTTGTTTACCCAAACAACATGTATTTCCTCGACTTAATAAGGCTAATTACTCTTTCCTTTGCTTCCTTTTGGAGTTAGAACATATTGACTAATATTTTAAGTTGCCTTTCATGCCTGCCTGTGAAGAGAATTGCTTTTAATAAGAAAGCTTAGTTTGAAGATGTTCAGCGCAGTTAATTCAATTTTGGTTGGTCCTGTTGGCTCTGTTCTTGTAAAGCAGCATTGTACTCCTACATGTCTGTGTACCTCTTCATTATGCTTACTCAATGCCATATGCGCATTAATAACCAATGATGGAAGAAAAAAAGTTTGAGTTACAGGCTGAACTCCAAACTATAGCTCTTCTGAAAGTGTCATAGATCATGTTTAATAGCCTGTGGATCAAAATGAAACCCAATATACATTGCAGGGGAACTCAATAATTGAAGCGTCCTAGGAATGTTTAAGTACTGGAGTTCTGAGGTCACTAGAAGCTTCTTTCTGTGCTCAGTTTTTACCTGAAGAAAAGTTGCCCCTTCTCTCCCTCATCTTTTCTTTCTATAACAAATAGTAATCTTATTTTAATGCACTCACTTAAATGATTTTACCTCGCATTTTGGGGGAAAATGAACTCCTTTGTCTTCTTCTTTCTCCTGATTTTCTGAGGAATGAGAAAAACAGTCATTCAGAACATTTCAAGTTTCCATTACATGTGATCGGTGCTCTCTCCTCCCTTCTGGTTGCCTGCAGAATGGTCCTACTATGGCACTGAATATGTGAAGCTGATCTGCACATTAGCTCTGCATTTACTTCCCCATGTGAGGCTCTGAAACATAATTACTGGTCCTTTGTTGATGAGAACACATAATGATTTTCAGGTGAACACTTGCAGTGAACATTTTAGGGTGCTCAAGGGACTGATGAAATGATTGTCCAGCAGAGGTTAGGTTTAGTACATGATCATTGTGTATGTTCTTTAACCTCGCAAATACTGTATTTCAGAAGGATTCATGTGAGATGAAAGTGATGCCTGTTCTCTCTCTGGTTCTTTGCATAGGATGAATCTTACTGAGAGTGAGAGCAAAGAACAAGGCCAAGCAAAAATAATTTTCAGCAGTTGTTTAATATTTAGGGCATGACTTTTCTTGTTTTTGCCCACAGCAAAACTGTATTGTGGTGTGAAAGCCACTGCTTCTCAGTCTGTGCCTTTGTCAGCACAGTCTCTCCCTCTGCAGGAGTGTGGTAACAGGAGATTCCCTGAATGTGTTAAATGTTTTATGAAGGTACTTGAATATCAGAAATAGCATATGGGCTGATGTTTCCTCTGATTACAAATCCTTCCAGTGGCATTGTCACCGTTATGCCCTGTCAGCTGGTAACTGCTGTGGTTTCTGAATGAACCAAGTGTTTTCTAGCATTCTGTTGTTTTTGTTGCGTTTAATAAATAACAGCAATGAATTGGCTGTAGCGCGATAACAGTGATTACAAGATTAATAGCACAGGGATTTTTCTGATCTCTTTATAGGGAATTAGAAGGAAATTATAATTTGAATTCCACCCATAGTTAATGGACCCTCACAGCATGAGATGGTGTGTATTCGATGGAAAACTAGATAAGATATCTCTTTGCTCAATCAGACAGAAAAAGGAGCTGCTTAACTGTACAAGCCTTTATTTTATCTCCAAGAAAAGCTATCCTTCTGCTTTGGTCTGAAACATGGGCAACAATTTCAACACTGACTTAACCTACCTGGAGTAATATTTTATTGCATTTGTTATATTGGGCGTAAGTGGGGAACTTCCATGTCATGTGTAGTTGCAACGGGTACTAGGGCATATGCACTACTTCTAGAAAAGAATGACAAGCATACACAGGTTATGAATATCTAATCAAAGGATTCTCTAGTGGTTGTTTCAGGATGCAGGGGAAACATTTATGGCTTTACACTTCTGCCCATACTGGACAGCTTATGTAGATTTTGTGGAAGAACAGTAGTGCATGAAAATGTCCTTGCTTTGTCCCTAGTAGTCCAAAAGATGCATTTTTTGAGGAACACCACAGTAGGAGTGCAAGTACTACAGGGTATGCTCTCTGCCAAAGAGGAGCAATGAAGCTGTTGTGCTTCAAGATAAAGATAAAACTGTCTCTTAACGCTTATGACCAATCTTCTGTTTTCCTTTGGGAGCTCAAGCTGATGAGGCTTTGCAAAATAAATGTATTGCATTGATGAATGCGGAAATGAAAACTTTTCTTGGAGAATAAATGACTAGTTCAGAAACAAAAGAATTTGTGAAAACTGATTTTTTGTTCTTATTTTATTTTTTTTCCCCTTTGGATAAGGGAAAAGACTCATATCTCAGATTAACCAGTGGTCCTGGGATCCATGTTAAGATCAGCCCTGACTGTTTTAAAGTCATCCAGATAAAAGACCTAATGACAAATCTTTATTATTTGTTTCTTGATGGATCTTTTTAAAGCTGATCTTGGGTATGATGCAGAGTGAAAATAATTACTGAGAACTCTGTTTCCTGCCAGGAAGGATTCTTGTTTTCTGATATGTCATCTGGAAGCTCATAGAAATTTTGTTTTGTTGCTGACTTGTACGATTTTCTTTAGGACAGTCATCCATTCTGAGCTGAATATGGTATTTTTGCTGTAATATCGTTGGCTAAATTAGAAAACTGTTGTTAGAGTGGGTTTGAGCACAGCAGGTCTGTGCTATGGCTTGTCTGCTTCTGTTTTCTTCATGTGTGAGTCTCTCACTCACACATGGTATCAGCTGTCATTTATTGTCTTCCAGAAAATTAACAATGGGGATTAGTATTAAGACTGATCCTGATCTCTGCATAGCCTCAAAGGCAACTGCATTTGATGGATGTTCTATTTGCTGCGTGTGAAGATATGCTTGTTATTCAAATCTTAGCATTACTTTTTTCCTGTTATTTTTCATCTAGATAGTTTTTGTAAGGCTTTCTTATTGATGCTTTATATGAGTAAATCGCCAAGAAAATTTGTGATATCAGCAAAATTGAGAAGGCAGACTGACCATTAAAATAGTGCTTGGCAAAGATATAAATGTAACTATATCTGAAAGGCTAAGTTTCAAATACGTTCAGATCAATTTTAAAGTAACTATATATTCTTACCCTCTAGTTCATTATAAATTTGATCAGGTATGAGCATTTCCTTTATTTTACATTATATTCATATCGACTTAAACATCCTAGTTTCACTAGGTCCATCACATTGCCGCTTCTAATCTTTGTTTGCATTCTAATGTTTGTATTTTGCAATTTCCTTAGTATTCCAAAATTTACGCAAAGATTTGGTCAGCTTTTTAAAATCCTTGGCTACAAGCCATCCAGGCCTATAGATCTGAAAATTTTTCCTCTGTATATGTTTAATGTTAGCTGCTACTGGATTGGAAAGTTAATCGGCTTTGTGGTAGGAATCCTTTGCCCTGCTCCCCCCTGCAGAAATGGAAGGTTTATTGAGCACTTCTTCCTTGTCTGCATTTCTAATGATTAGCCATGACTCTGGCTTCACTCAATCCTAACATCCATACTTTTGTACATAAAATGTTTCTTCTTTCCTTAATCCTGTCAATCAAGGATTTATTTCCCTTCTGTTAAATGTTCTCCATGTCACATTTATATTGATTGCTATCTGATCCATTTCCCCTTTTCAACTTGTTAAATACTGCTTTGCTATCCTCATTTTGCCGATGAACCGGGATGGTATGTCTTCTTTCTTGACTGAAAGATTGCAGCCTTTGGCCATCTAATATCTTTTAAAGGAGCTTTAAGCTTTCATCTATTTTCTACCTGAAGTTTTTTGGAAATTAAGTCTTTTGGAATGCTCTTTGTGACTGGGAGCATCCTTTCCCTTTTCCTGCCCTGCAACAGGCTGTTGCTGATCTATAGATGGGTGAGACTTCCTCTGTGCCATGATATGGCTGAAATGAGATGTAGCATACTGGGTGCTCTCCATGCCTGCCACTGATTTGGGATGGGATGCGATGCTGTGTAAAATTTGACTGAGGACCTGGGCTGTGTCGATGTGTGTGGTAACAGGATGTAGTGACTGGGGAACCCAGGGAAGGCATGGAGAGTGATGGGTATTTGCATATTTTACATGCTTTAAAGATGCCTGGGTTGATTTAATGTCACATCATTTTTTACAGAGACCCTATAAGTAGTGTTTGTGCTCAGGAAGCAGGTTCACTTTCATGATCAACGATAGCTACAAGATATTTGAGTTGGACTGGAGGGCTTGTTGTTCAGGCTGCTGATCACTCTTCAGGAGTTGATTCGGCATGGTGGTTAGATGCTGACTGTAGGACCTGCACTGTGTGCTCAGCTCTGGAATCCAAATATTAGAAGTACATCGTGCTGATGGCTGTACACGGGCTCGGGGCTTAGGCTTCCTGACCCAGTAGAGTGAAAAGCTACACGGGCTTCTGAGGGTTGCATCTGGAGCAGGATTTCTAGCACTGAGCCGCAGCTAGCAGTAAATGCAGAAGACCATCGGGGGGCACCAGAACAACAGTAATGGGTTTGAACAGCTAATTAGTGCCCACATCGCTAATGTCTGTTTGGGCCAGGCAGGAACAAAAAGCAGCGACGTCTGAGGACAGGAGGAAATTTCTTCCAGTTCTTAAATCAACGTAATTTCCATGGTGATACTGCCAGTTCGTTTGAAGGCATGAGCTGTTAAAGAATAATCTATACCAAGCGTGATTCATCTCATATATTCTGGGAAGCAATGTCCTTTTCTTTATTTCTTCATTTAATCCTTTGTATAAAAATACATATTGCTTACAAGGTTTCGACTTGAAAGTAGATATTTTGAATAATTATTCCAGAGAAGTGATAAGAAATGAAAATAATGACAAAATAAAACATGAATCTGTGCTTGTAGAGATTTTATAGTTCTCTCCTTCCTAGGCATTTGGATTGTTCTATGTAAACTCTAAATTCTGTGATGTCCAGAGAGTCAGCATACAGTTCTAACAACAATTGGGTGCTTTTTTTTTTTCTTTTCTTTTTTCTTCCTTTTTCCTTTTTTTGTTTCCTTCTAAGTAACAGGTCAGCTGATGGTATGAACTTCAGACATGAAGGGATAGATAAATTCATGCATTCTTGCTAGTGGCTCTATGTGGGTTCTGGCACGGGCACATTTAACAGTGGCTGGTTGGCTACTGCTAAGACATAGTGTCAGAGTGTCTGCCTGAACCTCAAAATGCCTTTTAACGTGGGAAAATATGTTTTTCCTTTTAAAAAGAAGGCGTCTGATTTTTGTAGGCAAAGGTTTTTTCAAGGTGTGTTTTCTGTAAAATCCTGAAATTGCTCCTGCTAGTCTTTCATGAAAAATTACACTATTATTATTTACTACTGAAGGTGTGACCCTTTTTCCACAAAGACGTGTTTTATTTTTGCTGTTTAAAGTTCCTCAGTGAAGTTACTGACTTCCTGTGTCCTGAGTCACAGCATGCTTTCTGAAAGATAAAGCTACTAGCCAGCACATGACTTGGCTAGGCTGATACTGTTTGAAAACATTATCCAGGTTTTCCTGAGTCACCTGCAGAGATCAAAACCTAAAACTGCAAGGGACAATCACCCCAGATGGCATTGGTGGTCCTTGCCATCTAGTTTTTTAACAGATTTATCAGTCTTGTAGTAGTGTAGATTTTCTGGGAATCAGTGTTGTTCTCATAATTAATCAGGATGTGGGGCTTAGCTGCAACAACACATATAATCCATTTTTGCAAGTGAAAAAAATTTCAAAGAATATTTCATTTCTGACAGTCTTGACAAAAAATCAAATGACTGTGACAGGAATGTAGCATTTGAACACAGAGACTTGATGAAAAGGATCCTAGCCTTAAATCATGTTGCTTTTTCTCACTAAGTAGTTTGTCATGAAGAAAGATGTTGTGTCATTGTGCAGATCTTGCTTTTATATCCCTTGATCAACACAGTCACAGCATTACTGTTTAGAAAACAGTATCATTATGCAATATCTGGCAGTTAGGGGCGTCAGGAAATTCCTGACTTCAGGTTCCCCAAGCTTGTCTGAGATCTTTTAAAAATGATGAAAAGGACTGTTAATCCCGCTGCTGCTTAACTTTAAAGCAGAAAGTCTCTTCCCTAAATTTGTGCAGCTCCTTAATTCGTACACTAGATGGTGATCAAAAGCAACCCACGTTCTGTGCTGTCTTTGCTTCCCTGTCACGGTTGACCGTGGGTAATGAAAGCACCATGAGTCTGGCCATTTTTCCTGCCAGCTTTTAACTTTTCCTCTGTCCCTGAGTAATTATTCTTTTTATCAAAATCATCTTAAAGATTGGAGTAGAAGTGAAAGTGTTTATTGATGCTAAGTTCTAATATCCTATGGAGCCTGTGGCTTTTGAATTTTGTGTTTGATAAGCATATAGGAAATGTTTTTGCTATTGTCATCATGAAATATTTGTGAAGTACCTCGTAGGTTCAAGCTAGGATTAGTGTTGCTTACACAATCCAGAAATTCAAATATACCAATTTTCAAAATAGTTGCTATGGACCAAAACCCAGCTGTTGAGTATAGAAATTTAGCACTAGTGTTTGGTATGAGATAATAATGGGAATGGAGGAGCACTGCTCTGAAAATATGCTTACATATATATATTTTTTTTATAATTAAAAAGGAGAATGAGAATCGTCCTCTATATGTTGCCCCCTTCAAAATTATAAAAACTGCTGTGCTACTCCTGTACCTTGGGAATACTGCTGGCTTCAAAGGGAAAGAATACAAGATGTATTTCACATTATGTAATTGGAGAAAAATGAAACCCATGGAAGAAAATCAGGCAAAAATGCTCCTTTACTAAAAAGTTGAAGAGTAATTTTCAGGTATTGGAACCTGGTAGATTGATTTAGGCTGATCAGAGACATGGGGAAGACTAGTACAATATTGCTTAGAGTGATAGTTGATAGAAAGTGCAGTGTTCAGACAGAAGAAAGTACAACACACTAGATTGCTGTGACCTGCACTTATTACGGATCATCCGCATAGTTCAAATAAACAATTGAAAACAGGAGGATGTCAGATTAAAGCATGTCTTGGTAAATGGGTGGGTTGTTTCTTTATCCTCTGTGAATCTCAAGTGAAACAACAAAAGCCTGTCTCTGGACTAGTGCCTTCACTATCTCTTGTGCATGCATCCTTTTCCTGAGGTTGAAAAGGGGTGGAATCAGTCCTCTTCTTTATCTGGGACATGGTGGACAGCTGTCGCAAAAGATACAGTGCTGCTGAGCCACTTTCATTTGTGGGAAGATGGTAGAGATCTGATGGTGCACGGTATATGGCTTAGATTAGCATTGAGAGTCTTCTGTTTTTCTTACTAGGCAGAACATAGATACTCAATGCTTAGGTCTTGTCCCAGGAGATGGATAGAGAAAGACCTCTTGGGCATTAACCTCAAGGTAAATATTTGCAACTCATTGCAACTTCTACAAGGCAGGCAGTGAAGGAACAGCTGACCAGCTGTCAGGAACCTGGAGAGCAATTAAAAGCTATCTACTCACAGGCAACTATAGAGTTAAAACAACAAAAAGAAATTTGATTCAGCTACAACACGTTTTACACTAGTGATCCATGTAGCAATGAGGAAATGCATGGCAAAGCCAGATTCCAGACAACTGAGTTGATGGTATGATTCATACACTTCTAAACTCAGCACTCAACCCTGTTGTAATGAGTATCATCTGAGGGAAGTGAAATAACAACAGTCTGAAGCCTGTGGGAAGGCAGTAGCCTGTGAACATGCTAAATGCAGAAGGGCTATGTCAATTGCTCTGCAGCACGTTGGAGAGATGGAGGTTATGCCACGTACTGGATGGAGCTTTTTCTTTGGCTTGTGTTCTTGTTGTGTGGGTTTTGGAGGAGTCCTCTGTAAGGCTGACTGTTGTTCTAAATTGGACCAACACAGCTGCACGGATACCCTTGCTTGCACAGAATCATAAGAAGGTTAAGGTTGGAAAAGACCACAAAGATCACCTAGCTCAAGCATCAAATGGAATATATGCAAGCAGATAGTCTTGACTATATGTGAAAACTGGATCATTGCACGCACACGCAGCCAGCCTGGCAGCAGAACACCGAAGGGATTTGTACACACTTGAAGTGTAAAAACTGTCTCTGAATGTATGAAGGGAAGTAGCATCAGGAGAGCTGAGGTGCACCCTTTATATGATATTAGCTTGTATTCTCACAACTGTTCTTGGTTAAAGATGGCTCTCCCTCAAACAGAATCCAGGTTTCGAGCCACATATTGTCTTTTGCTGTGTATTTTAAGTTTTTGAGCTCAAAGACCCTAACATGAAATAGGATAATGAGATAAAAACAGACGTGAATTTAATCCTGGTCTGAAGTTCTCCATTTCAACTTTGTGGCAGATGAAGATCCCTGCTGCATTTAAAAGGCAGAGTTTTCTAATTATCCGTGGGACCAATGGGATGCTTCTGGGATGAAATGCAAATGAGTTCTTATTTATAGCAAATGATTCAAAGCACATGTCCCTACAACTTCAGAGAAAATTGTCAACTGTCAGCTGTCGACTGGAGAAAAGACTTCAGAGCAGAAGCAATGCAGTACAGTGTCAGAAAGTGGCTCAGTCCAGGTGCTCTCAGAATCCATGGGGATTCCTTCTTTTCCACACAATGTGTATGAAATCACTGTGGTTCTCTGTCTCAAGTCTGTTCTGTTACTGGTACCTGGATCTGCAAACCCTTCAGGTTGCAGGTACTTTGACTCTTACCCTGCTAGTTGGCTTGTCCATCTTGAAGTTCGCTAGTGTTTACACATCCAGCAAAAATAATGTTTAATATGAATATGACATAGACTGTGGTGGTCAGGTGCAGGGGTCAGGCATATGTTAATCAACAGTCTTTGTATCTGATAGCCCTGTATATATTTTCCCTCTGCTTCCTCTCACTTTTTTCCCTAATCCACCATGGCTGCATCCTGTCCACACATTAGGTCTCTTCACCTAAGTATCCTGTAATATGTCTTCTGCAGTCCCAGAATTTTCTTCCCTCTGTATCCTGTGAGAAGTACTGTACACCTCTCCTGGCATTCCTGTGAGAATTTTTCATTTATCTCTCTTTGTGGGTTTCACGTCCACAAAGAGGTGAGTCCTCTCCCTCAATAGTCAGAGGAGTACTCAACATGGCGTGCTCTGTTTTCACTTAATTGGGTTACCAGGGGTTTCTTCTGCCGGTCTTAGTTGTTCTGATCCTTGCTGGGTCTTTGTCTTCTCTGTGGTTAGTCTTTCATCTCACCACCTAACAGACAGCTACTGTGTTAGTAACTGGAACACAGGGCTTTACTTGTACTCTGAATATTCTCCCTCTCCACTGTGACCAGTACAGCTCCTGGACCTGTCCAGGAATGTAGCTCTTACATATTTTTGATCTAAGGTGAACTATCTGAATAAGTTTTGTTTTACCTTGTTTAGTCATCTAAAAGGTGTGCCCTGAAGCCCATGAAGTAGGAGAGAGGCTTTTCCAAATTGGTCCCATCTGCTCTAGAGTAAATCACTCGCTGGAGGTGCACCTTTTTCTGCCTCAAAGGCAAAAACCTAAATGAGTAACCTGGATGTCCAACGTTCAGACTACCAAAATGATGGGAGTTGAATCCTACTTCTCATGTTTTATTTTCAGAGCTGCAGTCTGTGTAACACTCGAAGTACAATTCAGTGCTGACACTTCTCAAGCTGTTACTTCACCTGTATGAAGTAAACAACCACCATTTGTACACTGTGCAGGCCCTGATTGAAAAATACTATCGGGGAACAGTATCAGGCAATATATGGATATGAAATTTATAAACTGTAGTCCGTATTACTAATGAGTGTGTGGCATAAGGATGGAACAACCAGGATTTGATGTTGTGTAATCCACTGTGTCCACACTAATGCTGCACAATCAGTGAAGCTGACACCAGTTGCCACCCCATGATGTGTCCTATGAGAGCATGGAGCATTAACTACCAGAGAAGTTCACATCTACACTGCAGGTTTCCTGAAGGAAACCGCTTTGAGCCAGTGAGATTGTGTGGGTTCTGCAAGACTACTTGGAAGGCAAATACACTCTAAAAATATGCCATCCTACTCACGAAATCATGAATGTACCTGACTGACATCTAGCTTTGGCATAGGGATGTGGTTAAGGTCTTAGTTATTATTTCCTTTTTGTGTGCCTTGGTTCCTTCCAGGAATTAAGATAATGATGATAGTATTTCCTTATCTGTTAAATACACTTGTATGTGGGGGTGGAAAACAGTAGAACTCCAAAATGAGAGGAATTTTTCATTTACACGTAGAATTATGGCTCTTTTTTATTTTACTTTTTCCTGACAGCAGCTACTTACTGATTTGTTTCCTTGCTTCTCACCTGCCTGGTGGATGGATGTGGCTGTAGGAATACCAGGTTTTAAAACAAATGAGAAAGTTTAAGAAGCGGTATAGCTCAAACAGAGCTTTTGAAATCTTAGCTGTGCTGATCCTAGCTGAAGAGTGGAAGGAAAGTACTTGCAGCATGAAGGAAAAACCAACAAAATGTAGTTTAATACAGTTGTAGTAGAGAAGAAAAAATATTTCCATCCTCAGGTATTTATTTTTATTGGAAATTATTTGATTCAATTATCAAAAGCATAGTCATTACGACCCATGCAATACTAACGACTATTGGCAATAAGACTCGTGAAGACACACAATCTAATTAGTTTTAATGAGATGGATTTAATAATGCTTTAGATTAACATCTGTTAGAACCAAGTATCAAGATTTATTGTTCTCTGAATAAATATTGACCTCTTGCTCTCTGGTCAATAAATCTTAAACTTGCCTGCACTTAAATGACTATTTACTTATTACGTTAGCACTCTCATGTTTCCTGCCACCAACTTCAGTATGAGGAGAGGAGACCTGCACTTCCTTTCTGCTGCATCAAACGCTTCTTAAAGGAAATTGCAAGAAAGCCCTGAATTTGTAAAGAGGGGAGAAAAAGAGTTTGAGTCTACATCCTTTGTTATTTCTTCACATAACTGCTATTCTTTGATCTTACTTGATAGATAGAAATTTCTGAAATGACCAGAAGAAATCCATGGCACTGCCACAGAAAAGTTGTGTAGTTTGCATCATCTGCTCAGTTAAGTGGTCTTTGTGTTTTGTGTAATGCTGTGAGTAGTGGTCCTTGATGTGTACTGAGGTAAAAAGTTTTCTGTAGTGCTTCAGATTTCATTTTGTACTTCAGATATTTAAGCATAGATTCCTTTCTAGCTGTAGGCATCTTAAGAGGACTAGGATGGAACATGTTTCTTTTTCATGCCTGCAGGGTAGGAACTTCTTGATAATCTCTAAAGGGATCACTGTGGTCAGAAATATCTGCAAGTCTTTTGGTTATGAGAACAAAATTTCTCGTAACCAAGAAGAGTTCCTCTAAAAACAGTAGAAAATTATTGAGACTGATATCCATTCAGCAGAATATTTAGACCTTCCTTTCAAATTTAATAGAGTTCTAAGGAGCTGTGCCAAAGTCTTAACTCTATTTCAGGTGAAGCCAGATATAAAACTCCCAGTTATCTTTGATGGCAGACTTCTGTAGGTGAACGCTGATTAATGTAGAAAATCTTTTCCTGAGCTGCCGATGAAATGGAGACTTTATAAATTATGTAGAAAGATTATTTGTATTTATTGAATTCTGTGGAACCTTTTCAATAAAGGAACTGAGATCCAGTAGACTTTAGTGGATGAATTTTTTACAGTAGATCATAACTGCTTAAGATCAAAAGATTGTTCTTGTGTGCACAATCTCTCTTGTAAAAATAGGTATGCTGTGCAGAAGCCTAGCAAAAAAATGTGTCAGTCTTTCACATTTTTTCACCGTGCTATTCTTCTGTTTCAAATTGTAGTACTTTTACCTTTTTGGTGTGATTTAGAGGTTGCTGTGGCACTGGAGGAAATGGTGGCATTTGCCACCAGGCCAGACTGTAGAAAGAAGATTCTTGGATCATTTTGGTATACAGGATTAGAGGATTTAATCTAAGCTACTGAATGCTGAGTCTTAGGTATAGAGGTGTAGAGTAGGGCCAATGTTAACAGATTTTTTTTTTATTCCATATATTTCTTTTTGAGGTAAGTATATTGTTACAAATCTCTGCAGGACAGATGGTAAATGTTGAGCCCAGTGTGCCTTTTCCCCATCAACTGCCTTGACGTTTTTTAAGGATCAGAAGTAATCCTATCTCCTAATCTCTCTCTCATAATCATGTATACTTTGGTTTTTTAATTGCAAACAATGATGGGTGTAAACTATTCTTTTCCCTTCACTTTGCACCTGTTGAGACTGCCAGAAAATTTGCAGATTCTGAAACCTTATGGATCCTGTTTTATTCTTTCATTTCCCTGATTGTCCATGCATTTAAGCACAGAGATTTGTAACATATGTTGCATTTTGCTTGTGAAAAAGAAAAAAAGAAAATATGCTTAATGGGGATGAGGAGAGAAGGAAAGTGGAGCTGGAATCAGCATGGGAGAAGTGATGACTTTGGTAGGATTCCATCTGGAAAGGTTTGGAAGCCTTTATTTCATGTCAAGATTAGGCTTTGAATACATCAGTTTCAGGTAGACAAAGCAATTTTATTATAGACAAAGCAACTTATTAAAGTGACAGTTATTGGTCCTATGTTTCACTGGATGGAAGGGGAAAGGTGTCATTTTCTCTGTTACATTAGGTGGTCACATCAGATAGCAGCCTTGCTATTGTGGTAGCAGTCTTGGTTGTGGAATACCCCACCTATCCCCATTTAGAACTGATTAAAGAATATGAGCAAAGGTTCATTACTGTTCTTCAGCACATAATGTAATACAAATACATAAGGTGCTACTTTATGCCAGAATCTGACCTGTGTAAGTAGAAAATAAGGTGTTAACAGCTGGGAGTCATTCCGACGTTCCGCAGTGACATTTGTCTTCTACTCCAGAAACGTGTTGAGCTTTTGAATTTGTGTCACCAAACAATGTAATCTGCCTAGTGTAAAGTGCTCCTCCCAGCCCCAGACATTCTCACTGCGCTGTCATCTTTTCCCTCAGTGGAGAAGAACAGAAGCTCATCTTATGCATACAAACTAAAAAGGATATTTTTCTGTTGGTTGCTCTTGCTTTCAAGATGTCAAGCTACCCTTTCATCCTGCATGGAGAAGGGGGATCTTGTCTTTGGCAGAGTTGAAAGAATGGAAAAATCTAGTCACTAAAATGGGAACTTGAAGTGTGGCAGAGAAGAACTTCATGTACACTATGAAAACATTTAAAACAATTGTTTTCATAAAACCAGTAACACTCAAGTCTCTTGCTGCTCTTTAAACAGATCTGAGTGCACATGCCTTTCATGGTTTCTTAGTACTTAGACTTTCCACATGGCTTGCTAATAAAACTTCGCTAAAGCAATAGAGAAATGTGAGAAATGATAAGGAGTATAATTAATAAAGAATCATTTGAATTGTCTTGAAAAGGTACATGTTCTTAGGAGGAAGTCATGGAAAGACACCTGGAAAATAGCAGTGCTTGCCAGTGTGTAAGCGAAAACACACATAAACATCTCCAAGTGCTGATTTGTGGGCTCTGTTGGTTCTGCCTGCTTCTTGGAAGCAAATACCCTTAGTGTCAAAGCGTTAAGCTGAAGGCAATATTTTGTTGCATAAATAACTGGCTAAAGAAGTCATTCAAGGCAATCAAAACCTGAAGCCAACCTGCCATCTCCTATTAGTCAGGTTGTTTGCAGTGATTTGTGGTGTTCATTAGTGGATCTTCTGGCAAAAAGTAACTGGTGAAAAGATTATATTCAAAATCTGATAGTGTAGACACGCTGCACAGCTCTCAGTAGAAGGTGCATGAAAAATGTCTGTATCAGGGCAAAAATACAGCAGCATCTGGCCTCCTTTGATATGTTAGTTGTTCTGAAGAATGTGGAAGTGGTTACTGTTATTTTGACAAATGCACTTATTTCTCCTTTTGTTGCATGGTGTGGCACAAGGGGAACACTGGCGCAATAGCATACAGCAATAATTTATTAGTGGTTTAGGGATGTGGGCCCAGAACAAATTCTAGACAAAAGAAAAACATGTTTGGGTTTTACAGAGCGCCTTGGCTACGGGAACAAAGCTGTGATTGGGTGTGCAAGTATTTGGTATTTCGATTGTCCCAGTTGGGGTGACAGCTGACAAATCGTCTGAGTTTGTTTTTAATTATCACCAAAAGGAAAAAAAAATAAAAAAACCTGTTGTTTTAAAGCCAGCAACTGATTCTGAAGCACAAGGCAAGAGAAGATATTTAACAGTGGAGGATATACTGTCTCAGTGTTCTAATATGTTGAAAGTGTTTTTACTTCCAAGTGTTTATAGTATTTAGCTAGTTCTGTGATTACAGCTGACCAGAGGGTTTTGTTGACTTGTATTGCATCCAATGATTGATACTAAAATATCAGTCACAGTACTCACTTCATGCTAACTGGTATCACTGATATCAATGTTATTTTCTGCACTCACTGGGAAAGGAGGCAGATATGTTGTGACGGATGTTTGTGAGACCTATTTGGCACAAAAATTGTCAAATAAATGTCATGCTAATGTTCAGAGCACCCGTGAGGTGTCAGGGTTGATAGACATATGAATACAGAGAACCTCAATGTCCTAAAGAGTCATGGGTTCCCTGTGAAGGGAAGAAGCATAACACCCAGAAGAGATTGAGTCGTTTGTTTGAGGCAACCCAAACAGTCTCAGGCAGGGTTAAGGACCTATCCTATTTGATGAGTCTATCTAATTGTACAACTACTTTGCTGTCCTTCAAGTCAGATGAGAAAGACACACTGTAAAAGACACATTGAAATTAGTAGGCAATTTATACAGTTTTAAAATTGTGTCCAAAGACTTAAATGAGTTGGATTTTTGCTTACTTTTTGTTGCAATTGCTGTACCATAGTTGGTTTGTCATGAATGCGCATGAATCTGAACTTGTCATTTCTTGCAGGAGGCGTAACTTTTCAGACTTCGAATAGTCAACAAGTCACCTTTTAAGTAAAAACCATTCCAAACACAAACTTGCCCCTTCTGGGGTAGTCAAAATGAATGGTTGTGGTCAGATGAGAGAGGCTGTTCTGCATCAACTTGTCTTCTTTTGCAAGAACTAACTGAGGCAAGGACACAAAATGTGTTTTCCATTTTTGTGAAATCATGAGAATGTGATCTTTCCATTTTGTACGAAAGGCAATGCTTCCTTTTATTTTTTTATTTTTATTTTTTTGTCTTCTGGCTACACCTCTTCTGCCGATTTCTAGTGCAGCATTCAGTACCTCTGAAAGTTTCATAAGGGCTGCATTTGAGGAAAAGTAATAGTTTGATCTGCTAATACACTGCTATCCTTCCAGCAATGTCTAGCCTGCTTTAGTGGATCCCTGGAAAGGTTATTGATTTACTGCGAGTGTGGTTTTCTCTTGTAAAGGCTTTTTGCAAACTGCCACCTGAAAAAGGAAGGAGGAAATTTAGCTCATTGCATTCTGCTTCCATTTCTGTCTGTGGCCATTTTAAAATTATTTCAGAAGGAGCAGAATGGGTTATGTAACTGTGAGTTACTGCTGGTAGGAGCTGGAAGAGCTCTTCAGTTTTGTGTTGGGTAGGTGTGTGGTGAACTGGGAGCTCTCGGAAAAAAATACTGCTGATGAAATTTACCATTATTAACACTAGTTTTTACAGATACTTTCTGACTTTGTAGTACTTGCTAGGCTAGGAAGATTAGAGTCAACCACACTGCTTAAAGCTATTCACGTGCTATTCCCAGCCAATGTTTGCCGACTAAACATGCAATCCCACAACATTTCTCATACTTTCTGTCTTTTACAGGGGCAAAAATTCTACAGATGTTTTAGTTAAGCAATGTCAGCACTTTTGACTCTATGTATTTATGGCTGTGCAAATAATGGATTTTTTTTGTTTGTTTGTTTGGCTGCTGAGCTAAGGAGTTGAAAGGAATTCTTGTTTTTAGTTGACCAGAAATAATTTTTGTTTTCAGATGTACTGAAACAAAGCAATTTGCTTGGTTTCAGTTTCCTCAGTTCTTTTCCACTCCCTGAAATAAAAATGGGTCAGTTTTCAATTGAGAACATGGTTTTGAAACAACTATTCAAAATACTTTTAAAAATTCAGAAAACTTTACATTTTTCTGGTTTCTCTATTTTTCTGGCTAGTGCTATGTTTTCAATTGCGCTGTCTCATTTATGTTTTTCTCCTTCAAGCAATGTCTTTTTGTAAAGTCATTGCTTAGTAGATTATTATTATTATTTTTTAGCCAGCATGATTATCAATTTGTAATTCATTCCTTATGACGTAGTATTTAAATTAGGACAGTACAATGTTTTTAAGATATTGGGAAAGCTGTTACATTATGACAGTAACTGATATGACTAGAGCAGTATGGCTGGAGTCTGAGAGAGTCATGGCAGTGTGGGTAGCCTTCAGGTAACAGAAGGCATAGAAAATCATCTGTGGTGGGACAATTTGAAAATACTGGATTAGGTGTGAAAGAGATCCATTACCGATTAAGGGAAGGCACTGAGTAAGAAATTCACACCCAAGGTTAGACGTATCTGAGCTTTCTAGCCCTTACAAGGTATCTATTCATTGCAACTGCCAGAGAGAGCACTAGAGCACAAGAATAAGAAGCTAATTAAAACCGGTAGGTGCTCCTTGCTTTAGTTAAGCAAGATAAACAAGGTGGCCTATCTGCTGGGAAATTCTTGACCTCCTTAGGACAACTTGTTTGGCTATCCATACCCAGTAGCACTAGCACAAGTGGGGTTGGGAGCCCAGTGGATTTAACTCGTGAACAAAAGCACAGTGACTTTTAAGGTGTCACCCTGTAATACAATTGCACAAAACTGCTCTTCTCAAGGATATTTGAGATGCAGAGAGGGAAATATGTTGATTTTCCCATCCTCCTGGTACATGTAGATACTCCAGCTGCAATGTCCATGCTGGTCCTTGCTGTTCCTTACACTGCCCTGTGTGTGTGTGCGCAAACTGGGAAGCAACATTGGCACCTTCCACATGAATGTGTATATAGGTCAGCTACAGTCTGAACTCTTGATAGGAACTGCTTACATTTTAGGCTAAAATTTTCTGGAGTTTATGGTGTGGCAGGGAGTAGTGGAAGAGATTATTCTGTCATCCAGGTAAACTGAGAAGGATCCGAACTACTATGTCCTTGTTGCTACAGCTCATAAAACCTCCACTATAAAAAGTGAAGGAGGAATCCAGGCAGCATGAGGTGTTAAACTCCCTGTGTGGGTCTGCACAGCAAGGCCAAGATGCAGAGGTCCATCCTATGGGTCTCCTGTTGTAGCAGCCCTGCTGGAGGAGGATCTTCTGTGCACTCCCTCCCCACCTTTCTGGCATGTCTGGTAGGTAAAGCACCACTGAAGTGATCTTTTTAAATAGTGATCTCCAGAGTGAGGAGAACAAAGGAGAGAACTTACGTTTTAGGATACATTACACTTAAAATTCTGAGACTGTTCCTGTGACAGGCAACATAAAGAATTAGGTTTACAATTTGAAGTAAGTTTCGCTGTAAAAATAATTGGAATGGTGAAGCAATCTTGCTCTCACTAAATTGCTTTCCTAGGAACCTATCCTGAATGGGGCTGTGCAGCTCTTTCTGATATTTGAACATCCTCAGTTCTCATTGACTTCAGTGGGAATTGAACTCATTGAACTCTTCACTAGGTAATTAGTTCCATGTAGGTCTGATTTTTCTGCAGCAAATCGGTAGCTGACTTTACATTCACTTAGCAGTCAGACCCAGTGCTCCTCAAGTCCCAGCCTTAGCATCTCTGCATCATTTAATGGCTGTTTTGTGGGACACATACCCAAGCATTTGTACTTCTATTTGCTCCTTACTGCTTGCTGTGGACAGGATTCATGACAGTTTTGTTACACAACATCACATTGGCAAATAGAACGTGCAAAATACTTGATGGAAAACCTTGCCGAGAATAAGCCTGTCAAAACCTGCAAGATAGCCTTTATTTTAGTTTAGGTTTGCCTTCTTTTTAAGTAGGATGAGTTTGTTTTGCCTTCAGAAAAGGAAGGATGCACTTCAAAACAAATATGAAGAGGGCGACTTCCTTCACATGGAGGATGAGTGACATAATGACTGAGATAATGAAAATGCAATTTTCTGCTTTTCCTCTCCATGAGGGAAGAACAACTGAAATGCAGTGTATTTACAGCCCCACATGTTGCTGAAGCTCTAAATGTTTTTGCTTTCATCGTCTCGATTTGTGCTACTGTACATCTGGTGATGATGGATTATGGAGCACTGGGAGTTGAGATGAAGAGAATCAATAGGGTGATACAAAAGATGAAATAACTCTGATGGAACATCAGTAAAGGCTAAAAGTTGCCCTAGGGATTGAAGTCTTAAAGAAGAGCTTGAGAAAGTACATTAAGAATTCACTTCTCTGTTTGCACTTGTACTGCCTTTATTCTATGAGTAGAAGCCACATGGGGGTTCTTGTCAAGGACAGGAGTTTTTTTTCTTTTCTGTGTCAATACAGTGCTCAGTATGATACCTCCTGGGCATGATGTCTTCTGAGTACTGTCACTGTCATTGTTATCTCAGCCCGCAGCTGGTGTGGGTAAGAATGGAAGAGTAGAGCTCTTAGTTACCTCATGTGCTGTTGGAGGGTACAACACGCACAAACTGCAGGAGAAGTAGGAGAACATGTATTGTTGCAAAGTTATTCAGTGTTTGATAAAGAGAATGTGCATTGTACGCCTGCGTGCTGGTGTGCTTAACCAGGAGTGTTCCCAACCAAGAGTCTTTCCTTCTGACTCAACCAACTGATAAGTTGTGCAAAAACAATTACAGAGACCAGATTTTGCCTTCATGGTAGCACTGTACAGCAGTGTATTCACTGATCTGCTGGGGTGCACTTTGGAATGTTTGATTTGAAATGGGGAGGAGTGTTTACCAAGAAGAATACTTTTCAGGGCTAAAAAATCTGTCTTATGCCAAATAACTGCCTTCTCTATCCAAGAAGAACTGCAGTGGTTTTGTTGGTGCTGTTGGGGATTGTTATTGTTTTTGTTTGTTTGTTTGTTTGTATTTTGGATTGTTTTGTTTTGGTTTTGTTTGCTTGAGCATAGACTAAATGAGGTTAGTCTGATGTGATCCTTTTCAATAAATCCAAGTGCAAGGTGTCGCACCTGGGTCAAGGCAACCTCAACTACCAAGACAAGCTAGGATGGAATGATGGAATGCAGCCCTGACAAAAAGGGTACAGGGGTACTGGGTGTGAGGCAGCAATGTGCTCTCAGAGCCCACAAAGCCAACTGTATCCTGGGCTGCATCGAAAGAAGCGCAGCCAGCAGGGTGAGGGAGGTGATCCTGCCCCTCTGATCTGCTCTGGTGAGGGCTCACCTGGAGTACTGCATCCATACGTGGAGTCCTCAGTACAGGAAAGGCACAGAACTGTTGGAATGTGTCCAGAAAAGGGCCACAAAAATGGTCTGAACGATGGAACAACTCTCCTGTGTGGACGGGCTGAGGGAGCTGGGGTGTTCAGCCAGGAGAAGAGACAGCTCTGGGGAGACCTGAGAGCGGTCTTTCAGTATCTAATGGGGAGCTACAGGAAAAAAAGGGGACAGACTCTTTAGCAGGGTCTATGGTGATAGAACCAGGGGAAATCATTTCAAGCTTAAAGAGGGTTATTTGGGTTAGATATAAGGAAAAAGTCTATTACAGGAAGGGTGGTGAGGCACTGGCACAGGTTGCCCAGAGATGTGGTAGATGGCCCATCCATGGAGACATTCAGGGTCAGGCTGGATGGGGCTCCAAGCACCCTGATGTAGCTGTAGGTATTCCTGTTCACTGCAGGGGAGTTGGGCTAGATGACTTTTAAAGGACCCTTCCAACTCCTAGGATTCTGTGATTCTGAGCTGCAAAACAGCAGAGCTGAAGAATCCTTGAATCATTTACCAGGTAGACAGAAATCCAGGTGGGAGATATTTTTCTTTCCACGGTGTATGAATAAATTTGATGAATTCTATTTCTAAACAATGCACGTGTTGCAGATATACAGTAGAATTGTGATTTTATTGCGAGCTTTCATTAGGATCTTTATGCAGGAGGTGCACCCAGAGCTCCACATTAGATTGCATAGTAAAAGGTGCTATTGGATGTGAGTGAAGGTATCACACTATGCATCTTAACATTTCTGCTGTAACACTGAATCTTTCTGTCCTTGTTGTTATCTTCTTGTTTTTCAAATGTTTATCAGAACTGCTTTCATAAACTACTTCTTAATTTTTGCTTGTAGCATTATGCAAAAAAACAAACTTCTGGTTGCAGATTTCATTCTGCAAGGATACTCATTGCTCTCAGGTGCATAATTCATACTGATGTCACGCTCTGGACTTTAATTAGAATTCCTAACTCCATCACTCTCAGGGTTTAAAAAACAAACACTAAATAAAACCGCGTAGCTTTGTCACAAAGATAAAGTGAAGTCAGAGAGGAAAATTAAGTTAGAACCATGAACGTTCCCCCTCTGAATTCAATATACATTTTGAAGCAGTGATAATATAGACATACCATTCAGCAAATATGGAAATCTGGAGATGTTTCTATCTAAGCAGACTGCATGGGAGCTGCTCCCTAAGACGTGCAGTGTAGAAACAGAGCTATTACGGCGTGGCTGGCACCATCATTTTTCTTTTGCAGATCTGGTGGTATTTTCCAGCACTAACTTCTAGAGCTGAAATAAATTAATGCAGAAGCCAAGGTTAGGTCCTACACTTACTTGCTTAGTTCAAAGTCAGACTGTCATAAAAGGATGCAAAGGAATAAACTGCTCTGAAATGCATTAGTGTTATTAGTAATATATTAAAATTCAGCATGTTTTTTAAAATATTACTTATGTCAGTTCCGTCTTCCGAGGAATGGAGTGCTTAATCAAGCAATGCATTTAAGTTTATGACTTATTTCAAGCATGAGAACACAGAAGAACTACTCACGTGCTTAAAGTTAAGCACAAGATTAATTGCACAAGTTTAATTGCCCTGCTGGGATGAGATCAAGTGTTCACCTATAAGGGACTTGGTTCTTGCAGTCTTCCTTATAGTTTGTTCTACGCTGAGACACCTATGAGATTTCATCCCATCACGTACAAGAGTGGTGTAGCCAAACATTACTTACACTGTAAATCTAAAGATGAAATCTTAACCTCTGGGATCAGGACGTCTCCCTTAATAGTGCATTGCTCTGACTTCTCTGGCAGCTTAAGCTTCACATGAGTTTAATGGAGAGTGTCCTCTAGAGAGAGCTGCTTTGCAGGTGTGGCAGCTGAAGGGCCCAGAAGTGAAAGTAATCAGGCTTAGGCTAGTTAGCACGAGGAGATAAAGTGTACCCTTAACCAGCTGCAGCTGATGTTCTAACTGAGTTCAAGCCTTTTCTCTAAATCTAGGGCCTAGGAACCTTAACCCAAGCTTTCCCATGTGGCAGATGAATGCTGCGAGCAGTAGGCTTTTGAGGGCTTTAGATCTTGCTCTGATTCTCCCATGAGCCCCAGAACGTAAAGGTTTCAGCGCACAGTCTAGTCTGCCTCTAAGTCTTAAGGTTTGAACTGTAATATTTCTTGGGGCAGGCAGCTGGGAGGCAGCCACAGGGTGCAAAACTCAGGCACTTAAAAAGGCCTCTTAAGAAACAAAACAGTTCCTGTACAAATCTGCTGTAGTTCTGAGGGTGACGACAACTCTTTTCTTTCTTTCTGTTTTCAGGTTGCTCCCATAGTTAAAGAAAGGATGATGAAGAAGGGCAGCATGATGCTTGGGTACCAGCCTAATCAAGGCAAAGTCAACTTCTTCCGCCAGGTGGTGATCAGCCCGCAAGTGAGTCGAGAGGACATGGACTTCTTGCTGGATGAGATAGAACTACTTGCTAAGGACTTGTAGCTGTAGCTCTACAGCACCAGGCACTGCTTGTGTGTGATAATTATGGAGACAGAATGGCAGCAGTGTACTGGTGCTATTTTGTGAAAGGTAGTAAAAAGCTTGACGTATAGTGTGGAAACTATCATTTAACATTGTGACGTTCAGAGTTTTGCAGGTATATCCTTCCACAGGAAAGTATTTGCTGGTGGGGGCTGGGACAGGTCAGTGCCTGCAGCACCACAGCCATTCTGGGAAGTGTTTCCTGGAGCAGGGAGCACTTCTGAAAATGGTGTCTGTATCCCAGAGAGGGCTGCTGTTCACGGGGTGCCTGCGTAGCTCGGACTGATTGCTTATATAGGCAGGCAATACTCCTCTGAAGTTACTGTTAGTAGCAAATTTTGCTCAGTGAGCTTTAAAATGCTCATTAATACTCTGTCTACTCTGTCAATATTGTAGTTTGGTACGAGTTTAAGAGTAGAGACTCAGTTGGTATTTACACTGATAAGATTGGAAATTGTGAACTTACATGGAGAGTTCCTCAAGGCCTCTAATTAGGTGAGTTGCCCAGATTTCCCACTGTGAGCACCATCAGGCAGTAGAACGAGGGCCCGGAGGTTTGCAGGGCCTGGCTGGACAAAGCCCTGAGAAATCAACATTGACCTTGCTTTGAGACAATAGAACTAGACAACCTTCTGAGGTCCCTTCCAACCTGAACAATTTGTGATTCTGTGAAATCAAATGGTTGGGCCTGGTCATCGTTTGCCTGTGTTACCCACACTGCAGTTGCGGTGCTGAGAATATTGGAAGTGTCTTAGAAATTCTCACCTCTTTCGTAACAGGAGTTACCTATAATTTCTAAACTATTGTTCATCTTCCTCTATTTTTAAAGCATAAATATTTATTTAATGGATTTAGATGCACTGGAAAATTATAACAGATGAACAAAGCATATTTACCTGAAAGATATGTATTTTTAAACACGGCAACGGTATGTTAAAAGTGCAGGAGAATGATAATTTTCACTGTCAGTCTATATTTGCCTACAGATTTGAGATGACTTGGTTTTACATTATCAGTGTATAACGTATATTTTGGGACTGCAATGAACATGGAGGTGATCAGTGAAAGCCTACCTGTTTTTATGATGAGAGCCATCTGAGTGTTTTTTGTTAATCTTACGTTGCAAAATCAAGTTCTAACTTTGTGTTAAGAATTATAGTGTCCTTTGGATTTCTGTCATTCTAGCTATAGAAGGGGCAACTTTGTAAAGCTAGAAATGTATTTCTTGGGTTGAATTTCTTGCAGCAGACTACTGAGAATAACATCTTTCATCATCTGATCAGCACCCGCTTATTGTTTTGATGTTTGCTCCTTATTCTGTATTTGAAGTTGCACTGACCAATGCAAATCTTTCTGCTGTAATGTATTGCTGAAAGTTGTCTTTAAACGCAACGCTCTTGTATTTTCATTTCCTACATTATACTAGGATCCAACATCATGTGACATTCCTACTTCCCACCTCCAGAGTGATGGTGTGGAAGGCTTAACAGGGTCATGATAACCTAGGAGGTCACACTGTCGGAGCCATAGATAGGAGGAAGAGTCAAATCTGCAGACCTTAACAGGTACCTTTAGCAGTGTCCTGGAAGTGATTATTCTTTTGCTGTTACAGCGAGTCACTGGATATTAATCTGAACTCCACACTGATATTAACATAAAAAGAAATGGCGCACCCTGGCCCCTCAGTTCTGCACTGTAATGATCACAGAATACTTTACCATTTACTATCACAGTGCTTCTGGGTATACTAGTTGTTATGAATTCAGGGCCCACAAGGCTTATTTAGCCACACAACCACCCTGGTAGAGTGCAGAGCATGGCAAGGAGTGCTGAACGAATGCAATGACTTTGCTGTTGCTTCTTGAGGTAGATAGGACTGTTGACCCTTCACTTTTTCTGTTTTGTCCTTGAAGAGAAAGACAGAATACAGTGTCAGGATTCTTTTATTGTTATCCAGAGTCTTGGTGAGTACTTAATTTTTGACTCAGAGGAAGCATGTCACTTACCATCAGCTATGAATTTGACCTGGTGTTTTGTGGCTCCACTACTATAAAAAAGTGTTGTTTCTCTCCACGTTAGTGCATTTTTCTGTTTCCAGATACTGTGGTACTTCTGGCATGCGTTGGGCTGAGCTAACAGTTTCTTCTGTATCAGTAGTGGCTATAGTTCTTCTTTTTAAATGAGGGGAAAATGGAACTTTTTCATTGCTTGCAGAAAATATGTCTCAGATCAACCTGTGCGCTGATGTCTTCAAAGGTATGGTTTAAGCTTTCAGTGTGATGCGAGTGCCTTATCTGATGCCTATATATTTTTCTCGTGTTTCTGACCCATTATCACGTCCAACGTGCACAATATGGTGGCCTCATTTCAGGACTAAAGTCATTTTTTCATAGTTGCTTATTTAGGATTGATATGTACAAAATGGCTGTTTTGTAGCTGATGATTTTAATAAAAAGTGAAGCAAATGACACCCATATAAATGCAGGCTGCATTTGTCGTTTGTCAATCTAAAACTGCACAGATATGTTTAAGAGAGGTACCAACGAGCTCTCCAGATGGAGAAACAGCAAGCTGCCTGCACAGCTTTAGAATGTGAAACCTAGCTTAACCATGCTTCAGGATGTGGTTTATCTGTGTGCTGTGCCCTTATCATCTTTAATAAACATCTTGGATGAAAATGTGTCAGCATTTATCTCGCTCTCGCTTTCAAATGCAGAAGTTAAATTATTTTTGCAGAAAAGGCTTTTTTTTTTTGCTTTTTTCTTTTTTTAACTGTATGGGATTGGCCCATTAGCTCCCTCATGTTCTTAGTTACTGAGAAACACCATCTCTCAGGGTGCTAAGCCAATTGTGAAAGTACTGGAAGTAAAGGTATAAATCAGCATAGAAACAGATCCCGTGACTGATTCAGTTCCTTGCAATTTTATGTGTCTACTTTTAATAATCCTTTTTCAATAAGGAGCTTCAGGAAAGGAAGTAAATACTTAGTAGGGATGCTGAGGTAGTTATTGCTGTCAGTTTTATGGATGCATCTTCTGAGAACTTTGGGCATTTTGTGGTGGATCCATGTGCAGCGTCACTCACAAATCATGGTGCCTAAAGCAGGCGGTCCTGTGCTCTCAGGACTTCTACTGCAATATCCTGTGAAAAATTAATGCTAATCAATAGAGTCTGCTTTGTACGATTTTAGTGCCTCTGACTCCCTCTGATTTAAATGGAAACCTTTGCTGGATTGGGATGTTTCATTTCCGTAGCAGTACTTTTGCACTCAGTACTTCTCAGTTCATCTACTTGAGGCTCATGTTGAAGAATCAGATTTATCTGTATATCTGTAAGACTAAATTGGAATGCGTTTTCATTTCTATCATCTGATGATGCATTAAGATGCTTTTCAAATAACATTTGACCCTTAAAGGGCAAGAAAAGCATAGTACAAGGAGAGAGTTGCATTTGTAGGATTTGTTCGCGAAAACCCTGTGTTCAAACTTTCCTCATAGACTCAGGTCCCAGCATTTGATCACATGCAAATTATTTGTATTTCTACATCCTCGGGTAGCACAATCAGGCTTAAAAACAAACAACAAGAACAAAACCTGCTACAAAATGTTAAACGCAAAGGAGGAGAACAGCAATATTTAATGCTCAGCTCGCTGTCTCTTACTATATCACATATGAGCTCTGTGAAAAGCCAATAGTACACTCAGAAATGTAGTTTTAATTCCCAGTGTTCAACAGCCCCAGATCTGCATGGCCTTTCTTCCCTGCTGGCTGCTGTTGTGGCCATCAGTGGGAGAGTAAAGTGGGTTCATCCAGGAAATCTGTTGTAGGTGAGGCCCGCTGACATGCTGGCCATTCTTCCCTTGGCAGAACTGGTAAATGCTGATACATCATTTCAGTTTATAGGCGCTGTGTTTAGTACAGTAGCTGCTAAATATGGTTACATAATGCAATTGTGCATGTTAATTGCAGGTTAGATGCAATTGAAGCAATACTGCCTGGCAAATGCACTGTGCAAACCATGAGGAACCCTGGTGGAGAGGCTTTCTTCCTTTAAATTGAACGTAGGCTCCCACAATTACATGTTTTTGCTTCAGATGTGCAATTAGATGTTATTACTCTAATTCTGTAACTACACAATAATCACCTAAAAATTACTTCGAGAAACAAAACCAAACAAGGAAATTTGCACAGCGAGAGGTACAGTGAAGAGAACGTCAAAGGTTTCAAGGCAAACCCACAAAAGGAAACAATGGTAATGGGAACAATTAACCTTTGCTAAAATCTAATTTACGTGAAGGCAGGAGCAGCGTGGTGAGATGATAGCGCCCATTGTAGAACCACCACAGAACTTGTGTGTCAGCACTGCTGCCATCTGCCCCTCAGTATCACAGTCCACCCACTGAGACAAGAGAAGACCTTAAAGGGAGCGCCGTGCCTTGTAGTGTGGTGTTGGTTTTGTGTTTAACAGGATAAAGTGAAACTGAAAGAGGGCAGTGTCAAAAAAAAGTCCACCAGAGAGCACCACTTTGAGCTCACGTACGTTCAAAGTACAACTGATCGCTGATTTTGTATTTTAGATTAATTTAAAACAGATCCCAAGACACGGTAATATCTTTATTTTAGGAAGGATAGGGCAAATAACAGAGAGTGACATGCTCAGGCCCTTAGATAGAAGTTTTAGAGTTTGACAAGCACAGAGAACAAGGTAAATGTAAGAGCTTGTGGTGGACAGACTCAGTTGAACATTGTGCAAAGGCCTTGGGCCTTTGCAAAACGCTGCAAGAACTTTGTGATAAGAGGTAGTGTGTACTAAACGCTTGAGAAAAATTGTGGGCATGGATTTGAAGATTGCATAAACACTCTGAGCTGAGCCTAAGTGCCACATTAATAAAGTCAGCCAAGAAATGAGGTGCTAAACATCAGAGTAGAATGAGCAGCAGGAAAACCTGAGCTGGCCATGGGATGGGTGGCTGTTCCAGGCCTGCAGACCCCAGGTCTGTTTTCACAAGCTGTGTGCAGTGAAGAGCTATGACATTGATGGGTTTTACAGCACTGAAGAGCAGTGCTGCCTGAGGTTGTGCTTCATCTACTGGTGCTTCTTCTGGTAACAAACTTCTGAAACCAAAGGATGTCTCTTCCAAACGGTGTTCTTGGACTGGGCAGATGTGGCAGACATCAGAAAACATTTCTCTGCTCAAGGCCAAGTTTTCTGTGAAAACCATTGTATTTCAATGGACACTTAGGGATACAGAGATACATGCAGGGTGGCACTGCAGTCTCATGGTGATCCTTTCCTAATACCCACATGGTGATGGGGATATGCTGCCAGGGTGTATACCCCATGTTGATGCTGGTGCATGCAGGCATCCAGGATTTGGCTGTGCAATGGAGAGCTCAGGGGCCCTGAGCCCTGCAGATCCCAGAGAGCCCCTCAGCTGAGCAATGAGTTCTAACATTACCTCTTCATCAAGACTGTGAGTGTGCTGGCCACATTTAAGACAGACAGCTTCAAATGCTGCTTTCAGGCTTGATTTCATTCTGAAGCAATGAGAATGAATGGCTTTTAAAACATTATCCTTTCCATGAGAAACAGTGCTGCTCTATGGTTAGTTACAAAAGAGGATGTCCTATTCTCATAGCCCCATGCATTTTGAAATTCCCATAAAACAAAATTCCCATAAACCAGAATTTTTGGCTTCTTGTCTTCCCTGAAGTCAGACCCTTGGAGACTGAGAGCAAAGAGAGAACCACAGCCCTTCTGTCAGGAAAGGATCCCAAGATGCAATTAAGATGCCGTGCTGTCCATCCTAAGATGAGATCAGCAATACCAGAGAGATGGTGTAACTTTTAATTCATTATCTCAAATTCTGGACACCCTGAAGTCTTCCCATGAGGTTACCTTAATGGCTCACCTTTATTCTCCCTTCGAACTGGATAGACAACCACTCCTGAGATGATGCATTTTTCCTCTTTGCAGCTTCTGTGTGTTCAAAAACTGTTGCCAGAGCAGTCCTCTGAAACCTTACCAGGGTTTCAGAGAGGGGCAAGACCACTTGGTGTGTCTCTCAGCCACCACTGCTGCTGATATGTCACAGTATGATGTTTGCCTTCCCCTGTAACAGCAAGTCACTATTGACTCCTGCTAGATTCAGATTCCTCTCTGCCCACCAGAGCATGCTGGCTAACTGCTCTGCGTGCTTTTCCCCATGAGATGGCCATAGACATAATTACTTCTGTTTAAGTATCCTCGCTGAAGAGGATGAGGCTTTTACAAAGCACTTATTCAATCTGTCAAGAGTAGTTTGAATTGGAATTCCATCCTGCAGCATGCTTGCAGCCTCTTGCAGCACAATAAGGCTTGCAAATTTAATAAGTGCATGTTTCAGTCCGTCACCTAGGCTACTATTTCAAATACTGAGTAGGGATACAGGTCACTGTGGAGCTGAGATGTTTGTAGGGATGTACATGGCAATTATTATGTCTTTCAAGCCAGCTTTGCACCCACTCCTTACTTGAATTTAGACAACACTTCCCTCCTTTGCTAACAAGAATGGCATTTGAGGCAACATCGGAAGCCTTTCTCAGCTCAAGATGTTTACTGTATCTTCTCCATTTACAAGGGCTTCTACTCTGCAGGAAACCAAACCGTGACAACTCCATGCTGACTTTTACCCTGGACAAGTGCAAAGATAAGCACGAAGGGATCTAAAATAGCTTCTGCTAATACTTTTTGGAAACCAAGGAGGAATTTCACCCAGCTCAGCAGGTTTGGAACAATGCAATACATGTAAAATTTTCCACGCTACTCTCACCCTGTGCAAGCTTAAAGAATTATCTTTGATTGTAGCTAGAAAGAAGGCTGATGCAACCACACAAGTACCAAACATTTTGTCTTTTTCAGCCACATTTCCTTGACATTGTGCTGTTCACCCTGAAGGGTTTTCTTTTCTATTTTTTTACACTTTCCTTCCTAAAAACACCAGAACTGGAAGATACGGCCATTGCTCCCATCCTGGAGTATTTAGCTTGATCAGAAGACGTCATAGGAGGGCTATTTCCTCACACACTTAGCATAAGACATTAAAAAAAGAGGTCCTTCCCCTGCCTGTTATAAGAGCCCTACCACCATCGTTACTGTCATCTAGGAGCCAGTACAACTCATCTGTGCTTCAGGACAAGCAGTGCAGAAATACCAATCCCAGACCCACCAACCCATGTGGCAGTCCATACCCAACAAGGGTTGTCTGAATTCTCATCAGAAAATTGAAAATCAAAAATTTCTCTCTAAAAATCTATCGTACTTAAGTAGCTCTGAAAATAATGCCTCCTATTTATTTCCATAGAATCCACAATGGATACAAAGAGCATAACAACTCTGTGTGATAGGGGAAACTCTCAGCTACAAAAAGTTATTTTTCAACACTGTCACCATCATTAGCTGTGTTTACACCAGGGATGAAGAAGAGCCTGCATCACTTTTGGAGCCCTCATATTTCTCTCCAAGATTTTCAAAGCAGCAGCAATATGAAGACAATAAAAGAAAAACTAACTTTTAAAATATTCCATGTCTATTCCCCATATGTTGGTGAGGAAAGCACATTATTCATACAGAAAATATGCCTATAATTCATAGGTGGAATTGCTTAAATGCAGAGACAACCCTGGAGGTGTTCAAGACCCACCTGGATGCCTACCTGTGCAACCTGGGCTAGGGAGCTGCTTTGGCAAGGGGTTGGACTTGGTGATCTCTAGAGGTCCCTTCCAACCCCTACAGTTCTGTGATTCTGTTGACTTCAGTGGGGTTACAGTGGGACAATGTCTGTCTGAATGTTTCTCTTGCTGCCTATTCCCAAGAGCACACAGTGGGCCCCATCTCAGCAAACTCAGCAATCTCAGCTGTTCCCTTTGTGAGGTTCCTTGGTGGTTCCCTTTGCAGTCATGGAGAGAAAAGCCCAGGGCAGGGCCTGCCCTGTTCTAGGAGCTCGTTTTGCACCAATTTGCTTAACCAGAGATGTCAGAGGGAATGTGCTACATCTCTTTTGTGAGAATTTCTTGAGAAAAATATGAAAATATTTTACATTCTAAAGTGGGTCTTCTGCCAAAACGTTTTTCTCTAAACCTAATAAAACCAAATTAGACTGTTCCCCAGCTCAGGAATGAATTTTGTCTGGTTGTGTGTCATGGATATAATAAATAGTTTACACAAGAGCAAAGGCTGTGTTTAAGTACGGCCGAATCTTGTTTGGTTTTCTGTGATTAACCTAAACAATTTATAAAAGGATGAAGTAAGTTAATTTAAATTCTTTTTTTTCCATTTCCTTTGGCTTGGTTAAGATGAGTTCCTTAAAAGCCACCATTCCAGAAATGATTTCAAGGAGTGTACATTCATGAATGTTAACATTCCTACAGTGAAATGATCTTGCCTTCTTCTTTTGCCTTATTTAATAAGACTTATATGTCCTCTCCAGAAGTACTCGGGCTGAACAACCCATTCTCAGTGGGAGGTACCTTTAATGCCTTGAAACAGGGGAGCACTTTGCTCTGCCATTCAGAGCATCACAAGGAAGATTTTAGCCTAATCCCCTGCAGGATGCTTTTGCAGACTCCTCCTCCCTGACAATGCTGAACTGTTGGTGACACCGGGGTGTGGCGGATGTGCTACTCCTGATCGTCACATGGGGGTTAGCTGCAGCAAAATCACGAGTAAGTCTGTGGGAAAGACTGCAAGGCTTAACAGCCTGGAAGTTAAAAGTCCTGGGGTGAGATTTATATTCTGTTCAAAACCTTTCAGCTAATTAAAGCTATAGCTGCCCTCCTTCTGCCTTGAAGAACACCATATAGATAATGGACAGCAAGCACCTTGGCTGAAGAGGATCACTCCCTAGCTTCAATTTCACCCAAGGAGGAAAGCTCAGCCTTCAGAAGCTGCAGGAGTCAGCAGCTACAGCTTCCACTGGCTGAGTGCCTTTGCTATGGCTGTGATGTTTGGTTTGCACTATGTGAACCCGTGTGGTCTCCTTGGGGCAGCTCTTCAGGGCAGCACTGCACAGTGCTTCCTCTCAGGGCCGGGAGTGGCTGCTCTCTGGGTTTTCTCACTGGAGCCTTTCCTTGGGAGCCTTCAGTTTACTATTGTTAGAGCAAAGGGAGATGAAAGGCATTCATACACCCTGTCCAAAGGGCTTTGCTCTTTCAAGAATGGTGTTTCACTTTAAATGATTTTCAAGTGACCATCGCAGTGATTCACCGAGGCAGCCCCGAGCAGGCCTCGTATTTTCACAGCAATCGCTGCATCTACAGCTCTGAGAGGCATTCTCCATAAATTGCCACTGCACACATTCTGATTTAATACTGATGTATTTATGATCTTCTTTTTCCGGATGGTCAGAGCACGGGCAACCTAGATGGGTCACTGCAGAAACCCTCTATGTCTTTGCATAAGTTTGCAGAAAAATCAGGACATAAAGACTGACCTTTGCGTGCTAAATATTTGCAACCACAGACAGACAGATGTTTATCCCAGAAGAGATTCATCCTGTCTACTATCTGAGAAAGGGAATGACACTTTTCACCCCATCCAGGAAACACGAAGGAGTGCTTCTGTGAGAGGAAGCCCAGCGGGTTGGGCTGACTCCGGGGTGAAGTGAGTCCTTCCCTATGTGCTGAGTGAGCAGTGCGTGCGGCCTCCATGGTACTACCTGGTGTGCAGTGCCCACGGATGGGAGATGATGGCCTGGGCTTTCTGGTTGGAAAATGAGAGATGAATTGGCCTCTGTTTCCTCTTCCAGATGAAAACTTTTTTGAAATGGAGGAGAAAGAAGGGGAGCGCTATCAGCCCCTCTCAAGATAGCCAAGGGATGGCTGAAGCTGGGCAGAAATATCAGAGAGTTTGGCTCTATGGGTATCAATGGCAGCTCGCCTGAGGAGCAGTAAGTTCAACCCATCCATTGGCTGCTATATTTTTTCAAGACTTTAGCTACCTAAATGCAACTGTCCGAAGAGATTGGTTCATCCTCATTAAAACCGAGAAAATACTCCACAGCAGATAATTTATGAGCTGACTTTTGCCTTTGCCTCTTCATGAAGTGATTAGTCGGTACTCAGAGCATTCATTATTCAACAGATTTAAATCTATTTCCTGGGCTCGGCCCTCCCAGGAGCCTCTCAATTTGGCTGTGTTTCAACAAACCACTGGCTTTGTCCTCAGCCTCCTGCCCAGGATCAAGGCCTCTCAGCCACCTGAGGTCACAGCTGGGTGGGAGCTGGTATGGGCACCATGAGCTCATGGGGCAGCTGGCAGGGCACACCATGGGCTCAGGCCAATGGGGCCTGGTGGGTCCTGGTGCTCCCAGGAGCACACATGTGCCTTAAAGCACACCAGCGTCCTGCAGCGAGATGCAGCACCTATACCTGTGCTGAGTGCTGGGATGAGATGGGTGGCTTTGGCACCCACGACCATGCACACGGTGTGAGTCCACTTGCAAGACACTCTGCTGAGTAATAACAGAGGTATGAACACATCCAAACGGCATCCAGGAGCCGCAGGCAGGCGGACTGGAGCAGGCTTTGTTCCATCTTCTTTGTGGCTGGGGGGAAAAATTGCCATAGGCAGTGTTTTATAACAGCCATAATATTAAAAAATAAATAATGAAAAAAAAAAAAAATAGCAAGAGATGGAGTTAGTGCTCAGGAAATAAATTAATCAGTGTTCCTCTGAAAGCAAAGGGAGCCTTGGGTCCCAGCACAGCTGGCGTGACAAGAGGACAGTGTTGCAGTTGCTGGACACATGGCCCAGTTTGTTTCCAGCATTCAGAATAATGATACCTTAATATCTCTCTTCTTGTTTTGCTTTTCTTTCCCCCCTCAGGAGCTGGGGCATGATATTTTTAAATGCTTATTGCTTTTCCATTAACAGCTGGAGATTGCCTAGCAGGAGTGAAATCCCCTCTGCACAGGGAGTTGTGCAAACTGGTAACATAGAGGCCATCCCAGTTTACACCACTGTGTGGGTCAGTAGTAATCCTAAGGATGGTTTTCTGCAATGCACAGCTTGTCTTTGTATCCTGGTGTTAAAATGCTGGCTGACATGCACAGGATGATTTTTCAGGTCCCTCCCAACCCAAGCCATTCTGGGACTCTATGATTGATTCTATGACTCAGTGATTGATTCTGTGACCATGCTATTTAAGAACTGCTCACTGAAGAGTATTGAATACCCTATTTAGGATAAGGAAGTGGGCAAATAACTTAACTGAAAATGGAAAATTAATGATATATAGCGTACTTTACTTCACAGGTATTGTGTATTTCAAGTCAGAAAGGCCTCTGCAGTTTGCCTGCTACATTTTGTAATACACTGTATTTGTTTTTGCAACGCTCTTTTGCCTCGTTACGCCAAAAAGACATTGACTTCAATCCAATGTAAACAGGATGTCAGGGCTTGAAGACTTTTGCACAATGCATGGCCAGCGGTGGGGAGGGCTGAGCGGTGAGCAGGGCAGAACCATGGCTGGGGCTGGCCATGGTGACACCAGGCAGGGCACTGCTCAAAATAAATCATACAATCTCAGAGTCGTTTGAGTTGGAAGGGACCCTTAAAGGCCATCCAGTCCAACTCCCCTGCGAGAAACAGGGACACCTACAGCTACACTGGGTGCTCAGAGCTCCATCCAGCCTGACCTTGAGTGTCCTGAGGGATGGGGCACCACCTCTCTGGGCAACCTGTGTCAGTGCCTCACCACCCTTACTGTGAAAAAACTTCTTCCTTATATCCAACCTAAATCTCCCCTCCTCTAGTTGAAATCACTTTCCACTGCTCTGTCACGATAGACGGCGCTAAAGAGCCTGTCTCCTTTCTTACACCCTAGCTCTCTCAGCAAAGGCAACTTGCTGGGGCTGGTGAGGGAGGTATCCGGCTGTGTTCAACAGTTTCCTGTGCTCAGCACATGCCATGCCCAGGAGGGGCAGCTGGCCCAGAGCTCTGAATGCAGCACAGAAGCCGTGCAGCACACGCACATTAATCACACNGGAAACATTTGATAAAGAAGAGTATATACTGTTCACATTCCTATTCCATACGCGATGTACAGCTGAAGTATTCCTTAAAAGAATTAAAAAATAAAAATTCATTTACATGTAGTAATAACACAAAAAAACGACAACAGAAGGAAATAGATGTCAGTATTGTCAGTAACCTCTGGATGCCATTCCCTGACCTTTGGTGCGGGCCCCCCGCCGCCCCTCCCCGCCGCGCAGCC
The DNA here is from genome assembly GCA_013399175.1 of Odontophorus gujanensis. NCBI lineage: Eukaryota > Metazoa > Chordata > Aves > Galliformes > Odontophoridae > Odontophorus > Odontophorus gujanensis. Next base: position 279,674 of record VXAB01001337.1, read on the forward strand.
CCCAGCAGTGCCTCCCCNATTGCCTAGCAGGAGTGAAATCCCCTCTGCACAGGGAGTTGTGCAAACTGGTAACATAGAGGCCATCCCAGTTTACACCACTGTGTGGGTCAGTAGTAATCCTAAGGATGGTTTTCTGCAATGCACAGCTTGTCTTTGTATCCTGGTGTTAAAATGCTGGCTGACATGCACAGGATGATTTTTCAGGTCCCTCCCAACCCAAGCCATTCTGGGACTCTATGATTGATTCTATGACTCAGTGATTGATACTGTGACCATGCTATTTAAGAACTGCTCACTGAAGAGTATTGAATACCCTATTTAGGATAAGGAAGTGGGCAAATAACTTAACTGAAAATGGAAAATTAATGATATATAGCGTACTTTACTTCACAGGTATTGTGTATTTCAAGTCAGAAAGGCCTCTGCAGTTTGCCTGCTACATTTTGTAATACACTGTATTTGTTTTTGCAACGCTCTTTTGCCTTGTTACGCCAAAAAGACATTGACTTCAATCCAATGTAAACAGGATGTCAGGGCTTGAAGACTTTTGCACAATGCATGGCCAGCGGTGGGGAGGGCTGAGCGGTGAGCAGGGCAGAACCATGGCTGGGGCTGGCCCTGGTGACACCAGGCAGGGCACTGCTCAAAATAAATCATACAATCTCAGAGTCGTTTGAGTTGGAAGGGACCCTTAAAGGCCATCCAGTCCAACTCCCCTGCGAGAAACAGGGACACCTACAGCTACACTGGGTGCTCAGAGCTCCATCCAGCCTGACCTTGAGTGTCCTGAGGGATGGGGCACCACCTCTCTGGGCAACCTGTGTCAGTGCCTCACCACCCTTACTGTGAAAAAACTTCTTCCTTATATCCAACCTAAATCTCCCCTCCTTTAGTTGAAATCACTTTCCACTGCTCTGTCACGATAGACGGCGCTAAAGAGCCTGTCTCCTTTCTTACACCCTAGCTCTCTCAGCAAAGGCAACTTGCTGGGGCTGGTGAGGGAGGTATCCGGCTGTGTTCAACAGTTTCCTGTGCTCAGCACATGCCATGCCCAGGAGGGGCAGCTGGCCCAGAGCTCTGAATGCAGCACAGAAGCCGTGCAGCACACGCACATTAATCACACCCTTCCCCGTGACACAGATTTAGTGCGCTGCCTCCTGGCTCGCTTTAATACCAGTACCAGAAGGACTGAGGTTTAACAAAGCCCTTATCTGCACTTGGGATTGAGCTAATAGTAGGATAGAGTCAGCTGTGAGCCCGCTTCTCACCCCTTCCTGTGAGCAGAGGAGGCTTTACGCATTTAAGGAATGGCCGCTCTGCATCCCTTTGCTGGTGCTCATCACGAGGGCAGCAGAGTGGGACACATGCAACGGCTGCTGGACATCCAGGCACCTGGTGAGAAGGGGTGAGAACAAACCCTTTTAGGATAGGGATCATGTTAGCAAGAGTCCCCTCCTTATTCTGGGTGCTCCAGAGATGAAAGACAAATTTGAGTTGGGGTTATTTTATTTGCTGCAGTGAACATCTGATTTATACAAAACAAGAACNGGCCCCGCGGCTGCAGCGCTTTCGCTGCTCTTTGAGAACACGAGTTCCCCTCTCCCCCGAAGATTTGACAGCAGTGCCCTCCGAATCCCGCTGCGGCTGCTGAGGTTTCGCTCTTCTCCGTTTCAATATTTCTGAGGAGTTTGGTTAAAAAGAAAACGGATACGAAGCCATTTGAAATGGAGTATTTTTCACTGCAAGTCACTCTGTGCTCCGATTTAAATGAGCCTGATTCCTATTGACTTACTTGGCCATGTCTCCTGGTTTCCATGGCTCGCTTACATGCCAAGGAAGAAAAAAGTGAAAAATCACTGCAGAACTGCTGAAGAGAAAATTGTTAGCGTTATTCAATGCACTGCTGTCATTTCTACAAGTCCAGTATGATGCCAACTGTCCGCCTAAGCATTTTGGAGACCTGAAGCCCTGCCATGCTGCAGAGAGGAGGGCAGGATAAGCCATGAACCTGACAGCACGGAGCCATCCCTCACCCCTAAGGTCCCTGTGCAAAAGCAAAGGCACTGGGTGTTGTCTCTTACTTCTCTCCAGAAAGCATGGAACGGAGTCAGGCTGTGGTTATGTCAAGCAATTAGATAAGCTGTACCGGGAAAAAGTTATTTGTTCTCACAGCAATACAATCAAGGTAAAAGGAAAGGGGGGAAAGAAAATTACTGTCTGTGATCAGAATGCAGAGCGAATAGAAAACATCTGCTTGGATTACTGCTGGACGTGTCTTGTTGTGTGTGGTTTGGGGGTGGGGAAGGGAGGAGGGGAAAATCTCATCCCGCTGCTGTTTTGCAACCTGCTTGTGAGCGGCATGAATTCAAAGCAATAAACACGTAACGCCAATGACCTCTGCGTGGAAACACAGGTGGGAGGGACCAAACCTCCTCACGCTCCCTCCCACTGTGGGAGGCTGCAAAGACCTCGGGGTTAAGGCAAGAGGGCAAAGACGTCCCTCAATCTTCTGAAATATGCTGCAGGCAGGACCGCATAGTTACAACTGCAAAGCCAGATCTGCCTCCTTGCTGTGAGACCACTGCTGCAACTGTCATCTCCTGGGCCACAGCTGGGTGCGTGCAGCATGTGCTCCAAAGCCATCCTCCCATTGCTCTTTGTTCCTATCTTTTTGGCAGAGTGCTTAGTGCACAATTGCTAGTGTCCTGATACGCCAGACTCCCCGTGTGCTTTCCCAGTGGGGAGGGATCTCTAATGCACAGGTAATTTCCTGCAAGCATTTTTTGAAATCTTTTCCTCAGAGCGTGGCTTTTTATAGATAGATAGATACATACATACATACACAGACATTTTTAATATATATGTATATATATATATATAAAAATAGCAATTTCATAGTTATATACAAGCATTATTAAAGTGCATAATGTTATTGGCTATTCTCAAATCTCGTTTCCTGAGGAAGTGCTAACAGACTTAGCTCCTCCTATGACATGACTCCGGCTGTCGATGCTGGGGTACGACACCCACTCCCTGGCTTTTAACTCCCACACATAAATCTCCCTGCCCAGAGCCACAGCTCCAAGGGGAGTAGAGACAGCCTCAGTCCTCCAGGAAGCAAGTCAAGGCACCGATCGAGGCTTCTTCCTCTGCCAAGGTAATGTGCTTAGGAGCAACCTCCCTCCGTTTCGGAGCTCTTGGGTGCATGCTACTTGGCGGTGGTCACGGAGCCGTCCTCGGGGATCTTCTCCTCTGAACAGCTTCTCCCTGAGAGCTTGTCGTGGTGCTTGAGTTCGCTGAAGCGCTCTGCCACGCACTGCGCCGTGAGCCGGGCCTCGGGGTCGTGGTCCCAGCATTCGATAAGGGTCTCGCATACCATCTGGATGCCCTGTGGAGAGCACAGAGAGAGCACTGTGGTGGGGACAGCCACTGAGCCACTGCTAGAGTGTGCCTCTAAGAGCTGGTTTTGGTGTCCTCCGAAGTCTAGAGGACAGTTTGCATTCCTGGGGTGACAGAATTGGTCCCAAGGGAGCCCAATGGGCTCTTCTGTCATTGTAATGGGGATACGGTGTTTTTTTTTTCTTTTAAAACACCCTACTACCTTAACCTCATCAGTGGTTCTGATGACTGATACTGTCATTTTGAGACACAGAATCATAGAATCCTTGCAGTTGGAAAGGACCTCTGAGGGCCATCTAATCAACTCCTCTGCAATGAACAGGGACACCACAACTGTATCAGGGTGCCCAGGGCTTTATCCAGCCTTGTCTTGGAAGTCTCCAGGGGTGGGGCATCAACCACATCTCTGAGCAACCTGTGCCAGTGCCTCACCACCCTCACCATAAAAGACTTCTTGGTTTGGACCAGTAGAATCAAGTAGTTTTTGGTTTAATAAACACAATCAGAATGCCTAGATAACAGCTTCCCACTCAACCCATCCCTTCGCATGGCTGAATTCTATTTGTGTTTGTTTTTTTTTCCTGAACAGAATTGTGATTGCCAGCAATATCAGGCCTGACATCAGCCTTTATGAATTCTCCACAGACAAACTAAAACTATGTGCAAATACGGGCCGCAGTCCCACAAACACTTAAACACATGTCACTCACAGATGTAACTATTTAACCTTCATTTCAATGCTGATGCACATGTTTACAGGAGCAAAAAAACAGTTGCATCTTTGTAATGCGTTTTGTAAACATGAGGTATTTGCCAGGAAATTGTGTGCTTTGCTTTATGACACTGTAAGCCCATTAAGCAGGATTTATCTTAAACTTCTTATTTAAAAAAATAACATTTCACAACACTACATTAATTGTGTAATTTACCTAATTGTGATGTTGACTGATGTCAATGTTAATAGCAGAACGTTACTGTCTGTATACAAATAACATTAGTTTTCTGATGGCATTGAAATTACAAGCAGTAAATTAAATTAAATATTAAACATTAACTTGAAATCAATAGTGCAACAAATCTCATTAAGGGGGAAAAAATGTAATATGTAAATCCATTCCAGAATTTTATCACGATGAATAATGAGTTCATTACGAAAACACGACTGCAGAGGAAGGAAATGAATATGGAAGAGCTATTACAGTAAGAGCAACTTCTGTGGAGTTCAAAGCAGATCCTCAGCTGCTGCAAACTGTCACAGCCCCGCTGAAGCCCATGCGTCACTGAATTTTAGATAGAGCAATGTGAAACACTGAAGGGATTCAGACAAAGGGAATTAAATCCACCTTCACTAAATGTCCTGGAAGGGTGTTATCAGGCATTCACTTCCTGCCTTGGACTCTGAACTGAGCCCTGCTGGAGCCAGCTGTGCCCGCTTCAGTTACACAAAGACAAGCAGCACGTCCCAGCTGGCAGGACATCCTGTGCTGGGCAATGTGGGTAGCAACAACTGCCCCCAGCACTGCTGGGACCCCAAGCCTGACACGTGCAAGGTGCTCCTCGTGCTCCCTCACCAGGGCATGACCAGCCATGCTGCTGCTCCTACGGCCATGCTGCGTGATGCCTGCAGGAGTAGCTCAGCCTTGAATGCTGACAAGTCTCTGGGCCACTTAACAGTACCCATGGCCTGCTCCAAGCATTGATGACTTCTGCTTCATCAGAGCCTTTGCCATATTCTACTGCATGTATTCTGCATTCTACTTCCCAAATGCAGAACAGAAGTTAATTGCTGACAACTTCTGCCTTTGCATTAGCATAAGCAGCATAAGCAGTGATGGATTGGTGCTAAGTTTGATTTCCTTTCGCTCTTGAGAAAACTTACTGTCTTCAAGTCTACTGACCACAGATCTTCCTGTTGTTCTTCTGTTTCTCTAATCGGTTCTCTACACAGCTTTATTTTTATTTTTTTGACAGGTTAAGACCATGACTTTGGAATATTCTCAGAAATGTTCTCACATTGTTACTAATTTTAAGCATTTTCTTCAACTTTTTTTTTTTCTCCCTCCCCAGTGACCTGGCTCAGAATTCTTTTCTGCTTTGTTAATTGGGCTCTTCTAAAGTTCCACATGTATGCTACTGGTTTGGACTTCCTTTTGCCTCTGTAGAAAACTAACAGCTGCAGTCAACTCCTGATGACATACCAGTACATGCACAATTAAAAGAAAAAAAATAAGTCTCTTCTATTCTGTACAGATGAGCACAAATATAACCTCTACTTCCCAGCAAAACAGATCTGTTAGAAGATGGCTGCACCTATAGATTCTAGAAATGTCAAAGGCCTTTCAGTACTGGTAACATCAGATATCCAGGTGTCCCACAGAACAGAGCTCTTGCCCCTAGTGAGAGCTTCCACCTCAATAACCCTGCTCATTGCAGATGACAGGTCCAGGAATGGAGAGCACTCTGCTGCAGTCATCAGGCAGCAGATGCGTTGCTCCTGGTTGGAGGAGTGACTGATTACAGTCCCTCACGTGGCCTTTCCTAAGTAAGTGTCAGACTATGATTTTAACATTTCAACTGTAATGAAAAAAAAAAAAAAAAGGAGTGCTACGCTACTTGTGATGGTAATACCAGCTGATCTTGGTTGCCTGGGCTTTTGTAAATGTTCATGATCCTTTCCTTTTGTCCGTAAAGACCACTCAACATATTTCATTGATAAGTGGAATGACCAAGCCTCGCTTCTCTGATATAGTGCTCATTTTATCTCTTCTGATAAAACTGTTCAGAGCAAAAGTTAAGAAAAGCATGCCTTTGGCTCTTTTCCATTCAGCTTCAGCTACTGAGAAACCGGGTTGCGACTATCACCTTGGAAGTGCCACCATGATGTGTAAGAACAGAGAAAGCTGACAGAGTGCTTCCCAACATGCCAATGACTGCCACTACACTGCCCTGAATAAAAACAAACTGACTTGCTGACGACTCACTTCCTATTTTCTTAAACCTGTCAACAGCTGGGATGCCACTGTTACTTTTCGCCATGATGAAGTGCTGAGGTTTGTTTTCTCTGCTGATGGGACCCGTGTGTGAAGCTGGTCTCTTTGACCTTTCAGAGCCTGCACACAGTGTGCTTTAAGGCCCTAATCATTCTGTGGCTGTCTGGATGACTGTGGGGTCTCAGGTTTCTCTTTTCGGTTTTAATTTGGTCACTTTCAAAATACACTGGTGGGCAGCAGAAATCCCAGGGTCTTGGGAGCAGGCATGGTGCAGACTGTGGTGTCTGAACTACGGTCAGCACCAGTGTCACCATGTGACAGAGCTCTAATCAGTGCAAAAAAGGAGGGCTCTCCTGCTGAGCAGGACACAGGGGCAAGACTCAGGTCTTGCATCAGCTAGATGGGCCATATAGTGATCTTACCTGATGGTTAAGCCAGGAGCTGGGGATCTCGGGTCGCCCTCTGTCTCTTAGCACATTATCCTTCATGCTTTCCACGCAGGGATGTTCTCGCACTTTTGAGCCGAATGGGGGCTCATATTCTTTCACTTCTGCCAAGAGAAGAAGCAAACACAAGGGTATTCAGCTGGGTTGCATGTGTGCCAAGTGTGAAGGGAGCTGGCTGTTCTCTGGAGGAGTAGGAGCCACTGATTAGCTGCACAGTGCCACTGTTCTGCCTGACCAGCTCCAAACAAAGCAAAGCCAGTTGGCATTTTCAAATATGTTTCAAATGTGTTTCTCCCACACACCCCCTCCCTCCCTTTTTCCTTCCTAACCAACTAGACAATTTGCACCTAAACTCTTTAGTACATAATCATATTAGCAACAGTCAGAGCATCAGAGTAACATTTGTGAGCTGTGCAGTCTCGGCTGAGGCAAAACTCACAAGGACTTCAAGGTGGGTTTTGCTTAAGCCAAGCTTGAAAGAAATGGTTATGCTGGTTCCCCTTAGGTTCCCTGGAGTCCCCACACACTTGCCAGGTGAAATATAAACTGAAATCTAGGTCATAGATATTAATGCACCAGATTGCCAGAAGGAAACAGTTGCTTGAAAAAGACAAAGGTGCCACAAGGAGCAGTGCTGGAAACTGCCATGCTGCCCTTGCTTATTTTACTGAGCCATTAGTAGTCTGCTCTTATTTTAGACCTCTTTCCTAAAATAGGTCAGTTTCAAACAATGATGAAGGGGACACAGTTTCCTGTAGGGGCTGCTGCCACTCTAGCTTTTCTGTGCATGCTGCATATTTTCTTTGCCTTTCTGAGGGGAGAGAAAGGAAGAGGCAGACATATGGGATCTTTGGAGAAAACTCAAGAAATCTCCAAGAGCGGAAATATTACAGTAGATGCTGACACAATGTAGAAAATGCTGTGGTTTCTTTGGGAACAGATGGAGAATTTACTCACAGGCCTAATGACTTGCTAGTATTAGATAAAGATTTATGAAGTTAGCCTGTTCTGCTGCCTTTTATTTATTTCTAGGAATTAATCGAGGGCAAGAAAAACTGATGCGTAATCTACTAGGCAGGTTGAAGAATGCGAGTGTCTAGAAGATGTGTGAAGAAAGATGAACGAGATGGGAGACACAGTACTATTGTATAATGTTGCAACCAAAGTCCAAATACAGTGTCCAGTACTGTTCACTTCTCTCGAGGGGCATTTTATAGCAAATAGAACCTCTGAGAAAGGTGATAATAATGATTTAAGGCCCAGAAGGAAATGTCCTGTTAAGGGAAGGACTGGTGACATTTTGCTCTGCTTACTTTTGTACATGCTACAACATCAAAGTAATTAATGATGAACATCTATCAGATCATTTTGATTGTCTTGTCTCATGATGAAAACAAAACTAAAAGGTGGACTTTTCTCCAGAATTTCAGAGACAGGCTGTAGATCTCATTGCGAGGTGATGGCCACAAGGTAAAAACTATACCATGCTACAGAAAAAGAGCGATGACTAAAAGAATAGCCCAAGTCACAATAGTAAAACATTTTGGAAGGGATGTGAAACTTTATTCATTAAAGCGTCCAGAGTTTAGCAATCCAACTGCAAACAACTATACATGCAGTGTGGCAAATTACCCCACAGATGTCTCCCTCTTATTTTTTTTTTGTGAACCATTTAGTGCTGGTCACTCTCCACACAATTTAGTGCTGACTGACTATAGTTCTGAAACACAAGTCCTATTTTCTCATAAGTAAATTACTTTCTTTAAGGTGCAGGGGCCAAAGTCTACTTTGCTTTTCTGATATCAGTTTTACCCACATTAATCTCTGTTAGAGATAACTCATCCAAAATGAGATTTACAAGACTTTAACACTAAAAGTTAAATGGGAAGTTGTCATCTTGCTGGTCAGACCTGGATTGCCACACAGTGGAAGCACAATGATTACAAATACCTTTGCTTTCAAAGTTAATTCAAGATGGTAGAGATTGCTGAGGAAAACTAAATAGCATGATCTATCTGGATACTTCCTACACATCTCCATTGGGCATGGTTTGCTTGTGATAGTGGTTCTGGACACCCACTGTAGGCTCAGAGATCTCCTTTCAGTATGCAGCACCAGCATAGAAGATGATCCCAGCCTCTAGGAGCTGTTGGGACCAATTGATCACAGGCTGCAGAAAAGCACAGGTGAGATGAGAGCCATGAGAGACATGTGGAGCAGTGACACCTCTGTGGTACGACACTAACAGATATGTTGAATGTTCCCAGCACTATGTAAGTTACTTTAAATATGAACAGGCCATCTTGAGCGCGTATATATTTCTTTTTCAATGATTCCCTGCAAGCCAGGCTCTAGCTTTGCCCTACTATGTTTGCCTCAAAGGAGTCTGAGTGACAAACCAAGGGAAGCTGGGGCAGTGCTGCCTGTTCCTCTCACTGAGCTTAATCTGAAGGCCACTGAGGTTTATGAGACTGTTCACTTCATAGAATCATTGAATGGTTTGGGTTGGAAGGGACCTTTAAGATCACCTAGTTCCAAGGCCCCTGCTACAAGCAGGGACACTTCCCTCTAGACCAGGATGCCTCCAGGGTGGGAGCTTCCACAACTTCTCTGGGAAACCTGTTCCTCACAGGTTTTCTTCTAATATAAAATTTATATAAGAAAAAAATCTAATAAAACTTCCTCACAGTGTTTCTTCCTAATATCTTGTCTATACCTACCCTCTTACAGTTTAAAACTATTTCCCCTCCCCCTATCACTACATGCCTTTATAAAAAGTCTCTCCTGAGCTTTCCTATAGGACCTCTTCAGGTACTGGAATCGTGCTGTAAGATCCCCTGGAGCCTTCTCTTCTCCAAGCTGAAGAGCCCTAGCTTTTTTTTTTTTTTTTTAAGATTTGCATTTTTGTTAAAGAGGAGAAATAGAGGCCAGATGCTAATTCTCTGTAATGACATTATTGTAACACAGTTGTACTTTCCCTCACTCCGAAAAGCATGCAGCATCTTCTTGCTATTCACTATCTTGCTTCTCTCTCCTTCAAGAAGAAAAGCCCACTGAATTCTCCTGCATTAAATCATCCATATGCTGTGGAATTTCAGGTGTCAGATATATTTCGGAGTAATAGCTGAGGTTATTCATGGATCATGTTGGTGTGCTGCAGTAGATGTAATAGATGTCAATTTGAGGCAGGTTAAGGTGCTTGTTGCTAGATACTCATGCACACCTATATACAGATGCTGAATCTATTTTTCATGACTTAAATGTTTCTTCTGATTGTTTTCAGACCAGTCAGACACTAAAAATGACAACTGGCTGAAGTACCATAAATATCTCAGGTATTCTGAACCACAGCACTTTTAGCATTCAATAATGGAAGATTTTCTTCAACTTTAACCTCTAGCATTTAATCTTTACGGTTGTGAGCTACCTTGCACTAATAATCACTGCACCTCGGCTTCCCTTTGACACCAGCATGGTCATAACTCTCAGAAAGGCTGGGGCTGGATTTTTAGCCCTGGAGACATTTCTGAAAATCTATTTGTGCTTGATGAATGCTTTAGAACATTTGGCAGTGGGCTCCTCATGAAAAATTCGCCTCTCACATATGATCTTATGCTCTAAGCTGACTGTAGTGAGATTTTCTTCCTTTAAGTCAGAACTCCACACCTGCAAACCCCATCAGAACTCTCCCGTGTGATATGTTTTGCTATGTTTTTTGTGGGACAACTCCTCATGCTGGAAGATGAAGGCTCATTTAAGAATTAAATTAAGCAGGAGTGAGGAGAAAGAAGCCTAGCAAAAATCAGCTGTGGAGCACAGTTCATAGCAGTGATCTGATGTCTTGGAACTTCTGATCCTTTTGAAACACCCCTTAATTTAGAGTATAGGAGGGATGAGCCACAGGGGGGATAAATCAGTTGATGATGCAGTTACTCATACACACACACACATCTGCATGTGCGTGCAGATTGTGTCTTTCCTCATGCTAGAAGAATCTGGGTGGTGGGTCTAAATAGCTGTTGCACAAAGGAACTATGCAGAGGCTCAAAAGCCATTTCAAGTTCAAGTTTAAGGAGTTGTCAGAATCTTACTTCACATTTTCCCTGGGTTTCCCAGACCCACTCCTTCAGAATATGAATACTAGCTGGGAAGTGTGAGGATGCTCTGGGATGAGTGAAATCGCTGTGCCGTTTTCCTTGCACAGACACGTTTTAAGTGACTTCACATCTTACGATCAAAGACACAGACACCTTTCCAAAGGGTTAGGAATGCCCAAGCTCTTCCATCAGGGTATGATTACAGGCTGCTTAGTCATTGTGTGCTGGATCCTGAGGTGGGAAAGCAGAGGAATGGAGTGTAAGAGTGCCCTGAAGGGTGATCCTACCTACTGCTACCTGGGCTTGCTGAAGGACAGCACTTAGTAGCTTATGTGTACTACTGTGGTGACACATAGGGAATTTCTGGGATCCAAGCTGCTGCTCCACAACAGTGATGACGCTGCACTGTGTGGGTGCACCAGATGTGGGATGCATGCCTCCACATGCCACTGCAGTGCAAACGTGCCCCACTCGAGCTCCTCTCCCCGAAGGAGAGGCTTAAACCAGGTCCCTGCTGCAGAGGCCTCAGGCCTAATGCACAGGCACAGACCTAACACACAGGTACAGTCCCACTGCACAGGCTATCAAAATGTTCTGTGCTGCCAGAACCTGTCACCTCTGTACCCTCAGCGTGATGAATGTTGAGCATTCCCTGAAGTACAAAACGCATAAATGCTTAGCTGCCAAACTGCGCCTCTTGGCTGACTCTTTCCAAGCAAGCATAAGATTAACCAGTTCTTTTACTCACATTAAACAGAGCTCTGGTAAAACAAGGCTGCTATTTCAGACATGGCTCTGCTGCTATACCAAAGCCAGCCATCCCTCCAGGCGCTGCAACACTGTATGAGCAGTGCCGCCATTTTCTGAGGGCTTTCTTTCCTCCTTCCTCACCAGCCCTGTGCATCCCAAGGCTCCTTTCCTCTCCTTCTCCCCTGCTGCCCCCAGCGGTCCCCTGCCTGCAGCAGCTCCAATACGAAGCAGATGGTTTCCTTTTCTTTCTAGGATGCTGTCGGAGAATCTGCACTTGCCTCAGTGGCCAAAGCCGTATTGCACTGAAAGCAAACGGTTGAGATGAAAATTGTATTTCTCGCAACGTGCAGCATCTGGTGCACAGCTGTTGCACTGAATGAAATACCAAGTTATCGGCAGCGTGGAGCAGCCGAAGTTCTCCCCAAAGTAGTATTGCTGAGTTTCTAAATATGCCTCTTAAATTATACTCTGGTGAAAAAACAGTCAAACTCGATATTTGCCTCTGTCTCCCTCTCCCTTGTGCCCCATTTCTGCTTCTCCATATTTAGCACAACAAAGTAACAATGAACAGCACGGCCTTTCTCGAAAGCTGATCCCCACCTGCATGTTTACTATGGCAGCTTCACAGTACGGATTATGCTGCTGGGTATTTTTGTTTAAATGTCTGCTGACTGAAAAGTCCTGGCATTCTGCAGAGACCGTGCTTGACAAAACTGCTGCAGTGAAAGGACCTGCCTCCATCACCTCCCACACTCACCAAACACCTGCACACTGACAGACGAATCCTGAGAGCAAACTCTGTGAAAAAAACTCACACTACCTTTATCATGGTGATTACCCCCTTCCCCCCACCCCACGCTTTCCTCTCTCAGCATCAGGCTGCTCTCCAAACTTCCCCGGTCCTTCCCTAGTGTGAAGGAGCCCACGCTGCAGACATGCCTGCACTGGGGAGACAGCACCTACATCTTTTAGGCTCCCTTGGAAAGGCTGCAATTAGGTCAGCCTGCCCTGGCTTACATGCAAAGTCATTTCTCTCAGTGCCTAACAGGTCAGGAAATCGAGGGGTTTGTGTGAGCAGAGGCAGCTCCTCAGAAGGGTGCAAGGAGAGAAGGGAGTTTCACCAGTGACAGATGGGGAGAGAAAGCAGAGAGGGAGCTGCAGTCATGAATCACTGTAAGGGCAATGCACCAGCTGGTTGCAAAGAGAGTCTGACTGCACGAACCAAGGGAAGATCTGAGAAGGAAATGAAAGAAACCGTGCAATGCTTCTGTAGCTCAGTACTGCTGACAAGATAAGGGAGCTGCATTCTAGAAGTTATATTTAGCTGCTCTGGTTGAAGACACTAAGCACAAGTCCTACCCACTACAGATCTGCCCAAATACTCCCATGGTTTCACTGGGGAGTTCAACCACCTGGAAAGATGACTGAAGTATGGGAACAAAATTCAAGAAAAGTGTTTCTAGAGATGAGGATGGCTGAGGGATGGAATGAACAGGAAAAACCAGGAGGCAGGGGTTAAGCTCCAGCTTGAAAACAAAGGGGATGCTGAGCCAGAGAAACATCTCCTTTTCCTAAAATGACTCCAGCTCTTCTTCTCAAGGTTATAAGGGGTCAGTTTCTTCTAGCTGAACACACTAGTGATTTCCCTTCCTTATGAAACTCCCTTTATATCCTCTTTTAGGCAGCTGCCTTCTGAGAACAGCAGCAGAAAGGTTTGCTCTTGCCACAAACTCCATTTCACTGTACTCAGCAACTATGAACAGCAACAGACTCAGGCACCAGCAAAGATAAAAGACTCCACAAAGAACAGCTCATATTTATATTAATAAGGTGAGTTCCTAAATGCAAGAAACAGAGAGAGCTCAAGAGACAGGGCAGAGATCCTTTTTCTCAGGTTTTAAATCTTCTCAGCTGCACTTACAAAGTGCTAATGAAAGGCTGAGGTTTTGCCAGCGCATTTAGAAACACACATGACCACAACTGTTAAACGCGGATAGGTTTTTGTTGGAATATGCTGGACTTCAAAAACTTCCAGGTTTTGGATCACTGTATGTTTTTTCCCTGAAATGCTTGACTAGAAAAAAAATGTTACATGCATTTATGCAAGCACTAGCTGTTTGCACACCCCGATTTCCTGGCAGGGTGCAAACAGGGGCAAAACTATTTGCCCACAGTGCAGCCCACACACAAAGATCAAATGCTGGTCAGACAGAGCAAGAGATTGAGATGCAGGCATTTCTCCCTCCTGCATACAAACATCGTGATGCCACACTGCTACTGTGCAGAGTGGCCTCAGAGTCCTCCACGGGTAGACAGCCTTGTGGTATCCCACGGATGTTAGCAGAGCAACAAGGAGCAGCTATATTCATCTTCCAGTAGGACATTGGTTTCTCTCCCTGCACACTATGTTCCCCATACTGCAGTGCTCTACAGATTGTCCTATCTCTGCTGCAGCCCTCTAAGACTCAACTGTGCCAAGTCCAATGAAAAGAGAACCACATATCTACCATAATATCCACATTAGTGTTATATGCAATAGCCCTGCTTCTTAGACTGCCTGTGTGAGTCCTGGACTTTTGTTAGAATGATTGCTAGATGATACAGGCAGACTGAAAAATTTTGTATGTAACTTAGTCTCTTTTAAGTCCCTGAAATAAGCTGAAAATCATCAAATATGGCAATATATAATGCAGAATATCAACAGCAACTTTTCTCATATCTAGCACGTACTAGCTCAACATACTTGGAATTTTGGGTCAGCTTTAGGCAAAGCAGAAATGTAGATTTTGTTTCAAAGAACAAAGTCTGAATATGAACAAGCACAGTAGCTCTTCTTGGAGCTATTGTGATATTCAGTTACACTTATTTTTGTTACTGCACTTTATACAATGAACATCCCTTGGTTTCTCATGTGGATGATCCCTTGCAACATCCCAAAAAATGATGAGTGGCAGTCATGGATTTCCTGAAAGCAGAAAGGTTTTTGTACTCCATTTCTTACTGAAATGATAATTAGTAAATGTGACAGTGAACTGGCCCTCATTAGGTTTCAGAGTTAACATTCCATGAAGGCAAATGGGGGACAGTTATCACTTCTTGGTTGTAATATTTCATGAATCATTTTGATTGAAAAAAACCTCTAGGATCATCAAGTCCAAACGTTTCAAATCTTTTTAACAATTATTTTGGGAGAAGACAGACAGACTGACAATCCACAGCTACTCAAGATGCTGTAGTTTAAAGAAAAATAGTCATTAACAACCTTTAGATGTAGCTTACCTAACAGCAAATAATCATCTTTACAGCAACAGGGGAGCAATCTCCTCATGCTTTCAGGAGCTTGCCCTTGAAGCCTGCTCATACACATGTGCATCTTATATTACTGAATGCCTGTTAGCTTACAGCAGCCAGGCACAGTAGAACAACAAAGAATCACCTAAACCCACAGACAACCACAAGAGCACGTCTATCCAAACATACTTTTAGAGATAAGAAAACTGATGGCGCTTACCTCCAACACCATTACAGCGAGATGTCATTTCCCAGAGGACCAAAGCCATGGAGTACACATCTGTTTGTTTAAAGGACTCCATGTTCTCTAGGTTCATCCTGGACTCCAGAACCTCAGGGGCCATGTACCTTGCTGTGCCAACCTGCAGGAAAAGAAATAGGGGGGAGCTCACGAGCTGCAATTGTTTTGGATTTTGCTGAGATTGACTTCAGCTTTCATAGAAATGGTGCCATCTGACATGTATCCAAAAATGCAAACCATACTTGGCACAGGTCATGCTTTCTGCTGCCAAAAGAATATGGCATTGTCTTGACTACCAACTTTATGTGCACCTCCCTTGGTAAAGAAAAAATGATAAAAGCAAAGAAACAAACAAACAAGAACAACAGCAGCCCTTTGTAGTTAGGCTTTCTCACTCTTTGGCTGTTCATTGAGATAAACTCTGTCCTCTGGGCCTGGAGCAATTGCCACTGACCGAGCGTTTTTCAGATGAGCAAGAAACACATTGTATTCTTTTGCACGGCATATTATAGAGAGAACAGTTTCTTTTCATAGTGGTCTTAAAATGAAAGTGGTTGGCACAAGAAAGCTGATGAAGAAGTACTGAATGCATAAGCACACATTTGAAGTGAAACCAAATACTGGCCCCTTTTTGTTTGAAAAGCTATTCCCATAAAGTTTATGCATATTCAATAACTTTCAGCTATGATTTTAGCAGCTTTGCTGAGCTCTAGGTTATGACCTTACATTACTGAAGTCAAAGTTTAAGTGTCTGTTCTTATCACAAGAATAGATGTAAGGAATAATTATTGGATCACTGGGCAGTTGATTTCAAAAAATTAAATGTATAAAAAAATTGCTCTCCTCCTCTCTCCACCTGGAAGAAGTCCAAAAATAATAAGATCAGGCAAGGACAGCTTCAAATGGAAGACTGCTCAGTCACGGGAAAAATGAACAAGCAGATGTGGGTGAAGCAGTAGGACTTGTGGTTAAAAAGGGCTATTTGTAGAATGCACTACAACCATCAGTCCAGAGCTCAGTGACACTCAGGACTGCAAAAGAACATTTCGGTTATTGGGTCTGCAACTGAAGGCAGCTACATAGCAAATGCACAGTGCCCTACAACATGCATTTGGCATGCTTCTGGCAACACACATTATAATCATCACAAGCTCAGTACAAATGGGAAAAAATTACTGCAAAAAGGGTAGTGCCCCCTAAGAAGACAGCAGTACAGACCAAGGACATTGCTTTGTCACAGGGCTGTGCAACATCAGAGAATTTATTGTTAAGGATATACAAATGGTTGTGTTAGCAAGGTCTTTATATTAGAGGACAGAAAAAAAAAATACATGTGAAATCAGTTCAAAAGTTAAATCCCCTATTGTATGGAAACTGTGAAAATTAAAGCCAGACATGAGCAACAACAACACATTAAAGAGGTTCTTGATATAACCATGTCCCAGCACTACAGATTTCACCAGTACTTTCTTGCCCTACTGAACACGAACACATGGAAACCCTGCAGAAGAGGCTATTCCCAGCCCTATCCCTTCCCCAACACACAGCTTCTCTCCAAAGCAGATCCCATCAAAGCATTAGAAAAGATTCTGGCACACTATGCCCCAAAGTTCCCTACCCTTGCATCCTGCTGTTTTCAGTAAGAGTTAATGTCGCATAAATACAGCTTCTTAACACTGTCACAAAAGCAGTTCTAGTCAGGCAATGTCTCACGCACTATTTGCAGCAGTGAAAACGATCCTGCAGCTTTGCTGCACAATGGAGGTTCACGCTCTATAACTAAGAAGAACAACTGAAAATGCACAGAAAATTTAAAATGATGTTAGGAATGATATCAAGCCGACCCAGTTTCCATCCTGCTTTGAATTTGTCAGCTGTTCCACTCTGCTTCTGCTTCTGCCCTTTTATCTGAATTCTGATTACGAGGTCTTTGGGTCAAAGATTGTTTTCCTGTACCTCACAAAACATGAGTTCTGGGTCTCAAAGACATTTTAGGTACTCTCTCATTGCAACGATCAGTCTGTTTTCTGTTCTTCTCTTCCAAAGCTTTCAGCGAGGAAACATTTTTCTTCCTGCAGTACTTTTCATAACGTTTTCAACTTCTGGAACTTTTATACTGAAAAACTTACATTTCTTCACGTTGTTAGGGATGTTTTGTGCCTTGAGGTGTGTCACTCAGAGAAGCAGAGGCTATCTCTCTCTGTGTGATTAAGAAAGACCATCTGCTATAAAGCTGCTGATGCTGCTGAGACGAGGAACATCTGGCCCTGCTGGCACATAGCAGTCCTCTGAACACAATGGGACCTGGGTCCAGATTTACATATTCACATTAAGTAATGTCTGCAAATGTTAACTATTGTGAATGGCCAAATAGCTAAATGGAAAAGACCAAGAAGTCTGTGGTTTTCAGTCAGTCATAAAGGACACTGGTATTGTACTGACCATAATGGCTACATCTGCATCACGTAGAAGGCAGTTGTGCAGATGGGAAAGAAGATAGTTTTGTAATACTAACAACTTGACTAGAATATTGACTAGAATATTGTGCAAAATCTCTTTGACAAAGGCTACAAACAGTGCTGAAGTTGGCATGTTGACACATTTGAGTGGATAGTGCTTGTGTGCGCAGAAGAAATGAGGTGGTTTACATGGAGCCACTTCACCTCATCTCACTCTGCCGTGGAGAAAAATTATGCTAATTTGGCCATCCCAAAACTGACTCAGTGAAGCCAAACAAAGTACAACACTGGGTCTTGCCACGAGTGCCCAAGGGCATCAATGCTAAAGCATCAATGTGCTCTAAGCAGAGCTGTACTTCTCTGTCAGTGTCAGTGTGGACTGTGGGAGTGGCAGTATTAGTTAATCTCATCCTCCTACTTCCAAATGTCTGTGAGCAATGCCAAAGAAACCAGATTGAAATATGGGCTGGTTTTAAGCAAAGTCTCTCTGGGGTTAAATTTCAAAGCCTATGACATTGTCATAGACATACACTGCCAAATACTCTGCTTTCACTGTAACAGTCTTGTAACTGTCAATATGGTATGACTTCACTGGACTCCAGAAAGTTTTGGCATGCTGAAGAGAAATGATATGTGACAGTGAGTGGTGTTTGAATAATTTTAAATATGCTTTCCTTAGTTATCATTCACTCCTGACTCTTGTTAAAAAACCCTTTCAAAATCAAATCAGGGCAGTTCCCTTGTACTAATGAGACTTCAAAGATCTTAAGACAAAGATCTTAATTTGATATACAGCAGTAAAGTTCTCATGAACTCAACAGAACTCATCTGTCTGATGAGTTGTCCCTGAAATATCCCTAAATCAAAATACTAATTCCATGTTGAGTAGGAATCAGTGTAAATGAGCACACTTTGGATGGGACCTGCATATAATTATATGTGGTACATAACTAGGAATTTCTTCACTTAAGAAATGGTCTCAATTTCCACTACAGGAGTTTTCATCAGAAGAGACAACATTTAGAGACATATTTGAAAAACTTCAAAGCATGCACAAATATCCTCATGGCATGCCTGCGAAATAGATAAGCATTTTCCACGCTACTTAGTTCAAAACGCAACAACAGGGCAATTATTTTCATCTGACATTATTGCATTTGCTTGCATGTGGAGGAAGTCCCGTAATCTTAAATTGGTTTATGTTTGGCCTTTTAATGTCATTATTTATCTCTCCAGTTGTCTGCTTACATGTGCTGAGGACAGAGAGATCTTACTTCACATATGCGGGGGTACACTGACATGGTAGTTCTACTCATACAAATCTAGTGCTAACAGGCCTGAAAACTGTGGTTTAACCTCAGAATATGAAGCACATCCTTATCCTGCGTGTGTTCATTGCAGCAGTGTCTGAAATAACAGACTAGCAGAATAACTAAGAAGCTTGTATGTTTCACTGTAAGGGTATAGAAAAGATGGTGGTGTCATATAAGTAGTCAGCTCTCTGATCAGAACAAAATCTTCATGACACTCGCATTTCCCTCATTGTTGCTTTAATGTGAGGTTTAAAGCCTGTTTGTTTATTTAAAAAACAAAAAAAACCCAAACAGTTCTTTATTTTTGAAGATTTTGAGTAAATACGACAGCACAGGCTTTTGGTTTTTTTCCCTTCTTTTCTCCCCAAGAACTGACAAATAAACTGGTACAACATACAACGCACCTCTTGAAACTTTTCACTTACCTGACCGCTGTTGGCCAAGTCATCCACAGAGAGAGAGGGGTCCAGCCTCAGGGATAACCCAAAGTCACAGAGACAGCAAGTTAAATCATTTTTCACCAGGATGTTGGAACTCTTCAGGTCTCTATGCACAATAGGGGTTTTAGGGCGACCACAAGGTGTGTGATCACTGTGCAGATGAGCAATCCCTCGGGCCAAGGACCCTCCCAGTTTCCAGAGGTCTTCCCAGCTGATAATGTGCCGTGTGAGGTATTCCTGCAAGTTTCCTCTAGCATGGAAGGCAGTGATCAACCAATACTGTTTACCAAGATCTGTCTTACGCTCCTCTGCAGTCAAGAACTGGAGGATGTTCTCATGCTTAAGGTTTACATCTGAAAAAATGTCTTTCTCAGTTTTCCAGGAGGCATATTCTTCATAGGGGAAGATCTTTACTGCCACAGTTTCATACTGCTCAGATGTGTTTTGCTTCAATTTGGCTTTATACACTTCAGCAAACCTCCCTTTGCCAACAACAATGTCCAGCTCAATGGGCAGCAATTCCGTGTTGTGGTTGATGTTGTTGGCACAGGTAGAGCTGATGTCTGAGTGGTCATCATCCATCATAATGGCGCAAACATCACTGCAGTCTTTATGTTTCCTGGGCTTAACATTCTTCTCCCAGGCCTTGCTGAGCTTCCTCTTCTTATGAGTGCGGTAGGCATAAAAGATAACAATCACAGCAGCAGAAATCACCAATAAGGGGACAAGACTTATGATTGTGACTTTGGAAATTTCATCTTTCTCCTCTGGCTTATGGGGATCATCTGTAAAGAACAGAAGGAAGAAATACATCACATGATAGCATAGCTTTACGTATACAGGAAGTTGTCAGTAACCTATAGCATTTATCCACTGTGCCATACATGACTTCCTTCACTAACACGAAGTAATAAAAATGATCACTACTTCCTTTTCTCAGAATGTTGTTTTGTATATAAGCCCTCACTTACCAGGACTTCCCTGTCTGATTATTTTACAGGGAGTCAGACCAGAATGAGCAAGAAGGTAATGCAATTTAATAGGTTTGTTTTTCTCTCAGGCTCTTGATACATTATGGACAAAATCTTCCCTTTCCTGAAGACAACAGCCAAAGTCTCCTGCACTTACTTTGGTGATATGTTCTTGACAGATCTGCCTCTTTAACCAGCAATTATAACAAGTGATTAATCTTCCTATGAAAAAACTGGATGGATAAATAAATAGACATTATAGCATATGAATATACAATTATCCAATTACCATTTCAGATCCAATATATCTCAGTGAAATCCATATAAAGACATCAGGAAGCCTGTCCATTCACAAATACTGCCTGCTAATATTCAAGTACAAAATAAACGGCTGTGTATAAATCTGAAAAACAAAACTCATTCTCCTACTTTGATATATGGGAAAGAAGACTGCTACAACATATTTCCAGCACCTGCATTTGCACAGGTGTTTGAATCCTGCAGGCACAATTAGGCATGTATGGCAAATCTGAGAACTGTCACTCACCATGCCCTTTTTGCAAACTGAAAACATCCTGTGTGTGTCACTTGCTGGCTGTACACCAGCTACCCTGTTGGAAAAGAGCTCATTCCAAACACTTTAACTGATGCAGCCTATATGTAAACATATTCTTCGGTGAAACACACATGGACAGGGAATAGAAGGACAACAGGGACATACTGCTGAATACATATACACCCTGGGAACAGTGAGGAACATATTCTAGTAGTGAGAGATGCCCTTACAACCCTAGAAGTGATCCTTCTAGTTCAAAGTGAGGTAAGTCTTAGGGAAAATAAACATTTTAAAGAAAAGAGTTTTGTTCTGAAACACATTAAAGGAGAGTCAATGCTTATCTGAACCTGATTTGATTGGAACCATGAAAACATACTCTGTTAGACTATTTCTTATAATGCAGTAAACATACTGCATTATCATTATGCAGTGGAGGGGACTGATTGGAAGAAGCCCTGAGAGTCTAGCATGAATGGACTAGAACAACTGATACTGCAACCAAAATTAAGCAAGTGTTGGCAGCACAGCATTGGCAGATGCCTATGACCATATCACTGTCTCAGGTTCTCTGAATAGAGCCAAATAAGTCAATAAGAAAAAGAGAAGTCTAATAAGCTCTGAAGGGAAATTGCCACTATGTTAGTCACAAGTCTACGATTCCCTGAGCATTGCATAAGTAAAGTCTCTCAAAATGAAGGTGAGCAGTGCTGAGAAGAGCAGGGATAAAGAGTTTACAATTAAAATAAGTGATATCTCTGACCCTTCGGTTTCATTTATAATTCCTTTTACATTAGAAACACAGCTGGCAAGCAGCAGGAGCCTTCAGCTATTCAAAGGCAGGTGACAGGACATCTGAAGAGTATGTTCTTTTTTTGGAAGAAGGCCTGAATCGCAAACGAGGATGTGCTTCCTCTGTTTGAAAGGTTCATCAATCAGCGGTAGAACAAGTAACTCAATCCTAGCATCTCTCACAGGATTTCAAGGAAGGGGAAGTATCTTTCTAGCACCAACATTCCCAGCTAGCACAGGTTAATGGCATTAATCAGCAACACCCATGCTTCACCTACATAGACATGAATTTATTTCATTCATGCAAATCAACTTTTAAAACCTAATCCTTCTTCCACACCTATACAAACCACAAATCCTTATTCTCAAGCAATTTCCTTCAGTAACAGAACATTAGTAACAAGTCTATAGTCATATGCACAATCACAGATTACAGGCAGCCCTTCTGCTTCTCAATGTTTTTTTTAATGGCCTTTACTGGAGGAGTATATTTAGAAAGTCCAATGTCACTGTCAGTAAACAGAAGATTTACATTGCTTATTCTCACATGAGTTCTTCGCTCTCAGGAAATCTACTTTTAAAAGCACTAGGGAAATTCTAGACTCTGGAAGAAGATTGACTGACAGCTGTGCACTGTTTCCAAGTTCCAGCTGCAAGAAGGCCACAATTCCATAAATCAGATAAAGCACTTCTAATGAACATTTAGAGTTCTGCCTTTGTTTGTGTGTATTGCTGTTTTTCTCTCCCCTTTGGCCACAGAAAAGAATGTTTAAAGTTTGGATTCTGCTCTTGCAACTGAGCAATGTGTCATCTGCGATCTATATCACACGGCCTACTTTTTAACAAAGACAAACATGCATTTTTATAACACTTAAAGGCCTTCTACCTTGCCACAGAGCTGCAGTAAGCAGCTCAGATATCTGAAATATAGCTACCTTTCTAAATAAGGGAGAAAATAAAAAGAAATGCGTTAGACATCAGGCAGATTGAGGGTGCAGGTCTAATTGAGAATCAGTTCATGCAAGTCTCCATTCCTTTACTGTTATGGGTACACTGAGCATCTCTGATTACTCCTACAATGTCTGAGTGCAGGTTGTATTACTGTGGCCTACAGCTGAGAAATCTCTCCCAGACTTCACAGACTCTTTAACTCTTCCTCTTTTTGCATAAGGGAAAGCTCTGCTAGTGGTGCAGGGGAATTTCTGGGTGGAAGACAGAAACTGCTGATCTTGCAGATGTCACTTGAAAAAGAATGATAAAAAAAATTAAAGCAGAAGCTGAGCACTTCCTCTGAGCACTGTATCATCCTGCACCACTGCTGCAAAGTGACATATACACTTTGGCACTGTCCAATGGAGGAAGCAGGGGGTAAAAAGCACATGGCTGCACATCCTGCACCTAGGGTGGAAGAAGGGTGTTTTGTTCATTTTCAGCTTTTAAGACACTAGATAAGTCCCACTCAAGGCTTGGGAAGAGCAAGAATGAGCACCAGAGAAAGTTTGCTTTCAGGATTGGCTGTGTATAACCCTGGGTGTAGAAGGATGGGATGCAGCTGCTTGCCAGCAGGATTAAAGGTGACAGCAACAGTGAAGTTCAGGTGGTGATGCTGAGGGTCAGCCCATGAAAGGTGCTTTGGTAACTTCATCGGATTTCGATTTCTGACATGAGCAAAACAAAATCAGCCCCTCTAGCACAAGTTTGGGGTACTTATGAGTTGAATTTGCATTCCAAGTCAGGGTAGGATCAAAATGAAGAGTGTATCTGTATGTTTGTATAGTGGCAAGCCAACATTTTCTGGCTTGGCTGCAGGAATCTAAGAATAAACATATTCACTGTTTATAAATAAATACCTATGGCTCAAACCCTGTAATTTCAAAAATGGGAGTGCAGCTCCCTTTTTCTGGGCACTGCTATAAGCAAAACCTGGCTGAACAAGCAGGCAAGGAAATGGTTAAATTAAACAGCCTTTCAGGTTTTGCCAATACGCTCCTAAATAACTTTTCCCCACCCAGAACTATCATTCAGGCAGATCAGTTCTTTCTCAAGCTTCAAAGAAGCCTATTAATATAGAATAACAATAGGGAAGTCTAGCTAAAAGAGAGCTTCCTGTATGCGGTTTAAATTGAGCACAACCCATCTGCTCAACATTTAGCACTACCTAAACCTTGAGGGAATAGGACTCAGGTGCCAAGGAGAATGGAAACTGCATTCAGTCAGAAGTCTTCAAGGCACAACACTGGTTGCCAGTACATTTTCTAGGTTGGACTTGATGTCTATGATTGACCTTAGTGTCACTGAACTTTGGAAACAAGAAATAAAATGTCAGTAAAACTGAGACCCATGCTAACGCACAGGGCAGCACAAGCACACAGTTGTTACTGACAGAACTACTTTAAAGCTGTTGCTGCTTGTGTTGTTTCTGAAGTTGCTGCCTATTCATCTGCTAGTCAATGCCACACAGCAGGGCAAGAATATATTCCATACTAGCAGAACTGAGGCTAGACGTATCTATACTGATGGATTGCAAGCTTGTCTAGTGCTTTAAAAACCTTCAGAAACACGCAGTCACAAAATCTGGGTCCAGAAGGTGGCCTGTGATCCAATTATTTTGCAAGCTCCTGAAACACAAAGCAGAACTTTGAGTTGACTGAAGGACAGCTCCATTTTGCAGCAACTCTGAGGTTTCAGAGTTTGGTTTCAATTCCACACTGGAATGAAAACAAACACTTTTTGAATGTTTTGCATAAACAGAATTCTGCACAAATGCTGCAATTTGGCAAGAGATGTGAGTGGTGATTCCCCATCAATGAGGGGATCGGTCTGGGTTTCATAGATTCATAGATTCATAGACACATTAGGTTGGAAAGGACCTACAAGACCATCTAGTCCAACCATCCTCCTATCACCATCTGGTTAGGGAGCTCCAAGTTCAGGTTTCTGCTCTGTTTGATTTAGGGAGAGGAACTTTCCATCTCTGATAATTTTGAAGCAGGCACGATGTGAGTTTGAATCTAACGTGCATACTGACTTCTGGGCAAAACCCTAGGCAATAAAATAAAATAAAGGTCTGCCCATCTCTTTAGTGGTACTTCCTGGATGAAAACTAATTCCATAACACAGTTTATTTTCAGTGAAATGAATTTTCACTGAGCAGCTGCTTGTGGTAACTTATTTTACAGAGGAATCCTCAAGTGATAATGAAATTCAATAGTTTATTAACTCATGTTTCTTCCTAATTTAGGTCTTTTTAGAATTAAAATGGCTCAGAAATCTTCAGCAAAACATTTTCATTTGGGAAATATTGGTTATTAAAACAGAAACTCTATTAGACAAGATATACCTGCATTTTTCTCTGAAACTCATGTTTTGTGAATGAAAGTGGTCTGAAATTTGATCCAACTTCTGTGTTTAGAAATTTCTGCTACTTTTACAAGCATTGATTTTGAGCTTTGGGTAGGGGAGAGATGGGGTATTGGTTTTTTTTTGTTTTTGTTTTTTTGTTTTTAATTGGGAAGGGGGTCCTTTTTCCTCAGTGGAAAGTAGTTAATTCCAACACAAAATATTTGGAAATAATAAAAATCAAATGCTGCACTTCAAACTAACCTGCATTTTTCTTTTTTTTTCTAAATCTTGACAGTTTCCTGGAAACATTTTAATTTTCCATCCCTGCTGGAGATGAAGAAATTTTTTACAACTTCGTAGTTTTGTGGGAGAGGAAATCAGTTCCACCCCTTCCTTTCTATGCTGAGCCATCTCATGGCAGAAAATGTAGATTACTAGATTTTTAAAACCAAAGCAGACTCTATGTTGCTATCCAGAGCAAAATAAACCTTGGCATTTCCTGTAGACTTTCCTGAAAGTTACATTCTTAAAGCCAGTTACTGAATTTGACTTCTTTTTTTTTTTTTTTGTACTACATGAATCAAGACTGTAAAGGGCAGTAGTTCGCATTTGAGATGTCTGTTTTCATATTTAGTCTAAAGAGGATACTGTCAGGGCATTTGAAAGCCCAGTGACAGGATCTGCTGAAGCAGCTTCTGGAGAAGTATGAGCAGTGGTAGTTGGCAGACATTTTTGTCCTGCACAGGTTCAGCAAGAGTGGAAATAACAGGGTACAGCCAACTCTAGAGCCTGCTTCTACAGTTGAGTGTCTGAAGCACAGGTTTCCTCATAGCTCAAAATCTTGGGGAAGGAGATGTTTGCTTGAAGGTGTGGTAACTCATTCCCTTAACCTTATGGCTACTCACCGTTTTGAATGTCCATGCAGCAGTCAAAATTCGGCTGGTGAACTGGCCCAGCCCTCAGAGCACTTTACAGAATCATTAAAATTGGAAAAGACCTCTAAGATCATCTAGTCCAACCGCCAACCCATCCTTAACCCATCCATGTCCCTCAGTGCCACATCAACATACTTCTTAAACCCCTCCAGGGACAGTGACTCCACTACCTCCCTTGGCAGCCTTTTCCAAATACCTCACCACTCTTTCTGAGAAGAAATTTTTCCTGTTATCCAACCTGAACTTCTCTGGCACAGCCTGAGGCCATTACATCTTTTCCTGAGAGGTAAGGCAAGAGTATGAGCAATTCGGAAAAGCTGTAAGACACTCAGTACTGCTCTCCCCTGGGGACCAGAAGCTTTGCCCTCAGCACTGACTAGCCACGATCAGGACTCAGACATCTCTATTATGGCAGAGGAGAACTTCCAGTCAGACATCCTAGTTACATGTTGGAAGAGTCATGCACGTGCATCTAACAGCTGCATCTTAATTACTGTCACAGGGATGAGTGGCAGGCAACTTAGGTTTCCTCGGGTTGGCCAACTTGAATGTAAAGGCTGGGCAGTGATGACGAAACAGATATTTTAGCTATTGTAAACAGAACTTAATTTTTCAGCTGTCTACCAAGTATACTATTCATTCAGGAGAGTTTGAGAAACTTTAAGTTCTAACACAGGACAATAGTTTCCTGCTGTTTAATTCCCTCAGTGCTGTCTAAAAAAAAGTATAATTCCTTAGTATGCTGGCACAGCACCCACTCCTGGATGCATTCTCTTATCTCTCCAGTTCTAACAGGTCACTTGACTGTGTGTACATGATATCTGTCATGCAGTTTGACTTTTGTAGCTGAGCTCTCCTACTCAGGAATATGAAAACTGACATGTTCCAGCTCTACATGATGTGACCATGTTTCTGCGATACATGCCTCAGTTACACAACGCTGTGTCTGCTGCTGTTTGCTGATGGTTTTCTGGAACAAATCAATCTCTCCAGTTTCAATATGTTCCAACAGATGCCACACATTAACCACTATTTTTATTCTCAGCCTGAGTTTCACCCCTACAACCTTTCCCAAAATATTATGTTGCCAGTGTTAGTTACAGTTTGTTTCTGCCTATAATTATTAAAGTCTCTTCCATGACAACCTGATAAAAGGTTGGCCACATTCCCACACTTAGTAAGCTCTCAAGTGATGCAAATTCTAACAAATATTCCAACCAGGCTTGAAGAGCACTGCCTAGTTTGTTGTTATGCAAATCTGTATCTGAGCTCTGCATGCTTATTTTCCTAGGAAGCAAACAATATAAATAAAACAGAGCAAAACAACATTTTGGCTTCTTTTGCCTCTTTCCATTGCATTTCCTTCCTATTCCACCAAGAGAATCACACATTCAGTATTAGACAGCCTCTCCTTTGGTTGCATACAGCTGCAAGCTTTGGGTGGGACTCTGTGGCTGCAAATACCTAAGAGGAAACACTGAGAACAATGCCAACATACAAGCAGCGAGGGGCTCTGTGCAACATTATGTAATGCTACTGACCTCTTTTATGGGGCAGCTGGAAGACAGTTACTTCTCAACATGTTAGTTGGATAACAGAAAAACAGATTAATGAAAGCCTTTGTTAAAATCCACTTGCAAGCAGTCCAGCTGTAACCATGGCCCTTCTGTTGTTCCTTGAGCACTGGAAAATTCATCACATGAGTATTTATGGCCTGGTGGCTGATTGTGCACAGGTCTTAAGTATGCTCTTAAGTCTGACATCCTCCTATGTGGTCAAGTAAAATCTAAAGCTCTGAGTCTAGTAGGGAGAGGAAAAAGAGAGAAAGAAAGGAAAAGACAGGGGCAACATGTTAGAGACAAGCGAGAGATATCAAGTAAAGGAAATTCTAAAACATTATCAATATCTCCTTCAACTGAGATGCTGGACAAGCACTATGCAGGCACGCTTGTGATCATTTGGGTCACAGAAACATCAGATCTTCAAGGTAACATCCATGCACGGTGAGCAACTGCAACACTTGACACACTACTTATCTAAATGTTGTAATTTGTTCAAGCAAATAACTCAGCCACAGTTGATTAATCAAATACTTATAATCTCAATTAACAACTAAGGAAAACTATGATCAATATGAAGATTGTTATCAGCACATCTTCCCCTCCTCTGCCACAACTCTCCACTTAGCTTAATTATTGTCATGAGTTCTTGTTGAATCATCAGTCATCTCTATCACTGAAGTTTTGCTAATTCAGTGCAACTATTTGGATAATTCAGATAATCTTTAAAACCTGTATATACTGCTGATAAAAGTTTATCCCATATTCTGGCAGAGGGCAGTGAGAATGCCCGATGTGAAGACCTCACCCGGCAGTACCTAAGGAACAGACAGAGTCTACCTCAGTGTCAGCTGCAAAATGCAAGAATATCTGTACAGCATGATACATAAACAGGCAAGGATGAAAAAATGATCATGGTGCAAATTATCTGAAGGAAGTACTTTTAAACCAGAGATGGGCTGAAGGTCTGACATGGCTTTCTAAATTTCTGGATTTTTGCTTGGGTTTGAACACAACGCCCAGAATAACAACAGCTTATATAATGAAACAGTACACACAGTTCTGTGATTTAAAGGCTTCATTCCACTGTCTGCAGTCTCCAGTGCTGGGGTCACCCCTTCTTATGCAGATGAATGAGCCTACATGATAGGAAGATGCTGCACTGCACACAGGTAGGTCATACACTGCATAGCATACAGGCACCCCAAATCCTTGGCTACAAAGAGAGTGCCTGGTCCTCTCTGCTCATGAAAAACAGATCAGTCATGAGGCTGGAGGGAGAACGGTCCTACTGCTTTGGGTAGCTTTGACTTCAGACAAATAACTTGCAACTGCTAATTAAGAAAAAGTTAAAAGGACTTGTCACGCTTTCACTGGATGGAAGATGGTGTGGTGAAGGGAATGCTAAGGAGCAAAGCTGACCAAACACAAAGGAATGCCTGAAACTGTGCAAACTACTAGAGACAAACCAGTGTAAGAAGCCAACACAAAATTTTTGTGCAGGAGATCCACCACACACAACCAGACATCAGAGAGGAAAAATCCCTTGCAGTCCAGTCTTGCACTCGTATTTTCCAAGACAGCATGACAAGGTCCCTGTCTTCCACATTGTCAACTTCTCTCTAACCAGCAGGGGCCTTTTCTTCCCTTCTTTGGCTAATCTTTTCCAATGTTTTTGCTCCTTGGCTTTGACTTCTGGTAACACTGACATTAGACATTTGAATAAATAATAATTAAAGCTGACTGGCATGGAGTTTTGGTGTGAGAAACATTTTTCCACCACAAGGGTGTAAGTTGTTTGCCAGGCACCCACAATTTTGTTTGGCAAAAGAGAGGGGAATTAAAAAATAAACACCAGGTAGTCAGATTTGCAGTGGTTACCTGTCTTCCAAACATTATACCTCCAAGAACCACAGAATATTGTTCAGATTTATTCTGCGCATAATATTTTCCACCAACTGCTCATGGCCTGAAATGCCAGGGATCAGCATCAGGGCCAGAAGCCCTCTGACACAGCAGAACTACAGGCATGTTAAGGCACATGTCTGACTGTGCCTTGTTTATTTTGCAGATTGGCAATTTAAACAAAAGTCCATACAAGAGACAGGCATTTGATTTGGTTCTAACCACTTCAAACATTTCTAAAGCCACACTTCAGTGAGTCACAATACCTCCCACTACTCAAAAGCTTTAGAAGTTTGTGTCTAAAAACAGAGTTAGGAGGTTTAACCTTTGCAATCAAGACTGATACAAGCCAACGGTGACACAAATCAGCTCTTCTATAAGCAATAGCAGCTCAGTGGTGAATCACTGGAGTGTAGTGTCTAACCTTTGGTGGAAACTAGAACATGTCACCTTACTAGCAATTTTCTTTCTTACCTCATGAACACCAGGAACAAACTAAACCTGGTTTGTTTTAAGTGTACATTCATGAGGAAGAAGAGCTACAGAGCTGATCTTTTACACAAATAAGTTGTCAGGAAAGGCTGTGATTATCAGGTGAAAGAGTACAATACTTTTTTATTGTTCCAGATTCTGCTAAGAAATGAGTAGTTGCTACTTAGGTCAAGTATTTCAAGGTTTTCCCAGAGTAGCTTTTGGCTATTATTTAAAGCTGTAACACGTATAAAAACAGTGCAAAAAATCCTACTCTAATGTACGAGAAATATTGAGACAAAAGAATGCAAGAACAATGTACAGAATAGATCTGGATGACAGTCATTCCAAAGGCAAAATTATTACAGGCTATTATCTAGTTGTCTGGAGGAGCACGGACCAGCTGGCTGTGATGTTCTGCTCAAAGTTAAACACAGACAGGAAACCGCATGTCTGATACTGTAAAAATCGTTTGTCTTCCTGCCATGGATAACCAGGCAAGCAACCCAAAGGAGCTGTTTTCATTTAAAAGAAACACTAATCCACAACAATAAAAAAGGAATGACAAAGCCTCAATTCTCCACCCTCCCAACTGGAGCTAATGCTTGTGCTTGTGAATGAACTGGAAATGTTACAAACTGAAGTTTTGTACTTCTTCAATTTTTATATGTAGTTATTCCCTTTCTACATATGAATGCAGGGCACAGCTTTCATGAGTCACAGCACATAACATGGAAAAAAACCCTTCACTACAAAGAGTGAAAGGAATTAGGATAAAAAAAGGTAATGTTTTCATTTACACTACAAAGCCTTATAGGCTGATCTTGAAGTGCAAGGGGGCAGCTGCAGAGAGAGGAATGAAAGCAGTTGGTGCTGAATTTACCGACTGGTTCTTGTAAACACACACAAGATACGCATTTGTCAGAGTGATTACACTCAGCTCATGTGGCTCCAGGAGAGACACTTATAGTATGAGTAATTTTTAACAAATTAGCCAAAATCCACAAGGGTGAGGCTAGTTTTTACAAAAACTCTAGGCAGTTTACACAAAGCAAGGTCTTTTCAGTACGAACATGTTCTCTTTGATTCAAACTAGGCTATCTGTTACAGCTAGGTCCTGGGTCTACCGAATATGACCAAATCCATAACAATATTAGCCCCAAATCCTGCAAAGTCCACCTGAGCAACACGAGGCCAGATGGTGAGGAATCAGCAGTCAGGCTGTCTGGTTTTTGGTTAAGCCTAGGGAAGATATGAGGGAGAGGTTAGAAGGTAGCACAAGACACTGATGGCCCTGGTCAGTCTGGGCAAAGATCTTCTAGCTTGCTCTTGGCACATCAGGCCTTAACTTTTGAGCCATCTTCGAAGGCTGGGAAGAAGAAGGAAAAGTCACTGATGCATACATTACTTTGTGCTGTAGTAAGCATAAGGTAGCATATCCACCACTGAAAAAAACCATGCTTTTTTTTTCACATACAGAACAAGGAAGTTCAGAAACTCAGTCACAACAGAGGAGCTGCCTTTATATTCACATCTTATCCAATTGCTCAACAGTACCTGTACAGAAGGATGTCACCTCATAACAATAAAACTTTTCTAGAAGAGACAAGATGTTAAGTATTTTGTTTCTATGTTGTAACTTGTTGCACTTGGATGTTTCACGGACACAATTAGGAGCACCTTGTTCTTACCATCAAGTCACTTTACAGTGACATGTGTTGAGCTGAATAGCTGAACTGCTTCAGAAGGAAGATTGTCCAGCAGGAAAAAATATCTCCAGAAAGCAAAAAA
This sequence comes from Odontophorus gujanensis, assembly GCA_013399175.1. Taxonomy (NCBI): domain Eukaryota; kingdom Metazoa; phylum Chordata; class Aves; order Galliformes; family Odontophoridae; genus Odontophorus; species Odontophorus gujanensis. The sequence goes on from VXAB01001337.1 coordinate 311,419, forward strand.
GGAAAGGCTGAGATTTTGCAGTTTTGAAAGAGGCCAAAAAGTCTCCAGCCACTTGGAAGCTTTTCTCCACAAAATGCAATTCCAAAGACCATTGGATTTAACGTCAGATTTAGTATCACATGCAAGGCAGAGCCCAGGAACAAAGAGGAAGTTATCAAACTCACCTGCAGAAAAAATAAGAACATCGTTGCACTCTTCACCTGTACAGGAACACATGAACATCAGTCCCCCATCATCCTTCTTTTCTTTCATCACACACTGCTCTGAGCTGGAGTCATCCAACATGTGACCATACAGCCTCTTCTGGGGATCATGGCAGATCGTTTCTAATGTCACATTTTCATCGTTCCGTCTCCTAGGAAGCAAAAGGAAAAACTGAAATCAAAGAAGGAATATTTAAGAAAGGAAGCAGATAGGATCATTCCTGCCCAGCGACTGCCTCGTTTGAGAGTTCAAAGGGGATTTAAAGAACATGGAGAGTTTGTCTCTCTTGAATGGGGAAAACTGGGTCATGCCTGGGCTACTCCACACTGGGGACCTTGAACAGTGGTCCAGCTACTCCTTTGTCATACTACCACTGAACTCCAAGGACTGCCTTTGAAAATCTCACCCAAAATTATCCAAGCTGATGCTCAATGAACTGCTGTGAACTTCAGAACATACTTCTGGTTTTTGTGGTCACTGTGCAGACAGAAAAAGTCTGTGGGAAATTATGATAAAAACGGAATGATTTCCTCAAAATCTGAGGAATTTAGTCTAGTGAGTTGGGATTTTTGGTTTTGTTTTTGAGGCCTGCAATCTGCACAGCTTCTGCACTGAACGAGTTACTCGCAGAATCTTGTTTGCGAAAAACAAAACAAAACTGGTGCAAACCAGAGCGACCTCACTGTCAGGGAAATATTTACAGCTGATTATCTGGCCCAGATCCACATGTGTTTAGTCTTGCTCCACAGGTTTGATTTCACTGACACAAGACTAAGTGGCAAAGAGCACCTGAAACACAATTCTCAACTCATGTACATTTTGGCTATGTTGGCACGAAAAAACCAGAGCATATCTGCCATCCAAGGTCACCATAGTGCCATTGTAATAAAAGACAATGAATACATACTCAAGGAGCCCTGGACAAAAACAGAACAGCATGCCAGACAGATTAGGCTCAACCTCTCTTCAAGTCAAGGGATGTAACTACTCCCTCAATAAGTTGCTTAATCGTCTAAGTGGTTCACATCATGCTTCTGTATCAGCAGTAAAGTTGCAAACATGCAGTTCTGTTTCTTTTGTCTGCTCAGAAACACATTAAGAGTGCTGCCAGCTATCTTTGGCTTACCATTTATGGAAGGATAAAGACCCAGATTTTAGACAGCAGGGTCAGATCAGAGTAAAAAAATACAGAGAGTCAGTTTCAAATGGAGTCTATCTTTGGGCACTCATATATGCTGTACAGAAAGCGGAGGACCGCAGTGACACTGTATATACACAGGATTTTTCTTCTTTTTCCAACTAAGAGAATACAGTTTCACCTATACGTGGTAATAGGTGAAGTACGTGGCTGATATGATCGTTGTAAATATAGTTTGCTGTGAAATATGGGGGGAATTGCTACAGTGCTGGCTGAAGAGAAAAACTTTCCTCTTAGTTTCAGAGCTTTATCAAGTACTATGCATATGTGTAGCAAAATGCTTTGAGCAATAATACTCCTCCTTTCCAGTAACAGAACACAGTGGAATACAACTGATAAAAAATAATTAAAAAATTGCTAGAAAATTTCATAACAGAATTGTTAACCTCAGGCATCTTTCAGTATCCCGAGTAAAGATATGAGCTAGAAGAGGTATATACAAGCCTGGTGAAATAACAGAATGAATCAGAATTTCTGAGCACTTGAGAAAAGTACTAAGTAATGATGAATGAGGTTGTGCTCTCTTCGCCAAATGTACAATGAAATAACTTACCACACAGCAGCACAGACTTCATTATTCCTCTCACAGATAGAAGTGACGTTGCAGTTGCTCTTGCACTGATACTGGTTTGAGCACGTTGTTGCTTTAATGTCACAGAATTTGCACAGTTTGGGCAACTGCAATCCATTTTCCCTATATCTGTCTACAGGTGACGTATTTCCAGCAGAAGGAAAAAAAAAAAAAAAAGAGAGAAGGAATCTCAGTAATGGTATGCTATCAGATTGTGTCAATTCTCATTAGGAAGATTAAGATTTCATCAGCAGGAAAAATTCTCTCATACCATAAATTAGAGAATCTCTAATCTTGCGCAACCATCAATTTTTTTTGTATTTTATTTTATTTTTTTTTGCAACGGGATAAGTGCCACGCTGTCAAGAATGGGATGATCAAAGCGAATCTGAAATGTGAAGTCAATGTCTACAGACTTCAGAGGATGCAAAGGCTTCCTTGTAATTTGCAGAATGAAGCTTAATCTGAGGCCAATTTGCACGGAGAGAACTACTCTGCAGTCATGCACTTGCATTATTCACAGGCAGCATATCGGTCCCTTATCTGCAATATATTGCATCACTGTTTGCCAAAGTAACTGTGGAGACCATGGTGGGAGTGTGCATCAGGTGACTGTCATTACTATGACATGGATCATGATGGATTTTGCAAGATTGTCTTCACTAACCTGAGGCATAGCCCAAGTGTCACCCCCAATCTCACTGCTGCTTGCAAAGAAGAAACACAGAGCTGGAACTTGCTGTCAACCTAAGTTAGATGGTATGTCAGATGGTATGGGTGAAACTCATGCTGCAAATGCAGCAGGGGATCTACGGAGTTCACGTGAGCTGCTGTGGGTGGGTTCCTGGGCTAACTCCAGGGGTCTTAATTGAAGCTAACATGCAATGACAGGCTCTCTTGTAGGATTCTCCATTATGTAACAGCTGTGTTTCTGCACCTAGGCACTTAAGAGTCTCTTGCACAAAAACTCTAAGGCAATTTACAGAAACTAAGGTCTTACCACTTCAAACATGTTCTCTTTGAAACAGTCAAGGTAACTTTTTACAATTCGGTCCTTAGTCTACCAGATAGGACCAAATCAATTTCAGTATTTGCCCCAATTCTTGAAAGCCCACAGGAGCAAAAGTTGGCCAGACTGACAGTGATCAGCCGTCAGGCTGTCTGGTTTTTGGTTAAGCCTGGGAAAGAGATGAAGTAGAGGTGAAGAGATAGCACCAAACATCCACAGCCCAGGCCAACTAGAGCGAAGACGTTCTAACTTGCTTTTGAGATATCTGTTGCAGTTTTGCAGCCTTGTTAGCTTTCTTGGGAGGCTTGGAAATTATAGGTAGAAGTGACTCACAGGTTTATGCACCTTTGCCTCAGCAATTCTATGCACCATGTTTCCTAGATGTGGTAATAGAGTCCCAACCCTTTCTTATCTCTGATAGAATGGATTACATTATATCATTTTCTGGGGAACATGCAGTTGATGAGGAGTGTGCTGTGGGCCATATTCAATTAGAAGCATGCGTGCAAAAATTTGAGGAGGCCATTGCTGACTTAGACAAGACCTGATACAGTTTAAGGAAAACTACAATTGTGGGATACACATGGAAAGGGGAAAATAAAATGAAGTGTGTGCATGCACACATGCACATTACGAAAGAGCAGCATAAGGAATGCTGCCACTGCATGCATCTCATCCACCTTTACTCCACTTGTGGCAGCCAAGGTAAACATCTGTTTAGCAGTATGGGGATACGTTATATACTAGTGTATCTAACTATACATGGTTTCAAATGCTTTAATTGAACATCCACACGTTTGTGTGCTATAGTAACTAATAAATAATCTGTAGAAGCACAACATAGCTTATATACCACTGAAAGAACCTTTGTGCTACTTCACAGAAGGAACAATATGAGAACAAGAAAATGACTTTAAATATACATACTATCTAGTAACTAAAGTTTGACTAGAAATAGTACTTTCATCACATTTCTATTTTGTAACTTGTTGCATTTGGGTGTTTCACTGACACAATTAGGAGCACCTTGTTCTTACCATCAAGTCACTTTACAATGACATGTGTTGAGCTGAATAGCTGAACTGCTTCAGAAGGAAGATGGCTCAGCAGGAAGAAATATCTCCAGAAAGCAAAAAAGGAAAGGCTGAGATTTTGCAGTTTTGAAAGAGGCCAAAAAGTCTCCAGCCACTTGGAAGCTTTTCTCCACAAAATGCAATTCCAAAGACCATTGGATTTAACGTCAGATTTAGTATCACATGCAAGGCAGAGCCCAGGAACAAAGAGGAAGTTATTAAACTCACCTGCAGAAAAAATAAGAACATCGTTGCACTCTTCACCTGTACAGGAACACATGAACATCAGTCCCCCATCATCCTTCTTTTCCTTCATCACACACTGCTCTGAGCTGGAGTCATCCAACATGTGACCATACAGCCTCTTCTGGGGATCATGGCAGATCGTTTCTAATGTCACATTTTCATCGTTCCGTCTCCTAGGAAGCAAAAGGAAAAACTGAAATCAAAGAAGGAATATTTAAGAAAGGAAGCAGATAGGATCATTCCTGCCCAGCGACTGCCTCATTTGAGAGCCCAAAAGGGGATTTAAAGAACATGGAGAGTTTGTCTCTCTTGAATGGGGAAAACTGGGTCATGCCTGGGCTATTCCACACTGGGGCCCTTGTACAGTGGTCCAGCTACTCCTTTGTCATACTACCACTGAGCTCCAAGGACTGCCTTTGAAAATCTCACCCAAAATTATCCAAGCTGATGCTCAATGAACTGCTGTGAACTTCAGAACATACTTCTGGTTTTTGTGGTCACTGTGCAGACAGAAAAAGTCTGTGGGAAATTATGATAAAAACGGAATGATTTCCTCAAAATCTGAGGAATTCAGTCTAGCGAGTTGGGATTTTTTGGTTTTGTTTTTGAGGCCTGCAATCTGCACAGCTTCTGCACTGAACGAGTTACTCGCAGAATCTTGTTTGTGAAAAACAAAACAAAACTGGTGCAAACCAGAGCGACCTCACTGTCAGGGAAATATTTACAGCTGATTATCTGGCCCAGATCCACATGTGTTTAGTCTTGCTCCACAGGTTTGATTTCACTGACACAAGACTAAGTGGCAAAGAGCACCTGAAACACAATTCTCAACTCATGTACATTTTGGCTATGTTGGCACGAAAAAACCAGAGCATATCTGCCATCCAAGGTCACCATAGTGCCATTGTAATAAAAGACAATGAATACATACTCAAGGAGCCCTGGACAAAAACAGAACAGCATGCCAGACAGATTAGGTTCAACCTCTCTTCAAGTCAAGGGATGTAACTACTCCCTCAATAAGTTGCTTAATCATCTAAGTGGTTCACATCATGCTTCTGTATCAGCAGTAAAGTTGCAAACATGCAGTTCTGTTTTTTTTTATCCTCTCAGGAACACAATAAAAGTGCTGCTAGCTCCCTTTGGTATGGAAGGGTGAAGACCCAGATTTTAGACAGGAGGGTTAGAGTCAACATCAAATAGAGTTATAAGTCATTATCAAACGCTCAGTCTATCTTTGGGCACTCCTTTATGCATATAGGAGTTTTTTTCCCAATTAAGAGAAAACAATTTCACCTATACATTATTCACACCAGTCATATCATCCACTGTGAAATCTGATGGAGCTGGTACAGAACTGCTTTACAGAAACAAACAAATAAAATCACTAAAACATTTTTAATCAGATTTGTCATCTTCAAGGAAAGCTTAGTATGTTGAGTGAAAGTAAGAGCAGGAAGCGGTATAGACAAGCCTAGTGAATTGGACCAGATGATCTCTGGGGTTACTCTGCAAAACAGCACAGAGACTGAGAATATCACAGCAATTCAGAAAACTTCTAAGTAATGACGAACGAGGTTGTGCTCTCTTCGCCAAACGTACAATAAAATAACATACCACACAGCTGCACAGACTTCATTATTCCTCTCACAGATAGAAGTGACGTTGCAGTTGCTCTTGCACTGATACTGGTTTGAGCACGTTGTTGCTTTAATGTCACAGAATTTGCATAGTCGGGGCAATTGCAGTCCATTTTCCTTGCTTCTATCTACAGGTGACGTATTTCCAGCANGCTGGAACTTGCTGTCAACCTAAGTTAGATGGTATGTCAGATGGTATGGGTGAAACTCATGCTGCAAATGCAGCAGGGGATCTACGGAGTTCACGTGAGCTGCTGTGGGTGGGTTCTTGGGCTAACTCCAGGGGTCTTTATTGAAGCTAACTTGCAATGACAGGCTCGCTTGTACAATTCTGCATTATGTAACAGCTATGCTTCTACACCCAGGCACTGAAGAGATACCTGTTTACGTGTTGCAAAAGATGTAACACTCTCCATCTGCTACAGAGTATGGGCTGTAAAGGAGGAGATGTTATTTATCCCATTTTCTTGAATTTCAGGAAACATATTTTTAGTTCAAAAGATACTTTGGAAAGCTAGCATGAGTGTAAGGAACTGAAAAAGCCAACAAAAACTGTTTTCTGAATTTAAAATGAATATGCAACTTTATCTTTAGTGGAGTAGACTATTTTACAACACTTTCATTCTGACTCACTTTGTAATATATTCGGACAAGCAGGCTGAATCACTTCATGTTAATCCTAAGACTCATGTAGCGCTGCTCTTTTCTTAGAGCCACCTGTGATTTACAGTCATGTTCATATTGCTCTCTATGGGCTAATGTTGCTAGTCAACCAACAATAGACAATCAGGGATTCATAATGTATCCTGTTAGCTGACAGACCAGTTTCTGTGCTGTTCCCACCCATGCCAGGTCTGCCAAGTCTCACCCACTGGAACAAACACACAGAAATATGTTTAGACCTCTTCCCAAGGAGAGATCTCCAAACCAGGCAGCTTGATTTAAAAACAAATAAATAAATAACCAGGTAGGGAACAGCAATCCCCTGCAAGGTCACAAACACTGAGTTCCTAAGTTAGAGCTGTATAGGTTTTAATTCAATTACTAGCAAATGGCTGGGTATTAATGGACAGTTTCTTTCTAAACAGGTTACATTAATAGTAAAAGCTAATGAAGTTTTAGGACTTCCAGAACGGAATGGACTTTTCTCCCAAAAATTCTTGTAATAGAGGTTGACAATACAGTGTTTCTGTTTCCACTCCCCCAACAGTTCACGGTATTGGATAAACTATTCAAGTACACAAACTTTCTTGCATACTTCATCATCTGATTTGAAGAGGGACTGCGGTTTACTTCCCAAATATTTCTCACATTGCTGGTATTGGTATATTGTACGCTGTTACAGTTTGGCATTGCCCTCTCTGACAATCCATTCAGTTCCAAACTAATTGGGTTAAAGACACATTTGACCACTCCCTATCAGACTGACGCTGAAATCAATCTCTGCAAATGTTCTGAGATGAAATGGAGCCACAATGCAAACATCAACATCACAATCTTCTGATTACAGAAATGCTACCAGATTTTAACAACTTAGAGGAAATATTTGTCTGCTTCCAAGTTACACAAACTCAGGCTTGCCTCTAGTCAATAGCATCTTTCCTGGAGAATGGGAAGTTGGTATGGCTCTTCCAAAGAGAATTTTATTCAATAATTCCCTAATGTCTGTACAAGCAATGACCAGCTCATGACCATCAAGATTACTCCTCTTCAGGTAGCAAACTGAGTATTAATTTGGTAGTTAATTTAAGGCTTTAAAACTGCTTGACTACCCCCTATATTACCTAGCTAATGTGATAGGAGTCAACTTCTCAAGTCTTTCTCCTGTTCAGACAAGCAAAATTACGTTAACACTGTGGACAGAAGCAGTCTCTCATTTTTCTTAAAAAAGAAAAAACAAACAAAAAATGTGGGTGGATATAATGGGAAAGTGTCAACAGACAAAACACACATTTGCACGTCTGAAGGACAATGTTCTAAAAAGTATTCTTGCTTCTTATGCTTTTTTTCATCTACCCTCTAATGTTAGTTTCCTTATTTTTACTTCTTATTATGACTTCTGCAGGAAGTCTAAATCTAGCTTTCCTTGCTTCTTTGTCCATGAAGACTGCTCAAAAAAGACAGTAGTTTCTTGGCCATGAAGATTTCAGCTGACTGCTTCACTATGTATCAGTCATCATGGTTAAAACGCATAGAACATGCAAGCCAACACCTGGGCTGGACATTATAGAAGAGGCACCACAGCAGCCACATAGGAAATATCAACACCATGGCTTCTGGTGGAGCCAGACTAGTGGGACAACACATTTACTTCACGTTTCACTTCTTTCTTTTGACTTCTCAGGCTTTTATAAACCATATACTTCACCTCAAGTCTACTTGACTGTCTTGAAGTTGTTTGCTTTGCATCTGTTCTTCATAGGCCTGTGAATTTCATTGAGACCTCAGTCTACAGTTTACATTCTTCCTATTTTTAATGATTTATTTATTGGTATCCTTACAGGCCTTTCTAAAGTCAGCAATATTTAAATGAAACCCAAACCACCATGTTGTCTTTTGGGGAATACCTACATTGGAAATTTTTATTTATGTATTATGATGCATTTCAGAAATATTTGCTAATTTCTCTCACTTCTATCTTGTAAGACATAAATACTCCTACCCAGTCCCTCTGATACATGTATACATATAAAACAGTGGTTCTGAACAGACAGATCTCTTTTTAAAAAGACATATTGCTGAGGAAGATGCTGGGATGAGAACTCAGATGCTATGAAGTAATTCCAGCTAACACTGAAAGTTTCATATAAGATTTCACTCCACTATATCATGGAAATCTGCATGGAGAAGGATGCTTTTATCAGAAAGAAGATGTCCTTGTTCCACAAATAAGAACAACTCCATGGCCTTGTATCGTAATGGTTGAATAGCAGTAGTAGCTCTGAAGAAAATCCAAACTGTATTAATCTTCTCATCCAACATATAGACACTAGGTGTTGCTAGAACAATACTATACACAACATTTTTTAATTTATTTTTTGCCTACCACTTCCAGTGCACGACCCATAACCTCAGCAGAATGTCAGTATGCATGGGAACACCACCAGAATCACAAAAATGAAGTGCTGTTGCAAAATCATTCTTTGTATTCCAAAAACGCCTTATAAGTATTGATGATTCAAGTGCAGAAGGGTGTTGAGGAAAATGAGTGATCAGAGCTTTGTTTTTCATGCCTGGAAACATCCTGATGGCTATTCTTAATTATACTGGTTATGTTCAGTGCAGTAGTACAGGGAAGGAAAGACAGTATTGTAATCAACCCTAAAGATTCAAAAATCATGAGTCACAAAATCACAGGATGAGTCAGAGAAATTACAGAAATAAAATAAGTTAGGAAAAAAAAAAAGCCACCAAAAATAAACATAAAACAAAAAACCAAACCTTCAGGATTTTTACTTTATTTACCACTGTTGTACTCATTGCATTTGAGCAATGTTTTGAAACCTTGGCCACAAGCAGGAGCATTGGAAACCTCCTAGTTTACAAAATCAAAGTTAAAAAAATAAAAAACATTGCAATCCAGGAGCCTAATCTTCAAGAAAATATACCAGCTATTGTATGACAAGATAAAATCAAAGGATTTGGCAACTCTGCAGATCATTAGGTAACTCCCATGGCAACACACAGGGGTAACCCATGGAGCAAGTATTTTCAGGTTTTTCAGTTGACACTTCTGAGTTTAATGCCATCATCAGCTGAAACGAGTATGAACTCATATAGCTCATGCAGTCTTGGATCACGCTTTGGGCTACAATCCTTAATCTCAACTATAATTTAGGCCAGTGGGACTGCCATAGGCACAGTGCTTTTGTGACTGTTTCAATTAACAGCAATGATGATCAGCATGCTAAGATAGCCTCCTTAAAGCCAAATATGAACAATCTCTTACATGTAACTAAAATACATCAGAGCAAAATCAGCTCCAGAAATGTTTAGTTCTCCATATTTAACTGTCTCTGTGGTAGGACTCCAGAATTCCATGTTTCTCTCTGCCTCATCCTGTATCACATACAGTCACAAATCACTGAAGTCAGCCTGGTCTGCCCCTAGCAAGTCGATCCCTTTTCTTCCTTCAGGTTTTTCACCTTTCAGGTTTCCTTCTGATCTTCAGTCTTCCAGCCCAGCACAGTAGCTCCCTTAGTTGACGTCTAAGGCCGTGCCTTTGTACGGTAAATGCACTTCTGTTTGCAAAGTGGTTGGGACCATTGTGTTGCTCTCCTGACAGATCAAGCCTAATAGGTTCTGCAAAGAACAAAGACCAAACTAACATCCTTTTTGTGAATAACATTTCATGAATTAATTGGAGGAGATGCACATCATGGTTTTTCCCTATCAGGTAAAGGGTCTTGCCTGTCACATGAAAGAGAAAACAGCATTTCATGCCAATCAGATGGTAACAATGCAGCTGTTAATGCAAGGAGACACACATTCATCCCACAGTCTCATGACTCATTCTATTATAAATCAGCCACTATGAGATGGGGCAGACCATACAGCTAGGGCCCACAGGCCTTCCAATGGTGCAGTGGTCCAATGGTGGACTGCAGCCTCTGTTCTTCAGTCATACCTGAGAAGTCTGCTTGAAACTGTTCTGATGAGCTAGAAGTAGCCAGAACAGTGTGGACACCCCCAGTTCAAGAAAGGAAGGCCACAGTAGAACTGGTTCAGTACAGGAATGCCATTGGGTGTGCTGCACTTAAATGTGGAAACCACTGTTTCCAACCCATAGAAGCAAGAAGAGCACGAGCAAGAGAAAGCAAAACGAAATGGAACAGGAGTTAGAAAACTTCATTTAACTAATCTCTGCAGTGGAAGTGCCTGGCTTTTAGCAGCATGTGGAAATGGCAAAACCTTGCTTTAGGGATTGCTGCGGGCACTGACATGGAAACAGAATCATACCTGGCAGGAGTGAGGGGGTGGGATACAACTGGAGAAAATAAGGCAGGGAGCAGAACATTAAGCTGGAGATCTTGAGGATAAAAATCATTCTTGTATTTAAAGCATTAAAATAATGCTATTTTTATCCACTAATTCCAAAATGGACTAACACTGGCAGTTTTAATCACGGGCTGGGCTCCTCTCACTCATACAAGGAATGGTAGTGAGCTGTCTGCCTCAAAAATGCCTCAGAACTGAGCTAGCTGTCTTCAGCAAAATTACTGTTGACTGACATTAGTTCAGGTGAAATGACTGTAGCTCAGCACTTAACAATGAAATGTGATCATACTCTAAAAACAGGCAACAAGAATAACACTGCTGTGATGCTTTGGCTAATAACCCAAGTTTTTACCTGCAGATTTTAACTCACTGCTCTCTTCCACTTTTTCTGGCCACTGTCTAGCACTTCATGGTAGGCAACAATAGGCAGAACAAATGAATGCTGTCTTCAGGCAAAAAGGCTGAAAAAAAATGTATCTAAATGATAGCTTCCCATAGGGCACTCACTGACTTTAACCCGCAGCCTCCCTAACAAAGCCAATAAGCAGCATGGAGCACTGGAAAACGATACGTGATATAACATGAAGACCAATTTATACAGCTACGACTATGGGGTCTAGTTTTCCTGAATAATGCATGAAGTTTGGAACTTACTAGAAGCTGTCTTTGGTGGCTAACTCCTTCTGTGACTTCAGATATATAGGAGTATCAAGGACAGCAATGCTCATCCGGTTCAGAAGATTAGGAAAAACAGCTTCCCTGCTTTGTTGGAACAAGAATGATCTATGGTTCAGGACTGACTTTTGCATAGCTAATTCTGACCTAACACTAATTCTGCGTATCCTGCAACTTCACCTCCGTTGAAACTGTGTACAGTAAAAGCTGTCATTACTTCACTTGAAACATAGCAGAAAAAGGATAAACACTTTGGATTCATACAAATATTTTTTCAATGTAGATGCTCTGAAAATAGACAGTAGGTATTCAAGTATTAAATAGTTCTTTCTGTACTGCATAAAAAAAAAAGTTTTTTTCATTACAGAGGAGTTTGTGGGGCAAATTCCACAATATTTACACATACACAATTAAGAATACTTCTGCCTCAGAAAAACACAAATATGCCTCCACTCTCAACTACAGATCCTCACCAGAACAAATGCATGCCACAGAACCTTCTAAGTACTTTGAATGGAGTTTCTGAACCCATCCCACCTCCCTCAAACCAGTTAAGAAGCCTGCTTATAGAAACATGCTTCTCTGCACTCCTTCCCCCTCAAGAGTCACACTGCCACCAATAACCTACTTGAAACTATGATAGAGATTTTCATTCTTCATAATGGCTTTGGGGAAGGTGAATCATTTGTCTTGAAAAAGCACGTATTCCTTCCAAAAGCTTAGGGGTTTTTTTTCTTTTTTTTTCTCTTTTTTTTTTTTTCCCTTCTTTCTTTTACTAGAAGAGACATGAGGAATGTCCACTTGGAAGCCATTCAACTCTAATTTCACACATCTATTTATAAAAATTCCAATTTCTAACAGGGAAATTTGAGGGTTCACCCAGTATAGGTGGAACATTATTTCAGGACATTTTCCAAAAATGTCATTGCCAAGTTACCTCAACTAGTCCAAGTATTCTAAAGAAACAGGTCTTGGCCCCTCAGTTTATTTGTAAAGATGCTGAATGGGCTTAGTACACCATGCAAACTGAAAAATCCATGAGACCATAAAAAAAAAAAGAAAAAAAGAAAGAAAAAAAAAAGAAAAAAAGAACCGTATTCTAAAGGTATCATCACTGCTAACCTAAAGGCACTACTTCACTACTAGTAGTAATAAGTGTCTGTCTTGTTATAGCTGCTCAGTGAAAAGTTACAAGCTTCCTGCCATATTGTATAGCCAAATTCTGCCTTCATTGCCATGGACAATTGCTGCTGTTGTACCTGTAACACCCACAGCAGGTAGACACATGGGCATAGTCCCTCTTCTCCCTTGCAAACAACTGCCATGCCTGCTCCTTGCTGCAGTACTAAAGCAGGCAGCCCTCAGCTCCCACAGAACAATGCGGAACCAAAGCCACACTGAAATCAAAAATAGTAACATATTTGCTCAGCCAAACACTGACACTCCTACAGGGTTTTAGACAGTTAGTATCTGGCCTTGTCATGTTTAACTTCGCAAATGGCTTCGAACGACTAAGTGCTGGCCTGGCACCCTTGCAGCACCACGTCAGATTAACTGATCAGATCAAAGGGTAGAGGTTGTACAGTTTTGTGTGCTGATCTCCAAATCTTTTAAAGTGTGGCTGATTTACCTCAGTTTAGCCAGTTAGTCAGTTACTTTTAAATCAACTGGAAGTTCAAGATGTGTGAATTCCATATGCAGAAAAGCTTTCATAATGTACCTGAACACCTGCAGCATTTTTAACAGAAATATGGAAGCTTTACATAGCTGGCAGGAAACAAACTTTTCCAAATGCAAGATGGTAGTGGTTTAAAGACTGACCTTTATGTTGACAGTATAAAATGACTCAGGTTGCAAAAAAAACTTGAAATCTTTCCTGAAGGACCTTCTAAAAGCACAGTTAACTCTTGCTGAAGCTAAGTTCTTGCTAAATATGTGTCCACAGTGCATTCAAAAGAATACTACAATAACTAAAATGCACAGGAAACTGTAAAGAATATTTTTAAGTATCAGCTCCTATGGCTTATGAAGGGTTAAAACGGGCTAGCATATTAACACTACTCATTCACTCAAGAGACTGATAGACACTTGCAAACCCTCTCTGGTTTGAGACAAAAACCTCCACAGAAGGTCATGAAATATTTTACTTTGGGGGAAGTGTTTTATTTGCTTTTTAGAGTTGAGAAAATGAAGCACAAACATTTAAGACTGACAAGCCACACAGAAAGAAAATTCCAAGTTACTTCTCACTCCCTCAGGCTCCCTTTCATACACCTAGGTTGCTTTGTGAATCATAAAATCTATCGCTGTTGTATTTGCCATTTCATTTTTTCATTTTTCATTTTATTTCTTTTTGGTAATATCCCTTTGAAACTACTGGCACAGTTTCTGGGCAGTTTCTGGAAGGCATATAAGGCCATACCTATCCTCCCTCCATATGATGCATTTTAATGATAGGAAACACGGTCACTGCAATGTGAGCTACATGCTTCCTGGCAGTTCCTGAGTGCCCAGAAGGCTCCTGTCACGTGCAGCTTTCCACAGCCCTCAGCAGATAGCTCCTTTGGGATCCTACTGCACAGCCTCCCATTTGCACTAACATCCTATTTTTAGTACCATTCTTTTTTTGTGCAGCAAGGAAACACATATTTTGAGAGCAACAATTGTCTGCCTCTTGGAGAGGGCCTCAGACCATTTTAAGAAAAATGACTGATTTCTTTCTTAAGCATCATGAATACAAAAGATCTTCCCATTTCCTTTCCTCTGTAGTGAGCCCATACTGAAAATATCTGCACAAACAGTCACAGTTTGCAAAGAAAACAGCAGTCCTGCTCACCTCCTTTGGTTATTGGCTCCCATCCCACATTGCACGTTCTCTTTCATCACAGAGGAACCAGACCGGGGGTTTGATTTGCATTAATATTCACCTCACTGAGCCTCCCTCCACCTCCAAAAGGACAGTCTGAACCCAGAACCATTCTCCAGTCTAGACAACTATCTGACCACGCAAACGCAACAAGGAACATGATGTGATGAGTGGGAACCCATGGCTAGGGCAATGGAAAACTGCAGATTTCAACAGCAACACCCGGGCTGGTCAGCCCTGAGCACATAGCCCCATGGGCTGTGCTGCACTCAAGGCCTGTGTGCCTACTGTCAGGCTGCCCACTGTGCTACAGCCACAAGGAACATTAGGCTAGCTCAGGCCTGAGAATGGGCTGCTTTCAAACACCACCTGCTCTAAGACAGGAGATTCGGTAGTCCTTCTGAGCAGTGAAGGAAGGGCTTGACGTTTCTCCCCAGAAATATTTGCAGACACCTCAGAACAGGCCCCACAGCTGTTCAAATCCACTATGAAAGTATGCAGGAGTTTACTTTAACTTTGCAGGGGACAGTGTATGAACAGTACTTCTGGTGTCTCAAGTCAGTTACTGAGACTTATGGGAGACATTTGGAAAGACAGCTATCACTCTGCAACTTTATAAGCAGCAGCACACAGACTGCTATCAGAGGTCATCCTCACAGGATGCTGAAAGAGTCAGAGTAGTCTTGTTCAAGAACACACTTCTGAAGTGAAAGGGATATACAAATAGGACAAAGCATAGATATCCTTGATCTGATGCGAAATACATCATCTTGCTGCAGATCTGTAACCTGAATACAAAATAAAAACAAAACAAAACAGAACAGAGTTTAGCCAAATCACCTCAGTTCTGTTTTGTTTCAGGGGAAAATCTGATGAACATTCGTCTGAAACTACCACTAGTCTGGGAAAACTCTCTGTCAACCCAGACAGAGGTCTTATCTGAATATGAGATTTTGCTCTGAAACTGTTGTTGAACTTTAATTCCCAGCTTCAAAACAGCCTGATTCTGACTACATTTCTTTATAACATTACTTGTAACAGATTTGGTGCTTTAACACATAGAAATGAACGGCAGTCCCAAAATATAACACTGAATTGCATGTCATTGGGATGCACCTCTTCTATCTGTTAAAGGGTCACATTCAAAAATAGGAAATACTCCACAGTTATGTAGCACGTGGGCCCAGTGACATTAGTATGTCAGTAGAATATTATAGGTATAATTGAATGGTTTAGACTACATAAATTGCAGTCCTACTGTTCAGCATTGTCTTTTCACTGTAGTAGAGGAATTCAAACTTGAGTTCTTAATATTTTCTCACACATAGCTCCATATTAAGTTCATGTAACTAGCTCATGTATCAACTGCTGGGAAGACATTCAAGTCATTTGTTAGGGGCTGCTTTTTGCAGGTCCTAGACATGCCTAAAACAAGATCAAAACAATCTACACAGCCAGAACTGGAAATGACCAAGCTGTCTTCAGCCCAACATAAGCAAGGACATACTCTGCATGGAGATGGACTCTATCTCACACTATAGAGAACAGTACAAGTGTACAAGTACGGCTATTCAATCAGACCACAATTTCTGTAATATTTCATAATGCAACAGTAAGTGTGGGGAAAAACTGTGCACACAAAAAGACTGACAGCTGCCTATTCTAAATAAGCATTTAAATTGATTAACCAGACAACTGCTTTTAAACTGACAATCTTTATGCAGTTGCATGATTCAGATGAATTTATAAATATCTGTTCTTCCAGAAAAAAGCAGCACATTAGCAGGATTTTTTGAAAATGTGGCTTCCCAGCCATAATCAAACAAATAAGGGAACAAAACAAAAATGTCCTTAGGGCGCAAAATTTGCCATTACAGTTTAAGACTTGGGGATTTTGGCTTAAGATTAATATAAAAAGAAAATTTACTAACGTAGAGATCACAAAAGGCTTCAGTTTGCTTAGCTCTTTGAAGACTTCTAAACTCCAGGAACCTCGGGAGTTCTAGAATTTAAGTTAAGGCATATCCTCCAACAAAAGGATGCTCCTGCAGTGGTCACAGTGTACAATACCATCCATGCATTCTGACAAAAATGAATCCTGTGCTATTTCTTTCTCTAGATCTGAGCACAACCCATCCTTCGTAGTCTATTTGAAGCACAGTTTCCAAATAAAAAGTCTCTTTTAACAAATTCACATTCTTTGCACACACAGAGACATCTCTGTCAGTGTTTATGCAAACGTGTTTATAGAGAGGCTCTATTCTGAGCTCCTTTTTGCTGTTAGGAGGCATTTTCCTCCAAGAAAATAATGTTTATGAACCATTTTGTCCTCACACAGTCAGATTTGAATGACAGATTCAGGAAAATAGTATGAAAAAGAAATTACTCTCTCTCATAATCCATCAGCTCAGCTAAAATAGTAAATCAGAGGAAAGTTAGACTCAAATGTAATCCCTTGAAAGTAGAATCACTTCGAATGGATTTGGGGAAAAACACAGATCGTTCTCATATTCAGTAGCTTGGATGATTATATTTGTCTCTGTCAAGTTACATGCAAAGAAGCAGAATAACAATTTAATACCCTGGGGATATGTTCTCTTGATAGATGTATCTAACTTCCACAACATTTAATGGGAATTACATACTGAGCATTGAGAAAAGAGCACACACATAAGAATACACACTTTTAATGTTATCCAACCTTAGGAAGACTTCCTTTTGTTATTTCTTTTTGTAGAAATCCTACTGCTGTGGCATGCTGTTACAGAGTAATCAGATTTCTTGGTATGGAAGCTTCTCTACCAGCAAAGCAGCATTTCCTTTATCTGACAAGGGTAAACTTGCTATCATATCCCCAGGTATTAGCTGTTTCTTTTCATGCATTTGCAAATGACTCCCTTCAGCTACCTCTGGGACAGTGAATCAGCAACTGGCAATACAACTCTGCTGAAATAAGGGAAAGAGTAAGTCAGATCATTCATTTCTATTTGTGTCTGACATTTTACTGGGCGTGATGAAAAACAAAAATAATGGGTGAAGCCTGACAATTGTGAAATAAATATGTGTTTCACCCATAAGTGCATCCCTTGAAAATTCATTATTTCCGAACCACAAGTGTGAGTAAATCATTCAGTTTACCATAAATTATTTCTACAATAGTCACTTCTGCGTGTGCGCATTGTCCTGCAGGTAAGTTCCCATGTTTAAAAAGTTAGCATTGGGCACTCAAAAATCCACATGTAGGAATACAACAGTTCTCACTATACACAACACATCACCATCTGTGCAACCTACTGTAGGGAACCTGTTTTAGTAGGGGAGGTTGGACTTGATGGTCCCCAGTGGTCCCTTCCAACCCCTATGATTCTGTGATTACCCACCACTTGCAGCAGTCAGGCCTAGAAAGGTTGACATTACAGTGTAAGGTGAGGACATTTGTCCATTAGACACAGCTCAGTGGGAAGGAACTTGCCAGTCTAAAATGTTTAGTCTACCTGCTCGAAGATGTGTGAGGGACTGCAGACTCCTCCACTTTGTTTATGATGACGCAGAATAAAATTGTAAATAAACTCAGAATGTGAAATATACACATGGAGTTGGATTTCTAGGGTTTTCCTCTCCCAGCTGCTATCGATAGGGCCATTGTTTGCAAGCTATTGCTTACGTAATTCTCAAGATCCTAATCTTTCACCAGCACTGCGAGATAGCATACACACTTGCAAGTTGCCTTACTTAGAAGAAACACTGCAAGGAAGAAAGAAATCTAAATGTCTATAAATGTCTATAAAACAATTCTTTCTAATGAAGGAATTGTTTCAGGGAGAAAGCTAGGAAGAGATAAGACAAACACAAGATCAAATGCATCAAGCAGCAGCTCAGAAGCAAACCTTCTACTGACTTCTAAATTTTCATCTGAATGCCTCAAAGTTTCATCCAATTACTTCAAAAATTTCCTAGTAACTGAGAACTACAGAAAGCATAGGATGATACTGCATAAACTTTTAAATAGCACAGTTCACTTTTGGGAACAGAAGCAAACATTCCCTCTTCTGTAACCATGGGACAGAAAATGTCTACTGCCACATCTGAGTTAAATTCTCTGGAGATATTCAAGACCCGCCTGGACGCCTACCTGTGTGACCTGGCGTAGGGAACCTGCTTTGGCAGGGGGGTTGGACTCGATGATCTCTTGAGGTCCCTTCCAACCCCTATGATTCTACGATTCTATGAAATTTCATAGGAGAAGATCGTCAGCAGACGTTAATCTGTAACTTTTGAGTGCTGCTATGTCAAATTATACTAGCTGATGTTTAATGGCTTAGAGTCACTGAGTGTTTCTACATATTCGTGATAGCACATAATCATCTTTTGTCTAATGACCACTTACTCAACTGTAGAAATCAGTAATAGTCCGCAGGATGTTGAAGGGCTTCTAAGAAATGCCTTGATCATTTTCATCAAATGCCAAATGGATTAATCATTTTTTCATGAAAATACTATTTCAGTAATTGCCATTCAGGAAGCTGTGTGTAACACAGCCATAGTAGCTGAACTACTCAGCATCCGTTTAAACATCATGAGCCAGGTTTTGTTATGGTTTCTGGTGTAACTGTTCAGTGATATGGTCAGCTCATTCTCTGAAGCTGTCATTTTCAGGAATACTGCACTCATGTAGAACAAAACATGTTTTCAGAAGTGCTCTCACATGACAGAACAATTCCAAGCTTTCCAAACACAATAACATCTTAATTTATACCAGAGGGAAGTACTCTGTAGAAATGGAGACATTTTTTAAATTCCTTGGATGCAAAATTTTATAACTCATGCATATTTGAAATATCCTTCCAGTGGGTTAGTTAGCCACGTCCCTTAACTGTTTTTTACTTCTGGAGATGCTAGTGGGAGTTCTGAAAGACATGAGTGAAGGCCAGTCTGGTGGTGGTTACTGAATGTATAACAAGATTTCTAGGCTACAGGATCTCTGTCAGGAAGTGCTGGGATGATTTTCCCAGTTTGACCTCTTACAAGTGAAATCACTCTACCCAGCTATCTTTGCATCAAGCTCTAACTTCCCTGTGTATGCATAAAAAGCAAAATCCTGCCTTGATTCAGAGATTCACATTGGGAAGCCCATCACAACCCTTGACAGTGCTCTAATCATGATATTATTCTCTTTGTTAAAAATGTGCACCCTGATTCTGAGGAGATTCAGTTCACTCACAGCTTCCATTTGAAGGAATGGGCATGTTCACCTTTCATAAACTTATACTACTTCTCCCTCCCTGCAGAGTGAGGAAAAATCAAGTTAGCGCTGCTTACTGCTCTCCTACCCTCAGCTTACCATTCTGGCAGAGCAAATTCAGCTAGGTTACACCATCTTACATGTGCCTAAAGGCAAATGTTCCCAGTTCCTGCTGTTTATGCAGTGTGTGGTATTTTATTAAGGCATGGCAAACTGCCTGCAGGTCTGACCAAATCTGTATCCAACCACAGAACAGCTCTACATACTGCTCCTAATTCTTTCATTTTTTCTCAGCTGATCAAACAAAAGTCTGTCATTTTCAAAAGCTAGGCAAGCATAACATTAAACTTATACTTGAAAATGCTAACAAAGCAATACGATTCCTTAATCAAACAGTAATACCTCCTTCTTAATCCACTGCAGGCCTAAAGACAATAGAGTGGAAACTACTACTCTAAGCAGAGCTATCTGCATGTCAGACTGAAAAGCACAAAATGGAAATTTAAAACAAACACCAACTTTTAAAAGGAAGAGTGATGACAGCATTGGTAGCAAAACTACACACACTAAGCAACAGCTTCAAAAGACAGGTGTCAGTGTTTTCTATTTCTAGATGTGTGGTTATGATAGTGGTAAGGCTGCCTTGTCACTGACCTTCAAGGGTACGACATTTCAAATAATTAGTGGTTTGCTACCCACCTTCAACCATGAGAAAGCCAGTTTGTTTCTGACTTCAAACCACGAGTAGGAATGTGTTTGACAATCACACTACACATCACCAGAACAAAAGTCGACAAGTCAGGAGAAGTGTGAACTGGGATGAATCATGAATAATATATACGTGGCCAACAAGGGGAAGAGTTGGGCCTTAAACAGACAAACACAGCTTTGTGCCCTCACTGTTCCCTGGCATCTTGAAGCACGCAGTCTCATAATTGCAGAGAAATGGAGTGGGGGGAAGAGTGAATTCTATCTTGTTCATCTTTGCAGGGGATTTGGGGCTGACAAGGGTTCCTGGAGGGTTATCATCCAAAATTCCTGTTGAAAAATAACAGCAGTTATGACTCTCTTTGAACTTGAATTTCCCATTCACAACAGGCTAGTACTGAAACTACCTCTTTTCATTTCCCACGAGTTCTATAATTGTCTATAGAAACCATAATTAATGTAACGTATTTATTTTTTATAGATGTTAAGCAGAACTAATCCAAATTGTGGAAATTCTAGTACAAATGACCATTCTGAAGTTTAACAGTAGACTAACAATTACAATGAGCGAAACTCTGAGATGCTGGAGATCTGGGTTTGTATCTCCTGAAATTAATGAGAGACTGAGCCCTGGTTCCTTAATTCTCTGCTCACTCCTTTGACTAAGGGTCAAGATGCAACAACTGTGTTCAGCTCCAAGTCACCAAGTATTGTCTCCACCTTCCACATAAGACAAGGAGTCTCTAAATTCTAACACACATAAGAAACAGCTTTCATACCTAATTCATATAATTTGAAATCTTCCTTCTGGGTTCAGGTACCTACCTTTTAAACAATGCAAAATCTTCCTATGCCTGGTTACTCATTCTAAATGTCATGCCCTTGGATCTAACTGATTTAATTTGAATCACATTTATACCTTCTCTCATACACATTAAAAGAAGGAGACATGTACATGTGGAAAGCTCTTCATGTTGCACTAATATTCATAGCACTAGAATGGCCTCAGGGAAAAGTGGGAACAGCAAAGCCCTCAGCCAGACAGAAACTTCTAGGCAAAACTGTAAAATGTGAGAAGTAAAGAAATGTGCAAAAAGGAGTTAACATAAAAGAAAAGCAATGATGAATAAACACTTTCTGTTTGTGTTCTCATTTCCAGAATTGTTCACCCATCTTTTCCGTTGAATGTCTTCCTATTTCAATCATTCACAAGCAAGCAGAGAATATGGCTTTAGTTATAACCAGACCATGTGGTATTGCTGCTTACATGCAAACTTGGGCTACACCAGCTTTGCAAGCCTGATGATCTGGCATTGTACATACCAGATGAGAATACTATAAATGCAATAAAAGGATCAGCTTCCCAGATTTTTGACTTAAGGCATTCCTTTGTGGAAGAGTTGGGTGAGGAAATGGAAGAACAGACTGAGAGAAAGGGGATATTCAACAGCCCAGAAGTATGTATTTGGGGACCTAGTTACTTTGTGAAAGGTGCAATAAAAGGGATTATGAAGTCATGACTATTACATGGTCCTCTGTGACCTTTTCATGAGGATGAGAAATGGTTGTTTCCAATCTAAAAACAGGAGAAAAAAAAATGAAAGAAAAAAAGATTCTGTATGTAAAGTCTCTTTTTGTTGCGCTGTGAACTCCCTGGAGAGAATTTCAGTCACCCTGCAGGGGCTGGAATAGTGAATGAATCCATCAGGGAACAAGCTTTCTTCTCCTCTGACATGCTTCGGGGGACCACCCGCACATATGTCAGCCCTTTCCCTGCAGAATGCTGCCCCTACAGCCCTGCCCAGCATCAGCCAGCAAGGATCACTCCCCACCAGGCTGAGTGGCAGGACTGTGGGCCTCCCACTCTCCAGGCAAAGGCTCTAACTGCTGCAGGAAGAGGAATCGAAACAGTGAAAAATCAGTAATGGGAATGGTGGAGAGGTAGAAAGTACACAGCAGGGCAGCTGGCCAGCAGCCACAGCACAGTCACTGCAGCATCATACATCCCCTTGTATGCCAGAAAAAAATGAGAGGGGTAAATGTTGCACATCTGTAGGCAGAACCAGCTAATGGAAACAAAGGGCCAACAACCTGCACATGACAGCTTCTCTCTTGAGATCTTTGTGGGCTCCTGATCATAGACGGACAAATCTGTACTGATCATAAACCTCATTAATTTCTTCACATTAGTGAAGCACACTGAGATTTATTTCTTTATTCCTGTACTCCTATGAATTTGTCAGGAAGAATCGATACCCTGGAGTCACTACCTGGTCCTGTAAGAGACAGGTGCAGAGGTAGAGGAGTGTTCTGAGAGCAGACCAGGTAGCACATGGACTCTGGAAGCAACTCAGTGCTGGTCGGATGCTGAAATCTCCTATACGATTTTATTATTGTTCCATTTCTTCACTCATACAGTGGAAAATATCATCCTTAATCATGTATATTTTTACAATGCAGCATATTTTAGGATAAAATGTGAGTAAAATGCAGCCTATGTAACCTTGTGCTCAGAATAACAGAAGTGCTACTCTAGATTAATTAGTAGCCTTACACCGACTTGAAATGAAATAAATGGACATGTCGCTACAGTCCTCCCTTTAGCAATGACCTGAAAATTGCTTTGTGGATACTGAATGTCTACTGATAAAATATTTTAAGAATCATATTTCCCCAAACAGGTACTTCAACAAACAGAAGTTATTCACAAACGCTGCTCTCCTGGAGCACTTTGGAAGCGCACAAGATACGTTAAGACCTGATGCAACTATGACTTCAGCCACAGCTCCCAGAAAAGCTTATGGAAGTTAGTTAGGACAGCCAGGCAATATTAAAAGCAGGGCTGCAATTTTGTAAAAAACAAAAAGGTTAAGAAATTTTGACTCCATTTGACTACTATGAGTTTTCTTCAAGTGCACAAGGACTATAGCCAGTTGCTATTCTGCAGCCTTACACAGAGAGTTCAGTATCTGAACTGCTAGTTGGACCTCAAGGATCAGAACAGATCGGCATCTCAAAACACATAAGAATTCTGGATGGTTTTCTGCTTCCTTCCCTGAAAATAACCAGGAGTCATAATCCATTAGTAATCATCTGTGGTCTGTTTCAAAGTTCATTCCTTTGTACAGCAACATTAAAAATGTTCTTATATTAGTTAGCGAGATGAAATCTACAAAATTATCATATTAGCATTCAAAAGCCCCAGGCACAACCTGTCTGTGCCAACAGGTGATGTATGCGATGTGCTTACTACTCCCAGTCTGTGCTGCAGAATCTAGAGCAGCATTAAAACCAGAGGGAAGCAATTCACCTGCATCTCACGGCTGAAATACCTAGACTTGAGAGAACTTCAGGTTAGCTCCTGGAAAAACTGACTGAACCCCTTTTCCTCCTGCCAATAAAATGAGTACCAGCTCATTCATGACTCTTTGGGATGAGGTCTTAAAATTAAAACACGCATTTGCATCACGAGGAGTTTGCCCCTTAATTCTTGTTTCCACTTTGCTTCCTTACTAATTACAACAGGATTAGCAGCTGATCAGTGATAAAAACTGGAGTCAGTTTTCATGCAGCTTGGGAAATGTACATGACTGCTTTCAAATTAAAGGCCTGGTCTTGATGAAAAATCATCCCTCTTGAACATTTCTCTTCTTTAGGACCACCTATCCCCAATCAATTAATCTCCGTCCTCCCAAACTCCCCTCCCATCATTATTCCTAGACAAAAAATCCTTAATGATTAATTGCAAGAAGACTGGAAACACTTCCTTTCCCTTGACTGCCTGAAATCTCTCCTTGCTAAAGTTCTGAGGACATCACAATGCCCCACTCAAATTACTCTTTTGCTCCAAGAAAAAGAACCAGATCACTCTGGCTCCAGCAAGATTGATATCACAAAAGCCCCCTCAAGGGAATTACAGCCTCATAACATACAGTTGCCTATTATTTATTCCATGGCCAGATTCTCAACTGGTATAAATCAGAGCAGGTTCCTTGCCTTCAACAGAGTAAAGCTGATTTATGCCAGCTGACAGTCTGGTCCTGCATGTGCTCCACTTGCACAATGCTAGTTTTTAAAAGAGACCCATTAAAGTGCCCAAGGCACGTAAGAACCACTCTTGGGTCTTTACTTGGAAAATGTTTCTCTGAGGACTAACACTGTGAAGCCTTCCCACAGCATTCTGAGTATGCACTGTTCAAATTCACTTGCTTTCCTAACAGAAGTCTCTATGCCCTGACAGAGCCACTACAACCTTGGGAACACAAGATGGATTTTATAATGCCTTGGCATAGCCCAGGTTTGTAACCAAGTTTAAATGCTGAATTAAATTGAGCCCACAGGCATAGCAATGCAATATTTTGAAAGAACTGATCAAATGCACAGGGGGCAGAAGCTACCTTTCAAAAGCTGTATTACTGATGACTACGAAAAGACAGAAAGAATGTGGCGTGACTTTCAAATCACTAGCTGAACTCCAAGCTAAAGCTGCTACAGAAGTCTTTCATTTGTTTCCCTTAAAAACTCAGAAATCTCCTTAAGGAGCAGGGCAACTTTTGCAGTCTTCAGCAGATTTGGGCTGAAGTACTTAGGTACAAAAAGAATGTAGGACATGGAAGATGGCATTCTGATACCTCTGGTTCCAAATCACCTTTGCACTCTTAAATAAGAGTGTCACTGTTGCAATGTTCTGCTCTGTTCTAAGCTAATGGATGTGAGGAAGCAGACTCCTTTAGCCATTACTGAAATCTATTAATTTAAGTGGAATTTCTGCTAAAATACTACTCTGGATGAGTGGGGAATTTGGAATCAGACTATCAATGAAAACTGTGGTTCTGTGCCTGACACAAATTATTGAATTCAGTGTTCATTACGAAACAAAGACTTGAAGATGCCTTTCGTTCTGTGCAATGCCATTCCCACCAAAGGAGGCAAAGACAAACACATGGTCACAGATCAACCTAAATAATACTGGCAGAAAAATGCTTTTCTTGACCCACAGAATACTGTAACATTTCTTATATTTTCATATTCGTGACCAGAGTGAAACAAAAGTCATTTGAAGTGGGGTGTTTGCTCATGCATGCAAGATCAGAAAAGAGACAGCCACCCAATGTCCAGGAGACAGAGGATAGGGGGAGCTCCAGATTCAGATGTTTGCTCTGAGTCAGAGCAAGCACTTGATTCTGCTTTTATTTCATCCTCAAGCAGTAATTATTTTAATTATTGATTAATGATGATTTCTTTTTCTTCCAAATCAGAAATCCTGCCATGGACCAGGAAGAAAAAAAAAAAAAGTTTCCTGATGCAAGTTTAGTGGAAACTGGTACATTTCCACAAATTGTTTCAGTTTTGACAAATCAGCATTTTCCCATGAAGAACAGTGTCAAAAGCTCTCAACCAGCTCTAATTCTAACCAGATTAACTCAGGGATGAATGCCAGCAGGAAGCTCTTGCTAAATACCAGTTGTTTGAGCAAAGGAAAACTACTCCTTCCCCTGATGATCTTCCCAGAGGTGAAAAGGCTTTAAAACCCATATGAGAAAAAAGACAGGTAGTTCCAGCTGTAACAACTACAATAGCATTCAAAGCAAGAGAAAACAAAGTATTTAAAAAATGCACAAACATCGACAAATCAGCAATTTGTGTTTCCCCTGCTACCGTTCATGATCCTGCTTAAAATCTGGAACAATTGTTTAACTTTGTAGCAAGACAAACAAATGGACTCAGGAATCCACACGGACAGCAGGGGCAGTCCCCTTAATACATGGTCAAATTGAAATTCTGCTTAAATCCCTAGAAGTTAAGGGATGAGAACATATCATGCAGTATCGTCACCAGCAGAAACAGAATTCAGCATTGCCTGATGAGAAGAACTAGTATTAATGATTAATTCGGATAAGTTTTCATCACTTGTTTTGTTCTCTCTTAAACTAAATGTGTGTATTAACAAAATCTGCATCCTTCTGTGCAGCAGGATATAAATCATTGTATTCAACCAATGGCAGTTCTACCAGTCTGTCTTTGCCAAAATCAAGCAATACTATGAAAAAATAACCACTGAAGATTTAGGTGCCCCATTGAGAACCCAGTCTTGTAAATATACAGTACCAACTCACTGCTGACAATGGCACACAGATCAATGCCATTTGCCTCAAATACAGTGTCCTGCCACGCTGTTCATGCCTTGGTCCATTTGACCAAGTCTGCAATACTCTGGCAAAACAAGCTAATTAATGTCCCAGGGACGTGCCCCTCAGCAGTCTCCCCTGAGTCAAAGCGCTTCTGTGTGGCAAAAGAGATTTGGTTGCCCAGGTCCCACTGCCTCAGGGCTCAACAGATGCAGAGGGGATGTGGGCACATCCCTTCTGCTCAGCAAGGACCCTGGTGCCACAAAGGCAGGCAGGAGCTTCGACCTTTACTGTGCCATCAGTGCTGAACTCTGTGCAGCCAGTGGGGAGAATGCACAGATCTCTCACAGGTCGTCATACTAGTGATGCTATTTCTGATCTAGCTGACACAAATGCACTTGATTATGCAAAACCCAAGTCAGTAACCAGCTGGCCCCAAACAGTTGGTTTTGCTCATTCTTGCTACTGCTAAGCAAGACACAGACCTGAGGCTGGAGCGACAGTGTCACACCGTGAACACTAGCAAAGTGTGCCCAGACATCACTGTGAGAAAAAAGTCCCTATACCATGAATGCAAAAGTACAAACTTAAAAATATCTTGCAGAGGAAGTATAATCATGGGAAACTCCAACAACTGGTGCTACAGTGAGAGCTTACTCTCCCCTTCCCCCACCGCAAGAGAAACTCCTTTCTAGAAGCCTAGTTCTGAGAAGAAGAAAAAAAAAAAAAAAGATTTTTTTACCTTTGCGTGTCTGTCATTATCTTTGCTCCTAAGGTCACAATCAGACTTCTCATCATGACAACTTTTATCAGTCAGCATTATGGCACACTGTACTTTTGAAATGGAAACAATTCATCCCAGAAAGGAGTATCTGATTGTGAAGCAATGATATTTGGCTAAATGTAGGTCATATAATGATCAGTGTTTATAAAATAGAAGGAAAAATTACAAATATGAAAAAATAGACTATTCCATTGTTCCCTTCTTTTCTTTTTTCTTTTTTTTTTTTTAATTGTTTTTGAAATAGTTTCAGGAAACCTACAGCAGCTTCATATCTGGTTCATCGTTTTTTGATAGAATCCATTCCCATATGGAACTCACCACCTGACTGTTACAGAAGTATGAGCTAAACAGCTCAATATAGCAATTAAATAGAAGTGATTTTCAAAGTCTCAGGTATAACATTCTCAGAATTCAAAGATATCTCAAAAGAAATAGCAATAATATCTGTGTTCTCCTATTCCTCTCCTGAAATAACTGGAAATTTGCCAAAGCTTTAGTGGGGGGGTAGGAATGCACTTATTGAGTTGATCGTGTTACAAACGTGTTCTGCCATGTTTGTTCTCATACCCTCTCATGAAACTATCTGGAACTCTGTATTTGTTTTTATTGTATTACTACTAAACCAACAGACTATCATGTGGCTTTTAAAAGATAAGGAGACAGTGATGGAAGTCAGTGCTTGGATGAACGGTGAAATCTTGTCCCAGATATGGAGAAATAAACAACTATTACACAGGTTATTCCAAAGCACAAATTTTGTTTTTTTTATAACCTGTATACAAATTATAGATTCATATCCACAGTGGTGTTGCTTTCTTATATTGCCAACTGCTGGTCTGCACTGCCATTTATTGATGAAACACTCAACACAGCATTCACAACCATTAAAAAAAAAAACAAAACACAAC
This sequence comes from Odontophorus gujanensis, assembly GCA_013399175.1. NCBI lineage: Eukaryota > Metazoa > Chordata > Aves > Galliformes > Odontophoridae > Odontophorus > Odontophorus gujanensis. Next base: position 339,669 of record VXAB01001337.1, read on the forward strand.
ACCCAAACAATTCACAATCTACTCTTTGGAAAAAGCTCCAATTGCTTTTGTTTAGCTCAGAACATCAGTACATCTCTTTCAAAGCAAACACTTACTGCTGGTTTTGCTCATGAATTTGTCATTTTCTCCATAACCTATACGGGAACGTGCCATCCTTGTCTAGTATATTGTTACGAAGAACACTCAGATGAAGCCTTAGCTGGAGCTCTACTAACCTGCTCACCACCAGGGAACAGTTGGTTAGTAGGCACATCTGGGAAGTGTGCCCTTCTGGGACTGATATCTCTCCTGCCCCATCCTTGTGGAGTTACAGATAATTACATTTTCTGTCCTGTTTCATCTTCTTCAAACAGCTAGCAGCTATACTTTCCACTTTTATGACAAATAACAAGGAGTATTCAAACTTCAAGCTCTCTGCCCCCAGTCAAACCCTTGCTTCTGACCAACTGGTTACATGAACAGAAACCTAGAAAAATTATTAAACTGTCATTTTCAAACAGTTTTGGAACTAGAGATTATCTGATCACAGGTGAACTCTGTTTTGTAGACAGCAAATAAAGATCTCTAGTGGTTGAGTGGAAAAAAAAACATAACAGGAGGCTAACAAAAGCAGGACTTCTAATGCTTTGTGTAATAGGAATACACAACAGACGTGGGGCTGGTGTCCAAACAAAAGCCATTCCTAGACAAGTATGATTTATATCAAGCAGAGATATAAATATATATCAAAATCAACAGGAAGCCACACACTTCAAGTTTAAACCAGTAACACGGCTAATTCCTGGGACACCACAGTGCTTCATATGCCCCACGCTTACATGAGTAACTTTGCAGGAATGTAAAACCTGTTGACTTTGACAGGATTATTAACAAAGCATGAAGTTATTCATAATGTACACAGCCACTGGCAGTGACTAAACAAGAGCTATTTAGTTTATGTTATTATGTTTTAGTGACCATGAATGGACCACAGGAGATAACTGGAGAGCCCAGAACAAAGTTGGTAGAAGCTCAGGTGTCTGTTGATCTTACCCGAAGGCTGAAATCACAATCTGATATCACATGACACCTCAAAATGTACTAAATACTTCAAAACTGATTCAGGTTTGGTTTTTGTTTTTTAGGTTTGCTAGTTATGCTGCAAAATGAGTTAGGGCCTAACCCTGCAGGTACTGTACATCTGTGGGTAGGTGTGGGTAGGAGTGAGATGAGCTCTTCAAGGCAGGGACTTGGTTCTTGCAGCAGCACTTGAAGTTCTTGGTACACTCCAAATTACCCTATGAAAACTACTGCAAGGCACAGCCTTAAAAACCTATAGATCCCTTCATAATGAAATGCCAGAGTAAGGGTTGCAAAGCGTCATTAAAAGTAGATCTAATGCACACTTTTCAAGCACCGAGTGCTGTTCCCAGTCCCGCTACCCACAACCACGGCTGACTTCAGCTGCAGGCACTGACTCACGTGTACCTTAATCCCCGGGCACTTCACGCCGACCCCTCGGCTGCCAGCCGTGCCCGTGCAGAGGCCTCAGCCCGGAGAACAGCGCCTGGGGCCCCGCGGCACCCGCAGTCCTCTCCATCCCTGCATCCCTCCATCTGTAAATCCGTCCCTGGGGCAGCGCCCGGGCCCAATCCCCGGCTCCAGGTGCGGGCGCTGCCCAGGGCCAGCAGTCAGCTCCCGCAGAATAGGACCCGCTGAGCTTCCTGCCCGATGCTCACTTTTCTCTCCCTTTCTCTTTTGTCGCTAAGCCTCTCCCTCCGTCTTTACTTTCCAGGGGGGCGAGAAACAACCGCGTTCCTCCTCTCCCTCAGCTTCAAAACGTTCTCAGCAACTAAGCCTTCCTCCTCCTCCTCCTCCNCGAAACCTCACCCAGTTGGGGTGTCAATCATCTGCCAGAGGACAGCCCCTCGCAGGTCTGGCTCTCCCACCGCCAGCGGGTCCAGCCCCGACGTGCAGCCCGGCTCCCTGCGCCCGCCTCCCTGTAGCGGAGACCGTCCGCAACTCCGGGCCCCTCTTCGGGCTCCAGAGCTCGGATTCGAGCCGTGTGTTCTGCCTTCGGGCTGCCCGGTGCCCGAGGCTTGGGGCTTCCCAGCTCTCCTCGCTGTGTCCCCGTTGCCGTTACTGGCGATGGTGTTGCAGCCCGCGATCCCCCCCCTGCAGAAGGGCGGTATGAAGGATGGCCAAAAACCCCAGATGAACTGCAGTGGGGCGGCACAGGAGGTTGAAGTTAGGGTAGTAACAGGAAACGTTCTCACAGACCTGCCTGGCATTCAGTTTGCAGATCCTGAAGCGGACAACTTGTCACTTGTCACCCACCTCCTTTAATTTTTTTTTCTTTTTGTCTTTGCTCCCAAATGGATCAGACACACACCATTTGACGTGTGTGACACACGTGATATTCATCTCCATTCCTCACTCCAACTCCATTGACTTTTTGACACAGATTTCTCCAAAAGGAAGAAATTGTGCATGGTGTTCATGGAGCAAAAACATGCCTGTGATACCAGCTTAGCATTTCGAGAGACCAGAAGGAAGTATTGGACCTATCTCATGATTAGGCTGAATAAAGCCCAAGCCTTGTGCCAGTATAAATCCAGCCACTGGATAGCCAGCAATTGTCTTGAGTCTGGATTTGATACCCAGAGCCTTCCTTCCATTCCAAGTTCAGTGGCACTGATGGAAAGGTAAATTGATGCACGTGGGGATAATTTGAGAATGCCTGTTCAACCATTGGTGATTCACTTCTGTCTCAATGACAGCACTGTTTAGAGGTGCAGATTCGAGTATTTTAGGAAAAAAAAAAAAAAAGCCTGAGCCCTCAGTGTGGGTGCGTGTGAACATGCTCTGAATGTCCCAGATTAACTCTGTATGAATTTGGAAATGTTTGTGTAATGCATTTAATTGGCCTATAACAGACATAAAAAATCTCATTGTGATTTTATGTAGATTTGGTTTTAAAAACTCCCTAAATGCAGATTTTCACAGTGCAGACCCAGTTTATTGTGCAAATTCTCATAAACCTCTCCACAAGCATTTTCCTTGTCTTCATCCTCTTTAAATACAGCCAGGATTCAGGCAGGCACAGTCACCACCTTCCAACCAAAGGATGGAGAACTACTGGACTTGCATTGAGCACAGATCAGCGCTGCCCCTCCACTCCCTGTGAGGAGCTGCAGCCCCTCAGTTCCTCTGCTATGGGCTCAACCAACCAAGGGAGATCAGCTTCTCCTTGTATGAAGTGAGAAGTCTGCTACAAGTGACTTCAGAAGCCTTGTTTTTTCAAATGAGCATTGCTTTCATTTCCAGATGTAGCACATGCAGGGGACTGTGCTACAATCACCCTTTGAAAATGGTGGTAGCCCATGAGAA